>VZTQ01003401.1:192428-211289 GCA_013400755.1 Pelecanoides urinatrix
GAAGGGCCTGGAGAACAAGTCTTATGAGGAGCGGCTGAGGGAGCTGGGACTGTTTAGCCTGGAGAAGAGGAGGCTGAGGGGAGACCTCATCGCACTCTACAACTACCTGAAGGGAGGTTGTAGTGAGGTGGGGGTTGGTCTCTTTTCCCAAGCAACAAGTGATAGGACGAGAGGAAACGGCCTCAAATTGCGCCAAGGGAGGTTTAGATTGGACATTAGGAAAAAATTCTTTACTGAAAGAGTGGTCAGGCCTTGGAACAGGCTGCCCAGGGAAGTGGTGGAGTCACCATCCCTGGAGATATTTAAAAGACGTGTAGATGAGGTGCTTAGGGACATGGTTTAGTGGGCATGGGGGTGTTGGGTTGACGGTTGGACTCGATGACCTTAGAGGTCTTTTCCAACCTTAGTGATTCTATGATTCTAATTCTATAAAAGCTCCTTTGCCACTTTCAAGGATGCAGCCATTCTCCTTGTTCTCAGGTTAGGGAAAACTAGAGGTCTTGCTGTACATCTTTTAGCCATACATTATTTTACTCACCTCTGTCATGTCCCTGCATTCTCCATCCTTCCTTCAAAGCCTGACTCCAAAACAGAACAGAATCTCAACAAGTCCCGTCAAGATTTCATTGCCAAACTATGATGCCCTTGTGCACAATTTCACTGGAAGGGTAAGAACTGTTTGAGATGAATGTACCAACAATTCACATGGGGCTTTAATGTCATATTATTGTATTACTTAAACATCATGATATCTAGATTCCCCTTCTCATAGTAACTCAAAGGAATAAAAGTTTACAATCCTTTATCCATACTGACTCTTACCATTTTTTCTGAGTTGTTACATGTAATCTTGAGCCCAGCAGAGTTTCTAAGTAATTCCAACCACTTTTAACAATGCACTTCACCATAAAAATCCATCTCACCATAAAAATCCATCTACCACTTGTTAATTTTTCTACCTCTGTCCCCTTTGAAATCCTTCATGGTCTTCCCTAATCCTAACAATTAGCAGCTCTCCATTACCAACTCTGTCATCACTTCAGTTAATGTACTTTCCAGATAATTAATACACACCCTTAACCCCTTAAGCCCCATCAATCTCTAACAACAGGGTTGTATGCAAATAGCTTAACTTACTGTAGCCATCAGACTGGTTTAAGACATGCTAGAAATGGGATCAGCAGGAAAATCATGATTGTTTGAAGACATATATATATTCTATATCACCCTTTGAGACTAAAATCCAAGAAAAATAATACAATATTATAGATAATCACTGAAATACAATGATCTACTTAAAACTGCTTTGTACCAAGTTTCCACTTTTTCAGCTCTTTCACCTAGCACCTTACTTGAACTTGCCCTCCTGCCACTAGTACTCAGACCCTCCACCAAAACAGCAGTGGTAGCAGCAGCAGCAGTGACATGGAGTAAGGCATGGCCACGAGTCTCCTTCCTCAGAGAACCACTCAGAAAAAAAGTCCTTTCTACGAGTCCTGTGGCCACCATAGGTGATGGAAGAAATATTGTCCATTACTGACATCCAAAGTGGTATAATTCTATACGCAGAAGATCTTATAATATTTAAAGTCTGTTTTCACCACTTGTTACCGGTCTTTATCAGAGACTTGACATAAAGTCTTTCCAAATGTCTGTAAAAGATGGGGTTGCAGTAACATTATATTAGAAAGTAGATATAAATTGATTAGTTCCCCTGTTGTAATGGAATTGTCAAGTAACTGGAGCATCCACATTAAGTATCAGAGCTGACATCGAGCTTGTTATTGCTTATAAGAGTATGTATAAATGTTTGGCTTTAATCAGACATGGACTTTTTTTTAAATTACTTTATATCAAGTATCAATGAAATCACTAACACAGATCCTCAGCTTCTAGCTGAAAGGTTGGGCAAGTCTCCAGAGACACCTTATTCTCAGACTAAAAAAGAAATTCAGCTGATCTAGCACAAGAGGGAACATTTATTTATTTAAATTACACGTTTTTTGAGACGTTTCCCCTGCTACATAACATCAGCAACCTGTCAGCTAGCCTGTCTATGCTTCACCAACCAAATGAACAGTGAAAGAAAAAAAAAATCAAAAGCTTTCACATTGAGAAAGTTAAGCATCCTTTGATACCAGCTATTTTGTAAAACAGAAGCACTATAACATACAAATAATATTAAAATATAAAATAATTGATTCATTTTGTAACTGAACATGATTCAATAGTTCTGCAATGGGTCTTCATTAAGAACAGAAAATAAATAGTAATGTATTTCACTCTTTTTCAAGCACTTTAAAATGAAGCTTTTCCTACTATAAGGTTAATTGGAGATCAGTTGGAAATATCACTTATTCTTTGATGAAACTAGCAGCGTTTTGCAAACTGGTCCTTAATGCAAAAATTAAACTCCCAAAACTTTAAAAGAGTAACCCAGAATGCATACGGACAAGCATATGCATATGCTATTAAAAACAAAAACATATAATTCTACTTGTACTCAAAAACTGCAAAGAGCAAAGGTCTCCTGCAGAGATGCTTGTCCAGAATCATGACAAATAGAGCTAGCAGGGCCCTCAAGAGGCCACCTAGTTCGTTCTGTTGCTCCTTGTGTTTTGCAACTGTCTTTTGCATACTCAAAGCTCTCCTATTGTGTTTCCTCATTCTCTTTTTTTTCCCTTGGTTAAATTACTTCAGTTCGTTCACTCTCTGCACACAGTCTGCCCACTGTTTATTCTCTCTGCTCTCCCACACACCCTCTGTGGTGTCCTGCCTCAAACTGGATGCTCCACTCTTACTGATATCTCACCAAACTGGGTAGAGAAGAAAACAACTTTTTGTGTCCCAGACATCCCTTTTGTTGTGCCTGCTGATTATTGCAATGGCATGATGCTGTTGACTTACAGTCAGACTAGCTAGAAACTCATGTCCTTTCCCACAAAACTTACCACTTGATCTCCAAAAAGAACTTGTGCAATTGATTACCATTGCTTAAACGTAAGATTGCACTTATCCATATTACATTCATCCAGTATCATCAATTTTTTTTCTTAAGATTTTCCAAGAATATTTCAAATTCAAGTCCTGTCCTCTAATGTGTTTATACCCTTAACAAGCATATTCTTTATTCCATTATTTATGTCTTTATTATTGTCCTACAAATGGCTCTCCCAGAATGCACTGGACTTTTTTTTTTTTTTTTTTGACAATAAGGCACTGATAAAATTCCTTTGAGTACAGTTAATCATGAGTTTTACATTTGCCTTCTAATAGTTTCATCTAGACTTTGTTTCCCTAGCTTATTTATGAAGATGTCAAAAGAGACAGATATCTCTTACTACATTCAAGATGAATGACTTCTATGGCTTTGTAACTCACAACAAGGCCTGTTAATCTGTCAAAAGGAAATTAGCTGGTTTTTGACAAATCCTTGTTGCCTGGTACTGATTTCTTTGCAACCCTCCAGGTGCCTGCAAATAGTCTGATCATTTTTAGAGATTGAAGTTGAGTGGTTTGATCTAAAATTTCTTACCTTGGTTCTCCCTTCTACCCCTATATTTCCCTCCTCACAGTATTCCAGTACTTCTACTTTATTTCGGAAGATGCAAATCCTCAAAGATAACAGCTGACAGTTCTAGATCACATCAGTCACTTCTTTCAGTTGATCATGCCCAATGTGTAACATGTCATCAGCCTTTCCATTGTGTGGGATTTGTCATGCCTCATACCTTGATAACAGCCACTGCCATAAAAATTAAAGATATTTTTGAAGTCACGCACATTTTTGAGCTCTGAATCTACCAATATCAGTTCATAATGAATTCTTCATTTTGCGAAATAAAACAAAGCAATGTCATATTTTGAAATAAATCCTTCTCTTTCTATCTAAAATTAATTAATCCCCCTACTATCTTCATGTGTATGTAATAGAACAGGTACTCAGAGACATTAAGAATAAGATACAGGAGACTGAATTTTCTAATCTTTAGGTCAATTTAGGGTCACGCAAGATATCTGAGGTTTTTTTCTGTACAATAAAAAAAATCTTACTGCAGTAGCTTCTTGCTTTGCTATGGTAAAAGGTTGGAGTAAAAAGGAGGTCAATAGCCTCCCGGGGCAGAGCACAGACAGAAAGGCAGAAGAGCTGTCCAAACAGAGTAGTTACACCTGATATGCTGAGACATAATTTTGGAGTTCACAGGGACCTTATAGTTCTTGTCACCTTCCTGGTTCCCCAAGTAGAGGGAGACCAGCCCATGCACCTCCCACCTCCACAACCATCACAACCATCACCACCACAACCTCCCATTCTTTGTTTCTCACAATAATAAGTCCTATGTACACAGAAAGGAAGCAATTGCTGGAACGACTGGATGCTTGGAAAGCAGAACTATGGGAGGACGTACCATGGAGACTTGCACCAGAGCCTAAAGCTAGACTCTTGGCCCCTGGAGTTAAGGTTATATGGCCTATCACGCACCAGTGACATTTAGACAGGTTTACTTAAAGAGCAAAATATCAAGTCTAGAAAATTCATGAACAGGGACAAGGCTGTTACTGCACTGCAGTATCAGAAATTCTTTTAGAAGCATTTGGTACACATGGGAAATTCAAGGGGCAAGCTTGTAATTTAGGTTTCATTTTCAGTGAATACAGAATCTGAGGTAGGGTGCAAAGTAATCACAGAGACTAAGGAAACAATTATGCAAAAAACTGCAACACCCATTTTCTCTTTGATATTTATGATCTCTCTGAATGCATTCATTATATGCAAATATTCACTGTCTAGTTTACTCAAAGAGTTAGTTATGCTCTCTGTTTTTACTGTTTATTCTTGATATTTGATGCTTGTTGATTATGGTGTGCAAGCAGCCCTTTAAGCCATATGGATTTTCATCCCTGACTGGATGACTGAAATTTGTAAACAGAATCTTCTAACATCTAAACAAAACAGAATCTTTTACAATATTAAAAAAAAAAAAAAAGACAAAAAAAATCCCTAGGTAGGTCACATAAATTTAGATTGTTCTCGGATTTTTTGGCATTGCTTTGATTCAAAAACAAAACATAGCTCATCTGCATTAACATGAATAAGTAGAAACCAGAGAAAACTCTGGTTTCTGCAATGTTTATTAGTTTTAAAAAACCATCCCCAGTAATTTAAAGAGTTACCTGTCTGGCTCTAGTAGCATTCTCACACTCCCGAGACACATAAGAAATGAAGGAATATACATTTTGGCATTACATTTATGCAGAATTTATGAATGTAGTTTGGGATTTCAGAGAGCTTATTTCAAAAGCAAAAGGATAAATAATCAGATTTAAAAGTACAGTCCGTGCTTCTTGCATTACATTACATACATTAGATTGTATCTTGATTTCTATTAAGACTGAGTATCTAATCAACAGGAGAACTTAACCCCACCAGCTAGACCTCATGTATTTCATTATTCTCCAGAACTTTACGGAAGTATGGATGATACCTTCTAATTATCTCACATTTAAAATGATATCTAAAACACATTTTCAAAACAGTATTTTTAATAAAACCAGAGGGGAAAAATCTATTGAGTTTTCTACATTACAGTTATACTTACCTTCCCTTTATATCTTCTTTAGATACCATATAAACCAAGAGTTCTGTAATTTCAATATTTCCATCTGTCAATAGGGGGAAGTAATTTCTACTTTTACACACATTCTGGTTCAGATCTTCAGCACAAGTGAAGTTAGAATGATTTATTCCTGCTAAGATTCTTGTTTAATATATTATTATATACATAACACAAAATCAAACCCACATAATATGATTGCTGGAGGGAATAGATTGAAGGCAGCATCCTGTCAGGAGTTATAAAAAAGGCTGAGTGTGACAACAAAGCAGGAGAGCAATAGAGAAAAAAGACTGAAAAGGGAAAGTGAACATTATTATTACTGCAAGATCTGCAGAGTAGTGTAAGGTTTGGAAGGTACTTTCTAGGACTTGTTAAATCTTCTCATATAAAAAGAAAGTGAGCAGAGCATACTTGTCAACCTGTTAGCTAAGCTTATTATTGTGGTGAAGTGTGAAGCAACAATAAATGAAATGTGTATGAATTATTCTTTCAGATCCCATTGAGGAACAAACAGCCACAGAGGTAATACAGAGTATGGTAAAGATGGTTTACAGCAGTATATTGCAGTTACAGATCATGCCACTGTCATTTAAAATTAAAGCCTTAAAAGCCTATACTTTAAAATGCTACACTGCCTGTAAAATACATGAGTTGCCTCTTCTACAAATAGCACAGATATTTTTCAGTCTTTCATAATACAAAGCTCTGGCCTCACACAGGTTAATTACAACTTTTGAGAGCAGATAGAAAACACTTCTTTTAAAATATTGCAGTAATCTTTTCTGCTTGCCATAGAGCTTATCCACCAGCTGCAAAGCTGCTTTATTTTGTAAGGAACTCATTTGACCCATATTGAAGTCAAAAGTCAGACTGGCAATGGGAACTAGCTTGGGATCTTAATAACTTTTTGATCCTTGGCAGCATCCCAGTTGATGATGGGCTTCAAGGGTCTAGACTTCTTAACACTGATTTCATTTTCCCCTCCTTCGAAAGAAGGGGGCAGGTAAAAGGTATTTTTTGACATGCTTGTCTAAAGCGTAAGGACTATGGTTGACAGCTCCATTCCTGAAGAACAATGGCACGTCTTAACTGCAGGAATAAAGCCTACCTGTGCATGACTTATTTTGAGCCAGCCTGAGGCCAAGGAGTGAGAAGCCTGAGGCTTCTACAAGCACTAAGAACTGCCTCTAATCTTGCCAGACTCCATCTTTCAAAAGAAAAACATTCTTCTAGAGCCTTGCCCCTGGGAACATGTGCTTTCAGAAATGCATACGTTAAACACCCAGGCTGCTGTCAAAACAAAGAATTATTCCAAAAACAAAGCTGCTTCACCTACCTCCTGCCATTTAGGTGAAGATCAATTAGTAGAAAACATCAGATTCATCACTCATGAAGCCTAAATTACCTTTTCTTCTGTGAAAGGTGGAGGTTTGAAAGTGGGAGGGAGAAGCAGAATATCCAGTTGAGGAACGGAGGACAATGGGAAACAGGGGCACAAGGGCTGTGTCTGTTTGGGAGAGAAGGGGTGAGTAGGTGGGAAGGGTGGGAGGAAAGAAGTGCAGAGCTGAGGACAAGTGGGATGAGTGGTGAAGGACAGAGGCAGAAGAAATGAAAAATTATTTCGAGCATAAATTAGAGTCACACCTGTAAGCCCAAGACGAGCCTTGCCCAACGACCCTGCCTCCCCTTACACGATGTCCTGATCTGGAACCAGGAGAGCCATAGGGAATAAGTGCAATAACTGTACAGGAGGCTTTACTTCAAGAAGTGAAAGGTACCCACGAGTTCACCTTAAAAACATCACCCCAATGTACTGCTGAATTTGGAAGTTGTTTACTTATGTGTTTCTTTTATGTTAAGAGAGTAATAAATTCAAAAGCCTCTAAGGACAAAAAAATTAACAGTGGATAAATAAACAGTGCAGCAAAAAGCTTTTTCTAGAGCTTCAAAGCTGAGAGGTCGTGCAGTAGCATTACAGGTTTCTTTGGGTGAGGAGTGTGAGTTTGGTCTAGGGTGGCTGCAAAAATTTTAAAAGGCAAATGATCTGTGGTGAGGATTTAGTGATTTTGGTTACAGAAAAAATTACACTATGTGTACAACATGCAGACTATTGCTAAACTGTCTATAACAATACACAAATTGATGAAGTAACTCAAAAGAGATGAAAAGAACAAGAAATCATAATTGAACTTCAAGTAACAACTTCAAAGATGCAAAATCTGCAAGATCCCAAACTCCCTTAACTGTTTAGCTAAGTGATACCGTAATCAAATGCTATGTCAATCTGCAAGTGTTGTATTTATCTCAATGAACAGGCTAGAGAGCTTGCACAGTACATAAAATGTCTAGCAGACTTCTTTCTACATCAAACCACAAGAGAGGAAAGGTGCAAATGTCTAGGACCTCGTAAGAGATAATGAAATGACTCATAGATTATGGAATTATGAATAATTTTTAAATGCAGCATTGAATTGTTCAGTGCAATAATCCCAAACTGCATGATTACCAAGAACTAATTTTTCTTTCATATACCTTCTTTTGTAGCTGACTACTAGTATTCCCAAGAACTAGAATAGTGAGCCTGATCCAAAGCCTACCAAAGTCAGTAAAGCTCTCTGTCAAGATGAAAGTAATCTATGTGATTTGCCCTGCAACAGAGATGTAGGATACTGACACTTGCGTCTATGACTCCAGACTTAGGAAAAAAATTGTCTCTTTAACTATCATGGATGTAATTTTTATGCCTACAACAGAGAAATATATCAGGCAGATTGTGGTCCGTTTAAGCAGAAAAATTATGAAAGCAGTAATTCAAACTACATGATCTATTAATAGCTGATCTATTAAAACCTCGCCCATACACTTTCGTCATTAAACCACAAAGGTTTATCCCTGAAATTGCTTCAGAGAGATCATTCAGAGAGCTATCTGATGTAACACAGCGAGTTAAAATTATATTCTTAAATGCTGATATGACTTGGGGAGCTTACCAGAGACCTATATAAGTAACCTGAAATGCAGGGCATGACAATAAATAACCCACAGAGTGTAGTCACAGAATAAAAACGGGATCATCAGTGAGCTCCTGTCAGTCACGCTTGTCTATGATTCCTGCAGGAGAAAGAATATTTGCTCAGATTCCTGTATTTATTTGCCTGCCGTGCTTGTTTTGATATCCACCTGACAATCTGTGCAGAATGAGTGGCAGAGGCAGATGCTGAGGAGTGTCAGGAGATGGGGTGAGGGCTGACTGTATTACCATTTTAAATGGTCTGCCTGCCGAGTTGCTGTGATTTCCTTCCTCCCTTACCTGTCATGGCTTCATTAACCATCTCTCACCACAGCCCTGTGCTGCTGAGAGCCCCGCTCAGCCCCTTGTTCTGGATGAGAGCTGCGGGTACCTCCTCCTACAGCAGCAGATTCCCCATTTTCCTTCCCTCTCTAACCCAGTGCCGAGGGCGCTTGTGCCCACGTGTGTGCAAAGGCGTGTGTAGACGCTGCAACACATTGCACGACTGAACATCCCTGGGCTGTGGAAGGTTGTTTGCTGTTTTCAGCCTATTAAGCAAGTGCTTTGAGGATGGCTCCTAGGCTAGTGCGCAGGAGAGAAATACTTTGTTCCTCGCTGTGCCTTCGACGACGCCTCTGAGGCGAGAGAGACGGGTTGTAATACATCTGGCCTGCAATTCGCATCAGGGTTTAGACAGCAGGCTTGTGATAGCAAAACACTGCCTGCAGCAAAAGCAAAGGAGTTCTCTCTCTTTACATTTATAACTTATATAACAACAGAAAAATTAAACAGTACCATCAAACAGGTAATAGAAAACCTGATAGTTTAGATACACAGTGATGAAACAACTCCTTTTTTTTCCAGCTTAACGTTCAGTAGTTGGATTAGCTTCTCCAAAACACAAGCAATTCTTTGAGATGAAAGCAAAGGCCCGTTTTTGAAGGGTGCCATTTAGGAGAATGGTAATGTTTCATTTCTAGATGAACATCCACAAATTCTTCATCTGACTCCTGCATAAAACAAGCTTAATCCTACACTATACTGAGCAAATATTTAGTTTTCCTGGTCTTGTGTGCCATAATCTTAATCTTTTGAACTATTAACACTCAGTGAGTTCAAATCAGGTGCCCGTTTGGAAAAGAGTAGGCAGAAGTGAGGTAGTGATTTCTGAGTCACCCTCTCTCTCCGAACATAATGTCAATAATTAGGAATATATTCAGTGGTGATACATGGCCTTACAACATACTTGTCTGCAATCCATTTCACTGCAAAGTACAGAGTATTGCACTGCATTTTGGAGAGTAAATTTATCATTCTTTGAAATTATTTAGGCTTTTTTTTCCCAATAGTGGGGAGTAGAGGTTTAAGGTTTTCTTTCTTTCATTTTGTTTTTTTTATTATTTGTTTGTTTGTTTGTTTTTGCAAACAATATGTAGACACTAAAAGTGGTAACTAGAAACATTTGGAGCAGCTAGCTACAGCTCCAGTGCTGTAGCAGAAACTGTTTACAACTCTGTGAAAATCCCCATTTGGCAAATTTTTAAACTGTACTTAAATATATTTTAGCTACTGTCACTATCACCTTCTTCTGAACTTCAAATGTTTGAATTTATTCTAGTTAGGTTCATAAACCCTTACATAACAACACAATTATACCACAGAGTGGAAACAAATACATATGAGGAAAATGAAGATTTAAAAATTAGAACTTTTTTTAAAATGTCAGGAAACAATTAACAATTTTAATTTAGAATATCTCCAGTATTTTAATAATCTAGTTAAATGTAAGCAACATATAATTGACTGCAGCAAATCAGAAATATGGTCCAAGATGTAAGGACAAAAAATCTACCATTTTCTTTGAAATTTTTATTTACTTGTTACAAAGACAATTGAAATTTTAAAAATTCAATGTATTAGCATTTCAGAAATGTGACCAACTCCAGAACTGCAAGTCAGACCAACAGAACAGCAGCTACCTTGCTTTCAACTATGGTCAGAACCAGAAGAATTCATATATTGGACAATTATGAAATACTTAATCACTAAAGAAAGTTCCCTCAATTTTCTCTCTGTACTTAACTGTTCTTTGTTCTGAAATACAAAAGTCTTTATCCCATAAAAAAACTTGTACACAGTATTATGCACTGTGTAAAAGTGGATTTACATCTAATAGTTTAGGCTTTGGTATATTTTTTGTTTTAATTAATATTATTTTTCTTGTATGCAGAAAATGTATATCAGAAAGAGTTCCTAATGAATCAGGAGATTAGATAAGATGCATGGTTTAATAAACTGAATTTTAGAACGAGATCTTGGTTTTCCTTGAAATGAAATACTTGGACAGAGTGTGCGGTGCAAGTTCAGGTGGAGGAGGCAGAGCTTCCTTTGTGACCTTCCTTTGCTGGACCAGGTTTCTGGAGGTTTTAGAGTGTTGCGAGGTTATTTTAGTAAAGGAACTGCCTTAAAAAGCACGTATTCCCTTCTTCATTTGCTTTCCTTTGACACAATCCCCAGGCACCTACATGAGAATAAGGCTGTCATTATCAGAATGTCATTTATTTACAGTTATTAATTCAGCTTTTCTGAATGATAACCAGCATCACAAACACCGGGGATTCCTAAACGTATGAGGCATCTGTACTTGCTCTGTTTGGTCAACTTTGTAACTGCTTCACACTAATAATCAGTAGAAAAAGCAACATTGGGAAAATCCTTTTGAATAAGCAGTAAATGTTAATTTGTACTTTCTTAATACGGAGCTAAAAAGTACCCACAGCTTAAATATGAGTCAAACCTATGAATAGAGGATGGTACACAACATGCTACAAAAAAATTATTAAAAAAGCAACATGTACGCTTTAATGATAACACAACCAGACCTTACACAGTCTCATTTCCATGCTTATGGTCTTCATTAATTCCTTTGCTGCAACTGTATATATTTATGCAACAACAGAGTCTTCCACAGGGAGTTGATTTAAATAGGAGGAAAAGTGGAATATAATGAAAAGATACAGGTACTTCACTTGGGCTTATAGAGTTGATATAAAATTCAGAGATACTGCTTGATACAGTGCCATGAATATCCACTATAATGGCTCTGCATAATGATGGTCCCTTCAATAAATGAGATGCACTGTAACATTTACACCATAAAGAATGTTTTAGCCCTTGTCTTTCTATAGTTTATGAGTGCTGTCTTTTAAGATCAAATAACAGTTACTGACTGAGTGGACTGAGGCTTAAGCTTTTTTTTCAATATGAATGACAAAAGACTAATTTTTTCTTCTACAGTGAAATGTTAAAATGGTGGTAAAAGCATAAATTGTATTAAATAACAGCCTCACAAAAAGGCAAGAAAATAATGCATTCATTTTCTCATTCACTTATAAAATCTATAAACTATAGACCCCTTCAGGGAGCATTAGATATCATTTACAGTATGAAAAGGAATGGCTTTCAGATAAGGAAATTAATCAGCATGAGTTCTGTGGATCTGTTAACTACAGATAATAGTTACTGAACGTTTTTTAGACCCCAAAATCAATAACCTGCAGCCGCTTTCTCTTTGTGACCTCTCCAGACATTGTAAGATATAGCAGGGCTCTCTCTAATTAGAATTCGGGTCATTGTAAAATATGACACTCCAAAGAGCTGTTCAGAAAGAAAAGTTTAAATTTAAACTTCACTACCAATTTTGAATCAAATCTAATTAACATATATTTTAAAAGCCCTACGCCCCACCAAAACGAAACAACCACCTCTGCAAGCTTCCAGTGTCTGCATCTATTCAATCAAATATACCTTCTTATCACCATTAGCCCTAACAAGAGAATATCAATTTTACTGGTCAGCTTTCAGGCACTAACAGAAATGCCATGTGCGTGCAGACCTTCCTCAGCCATCTAAGCTGGGGCTGGGGATCCCACAGCCAGCAGGATCTCTGGGTGGGCTGACTGCAGAGGTCCTCATGTCCTCAGCACCAGGTCGTGCATGTCACAGACCTGCCCTTAGACCCTTCCACTTCTAGGTTTCTGGCTCTGGAAGACACTGCTGACAGCCCAGCAGGTGAAAGCAGGATACCAGAGTTTTTACCTTCTCTGCTTCAGAGCCAGATCCAAACAATTTCAAACCGTGAGATCACATTTGCTAGCATTTCTGGCCGTAGGACTAGTGCAAAGGAAGTTCTTGCACTCTACCATCTCAATATCAGACCAATAACTCAGGCTGTGGGCTCATGCACTTAATTCAGAGTGATCTTGCTCATTTTTATTCCCTAAATGATTCACTTTTCACACAGATGTACTGTCCTGTCACTTCGGTGGCTTAAAGTTATTTATTATCCCTAGAACTGGAATTATAAAATACAGTCATTCACCCTAAAGGAATAAAATTCATAGCATTTTAAGCAAGAAAGAGATCCATTCCCCTCATTTTGAGTCTCTTTCACACATTATGTTCTACATTGGGCCTTGGCAGGATGAGATATGTCTGTGCTGCTGGAGATGCTGTCTTTCAGATAATGAGACATAAGGCCAAAACTGTCATTTACGTCACTAAAATACCTCATAGCACTTCTTTAGATGCTTTTCCAGGACATAACAAGATATAATAAAGAATGATACCATGCAGAAAAAGAAAAACCAAACAAATAGTCCTTAAACTGTAAAATTATTCTTAGTAGCCTGCAATAGTGGAAAACAACAAAGATCATATAATCACTAACTTGAATAACTCAGAGAAAAGATAAGGCTCTGAAATAAAAACAAGTGAGGAAAAGAGCTTTGATTTTCAGAGGCTCCCACAGTAAAAACAGTGAACAGAATTTAGTATAGCTTTTATCAGTTTCTCAAAGGGAAAGCAATCTCTCCTGGGTTAGCGAAATGTATCCCTAAGTAGGCTCTGATTTAAAAACTAACTGAAGACCCAGAATGAGTACTAGAGATAGGTCTGAAGAAGTTAGCTGTTGAGGTAACTTGTTAAAGTTCCCAAGCAGATGAAATATTGATTCATAAGAAGATTTTTTCCAGAAGTAACTGATCATAGATCAGAGAGGTGCCAACCAAAAGGCATACCCACATAGAAAGACAGAAAAAGATTACTGCACGTCATTTTTGTCCCTCACAGAACTGGACCTACTTTAGGAGCTTTATTGATATGAGACAGCTTTGCCTACAATTGCCAGAAAGTTGTCATCAGCCCACAAAATCTAGAATTAAGTGTTCCAGCTGCACAGTCTTTCTCAACACTATATAATCTCCCATCATAGAGTTTGCCCAGCATGACTGCTCGTGAGTACTGGAGTCTTTTGGAAGGAGAAGGTCTCTCTTTTCTCTAGTTAAGGAGTCTCTAGCACGGGGCAATACTGGACTGTCGTTCCAAATAGCAAAGAGGTCATCTTGCAGCAATGACAGTGGAATACAGACAAAAATAAGCATTAACAACAGGATTTCCACAAAAGGACAGTAGCCCACATACCATCAGAAAAGGCATTGAGAAAATTGTACTGCCTCTGCTGTAAAAAAACACTCATGCTCCAATTCTCTGTAGCTTTTTTACGTTTGTTAATAACTGCAGATTATGGTGATGCATTAATCTTGCCTCTCCTATTTATTCTTATTGCCTTCTAATAGGATGTCCTGGTTTCAGCTGGGATAGAGTTAAATTTCTTCCTAGTGTTGTGTTTTGGATTCAGTATGAGAAGAATGTTGATATCACACTGATGTTTTTAGTTGTTGCTAAGTAGCCTGCTAGTCAAGGACTTTTTCAGCTTCCCATGCAGAGGAGGCTGGGAAGGAGCATAGCTGGGACAGCTGGCCCGCTGGCCAGCGGGGAATTCCATACCATGTGAAGTCATGCTCAGTATATGAATGGTGGGTGTGTCCAGGAAGTAGCGATCACTGTTTCTTTGGGAACTGCATGGCAGGTACACTAATTCTGTATATAATGATTATGATTATGATTCCCTTCCCTTTTCTGTTCCATTAAACTGTCTTTATCTCAACCCATGAGTTTTCTCACTCTTACCCTTCCGATTCTCTCCCCGTCCCACTGCAGGGGGTGGGAGTGAGCAAGCGGCTCTGTGGCATTTGGCTGCCTGTAGGGTTAAACCACGACATAGGAGCAATCCTCTTCTTCAGTGAAAAAAAGTATACTAAGTACTTGATTCTGTGACACTACAAAGTCTTAACAACAGTTAATCACACAAACAAGTCAAGTATTGCATGCCTGAATTAATACAAAATTATGAACATGAATATTTCTAAATATTCTTTTAGATACACTGAGAGCCTGGCAGATTTCTCTGAACAATTTGTGATTCTACTAGAAATGCCTTCTTGACAAGACTATAAAATGACACAATCACGTACCTACATATTGCAGTGACTACCATCATAAAATCATCAGTTGCTGTAAACCAGCAAAATTTCACGGAGTTCCTACAGGGTTACATCAAAATACAACAGCTGAAGTACCAGTTCTATGAGCTACAATTTGCTTTCTGTTACATTTATGATAGCAAATCCTGATAGAAATTTTTGGGGTTTGTGATAAACTGTGCAAGCTAAGGGAAGCAAGTATGAAGTCTTTAATTAGAAGATCTGAAGCGCTGCTGATTTAACACAGAAAAGACATACATTGTAGCATTCTCTCCATTTTCTAGAACATTCACACTTGAAAATAGTAATTCACAGAAGGCTTGCTGTGCTCCTACGCCAGGCAGGGAACTAACAGAGCACAGATGAGCTTCTTTAGAAAGAGACCTAGATGTAAATTCCTAGACAGACATGAGAAAACCTAGAACATTTCCCCCACATGGAAAAAGATTATTATTCCTGGTGGCTAGTGCTTTTCTGTGAAACCACAATGTCCCTTCCTGTCTCTGAACATTCGATGCATTTCTCTCAGCTGGGAGAACTATAGAGTCACAAGGAATAACAGTAACTTCATATAAAATAATTCTTACAGAAGGCCCCATCTTAGAAAATGGATTTCCTGATGGCTTGTTTGACTAGCATATGCTAAAGGCAACGGCACAGTAAGGTCAAGCACAATATTGACAGCAATTGGAAAGTACAGACACACACGCATAGTCTGTAAAAGTCTTCTGAAAACATATACTCCTAAAACTATTGTGGAAAGCCTGCAGGCTTCATATATTTGCTTTAGATCTGCAGATATTTCTCAGATCAAAGAACAAAGGCCCCAGCCAGCAAGGCTTGGGCCCATATTTTCAAATCACCAGGGAATTTATTTTTCATATCACATCAAGCCAGTTCCTCAGCTAGCACAAATTATTACAATGCATTTAAAGTCATGAATGCATGACAGTCTGGATACATGCAGTGTACCCACTGTACTACAGATATGCTATAGTTACAACAGATACAAAGTATGCTTCCCCACTTTATCAGGCCTTCTTTGAATGCACTATAATGTTTTTACTTAGATGCCCTACCCAGGATTGTGGCAGCTAAACAGTCATCTGTTGTATTAGGATACTTCTTACTTTGCTATTCACAGAGTTAGTGAATCAATATCTGAGAGCACATGCCTTTAATTTGGCTATTAATTCTGGACATTTTTACAGTGAAGAATCCTCAACCACAAAAAAGGCCAAGGCACCTGAAACGTCTGGCGGATAGGAGTCATGGAGACATCAGCAGATATTGCTAGCGGAATGAATTGGGGTCATGAAGATCCAGATTATGTACAGATGCACTGGCATCATTTTTGGCACATCTAAGTCTCTTCTATCCATGATGTTCACAGAAGATGTGCTGCAGCTGGTGCACGTGGAACTGGAGATCATCTGTGTGTCGCTGATGCTTGCTGAGAGACTTCGCTATTTTAGTTCTCAGATGCAAACACTCTGATGATCTGGGAAATGAGATGAAGACTGAACATAAAATTAGCATCACAATGACAAAGGAACATGTCAAAAATATTTCAGAAGTCACTGAAGTTGCTAATTTGTGCTAACATATCTCCTTTTGGTATTCTAGTGGAAAAAAATACAGGATTAATATTTGTAAGTTCATATTTGATGGGGAAAAGAGAAGTATGAGCTGTCAGCTATGTATTTATGTGTTGCAGCTGACAGATCTGAGTGAAATATGCATATGGCAATGTTGTAATTTCCTTGTTCCTTGTGAAAGTGTATTTTGTCCACTTACAGTACACCCCTGCTATTTATTATCTTTGCAGACAGTTCTGTGTTTCTTGCCCTCTCACTCACTCTCCTTCCATCATCATTACTACATATTTCTGAAAATTATACAGTGTCCAATAAATATGTGTTGTTTTCTACTGAAGAGAAGCGACTCTACTAAAAGTTTGATAGAGTGCAGGAAGTTTAAAGCAAAGCCTTTCTACACTGTAACCTAATGACAGGGTTCAGGCACAACCTTTTCTGTGCATCAATTTTCATCCTTTAGAAGTTCCACCAAAGTCACTTAGGACTACATATGAAAGTAAGATGAGATCAATCCAAGGGAAGAAGTGGGAAAAGGAACACATTACTGAAGCTTACTCCATCACCAATCTCAATGGAAATAAGTGTCAAATCTGACTAAAGTGAGGGAGCCATTTTTACTGTGGGAACAGGCAGCACATGACAGATGGCAAGATATAAGAGCATCTTTTAGTGAGAGACAGTGTCTGACTAAGGACAGATTCTGCATCTGAATGTGTTGTGAGGAACAGCCGGCTTGAGCAGTCAGCTTGAGGCAAGTGTGCTGTATTTTGCCTGCTGACACGGTCTTTTGTTTTTTTTTTTTTTTTCTTTTTTTGGTACATATCTCAGCCAAATCTAAGATCCAAAGTGATATATGGGATGAGCAGGAATACTCTGAATAGCTGATTCACCATGGAAAATTCTGGGCCTGTAAATTATTTAACTGCTACTGAAAAATTATTATGCTTCCCAGGCCAGTCTTTTAGGTGATAAAACATACTTATGAGCATCAATGAAGCTGTATCAATTTAACACAAGTGAACACATGGATCTTTTTACTTCAGAATCAATTACTGTTTTTTGATTTCTTATCAGTTAACAGCACAGAGTCCCCAACAATAGGGAATGATTACAACTGCAAAGAGTACATCATATTCTCCACCAAGTGTCATTAATCCTTTAAGTCTTCAAATGTAAAAAGGTTAGTATTTTTGTTTAAAATTTTTTAGCTATATGAATAGCAAGTGACCTCTAGGTCACACATTCCCTTTCAGTGAATGGCCAGAGATATTATGGCCTCTGCTTTACGTTGAGGCTTCAGTTTACTCAGATGGTCATCACCTTCCAAAGAAAGCAGCTTTTGCCAATTATGATTACTCTTGCATCTACATCACTGCAGCAAAAGAATCTTCTCCCCATACTATGCAGTTGCCAAGCCTTCATGAAAGGAATTGGCAACGGATTCACAGAAATATATATCCATTGTCCTCACAGCCCTCACGAAGTTATGCCAAACCTTGCTACCCTGTGAGTAAATCAGAACTTAGCTGAAATCCCCAGCAGCAGGATATTTATTTCCAGTGGAAGGATGGACACTAAGCATAATTAATTAAGTATAAATCTATGGTTTATTACAGTGTTTACTTAACCTGTTCTTTCAAAGCATCATCTGTGAGAGTGCTTAATAGATAGGTGAAGGACCAACTGCAAACTGAAATACTTTAACAACCCACGCATGTACAGTCAGAACTGAAACTGTTCATGACAATGGCAACAATTTTGTCACGTTTCTCCCTTGTCCACATCGTCTGAGACATGTATCTAAAATATACCTCAATTTATATAAAATTTCAGCAATCAGGTTGACTGCACATCCTTTCCTGTCTTTGCTTTGCACTCTGTGATTAAATGTTGCTGCCATTCTAGCAAATATGCCTCTTCTATTAAGTTCAAAATTGCTAGAATTTCTCCCCACAGTCCTGGTTTGTCAGAATTCCCACTAATATCAGAGGAATTTTGACTAAACAAAGACTACAGGCAATGTAGAAATTTACAGAAATTTGGCCATTCTCCATTTCCTACAGCATTTACAGAGCATTTTGTTAAATGATATGTTTTCTGATTCTTAATTAAATGTTTTGCTATTTTTTTCAGTTTTAAATATTCAGCCTCAATGAATATATATAAATATTTTTGTATATATGACACATATATTTTATGTGAAATTCAGACAATAAATTATAGATCTCTTGATAGAACCATAGAATCATTAA
>VZTQ01003406.1:0-65213 GCA_013400755.1 Pelecanoides urinatrix
GAGCGGCTGGTGGGGCTGAGTTGTTGACTGGGTTTAAACCACGACAGGATGTCATGTAAAGTTATTAGTGTGAGATTTTATTATTAGTAATGACAAGTTAATATTGTTTTTATCATTGTTTGAAAAAGAAGTAAAAATATAACATTCCAGAAATGAAGAAATGAAAATAACAACAGTTTAGACTCTCCAACAAGTTAAATTTTATACTTCCTTACAAGAATGCGTTTATATTAATTTCAGTCTCCCAGGACAACATGTTCAGACAGCACCAGTAAGGATGTATCCATGAGTGTTGGTGAGATAATATAATTTTTGCTCAGTGGACTTTCTGAGAGAATAAAAATTTTGGAGTTCACAGATACGTTGATACAGTCTGTTCTCCCATAACATCTGCAGAGAATGGTAGGGCAAAACCAGCTAATGTCTGTGCTAACCAGTACAGGTAAATCCAGTCCTTTGTTTCCTTTGGGGAAAATGTATTTGCTGAAGAAAATTTCATTGTAAACCTGCTTTATTCTAAAATATTGTATCAGCCTGTCTATCTGTTCATCATTCTAGTCATCAACTCATCTATTTCTCATCCCAGAATTAGTTTAGAGCCAAATAATGGGAATTACCCATTAATTTACTCCTTTTATCGTGTGCACAGCAGCAGGAGAAGTCCATATCCTCTGCATCAAACCATAGCTAAAGCATAAAGAATCCAGTTTTCTTCTCTGAAAGCAGAAGTAATGATGGGCAAGTGTGAAAAGGGAGAAAGGGCAGGTAGTGAAAAAATCCTCGGTGGTGTGACTCCCTTCGCTGCTATTTTCTAGAAGGATCCAGCTGGAAGGTTTATGAGCAGCAAACTGGTGTTTCTCTGCGGTGGAGCCCGTCCATCGCCGCAGAGCTGGAGCCAACTGCAGCTCATTAGAGCTGGCAACGGGCATCGTGCAGAGGAGCGATGGCCCCGCACTGGGGGAGCAACTGGGGAATTGGCTTTTGGGTGCTCGAGAAGAAGGCATGGGGGTCAGTCATCGCCGGTGGCGGTGGTTGGAGGTGCCGCCTTTGGAAAGTTGGAAAAAATTTCTCTGGTGCAAAATTCCCAGCAGACTTGCAAGTCCTTTATGAACAGTGAAAGTCTGGGCAGGATAAATGGAGATGCTGTGAAAAGCTGTGGCTGCAAATAAGTTGGAAAGATTTTTGTGATGGTAAAACCGTTCACTTTGACTAAGGAACATTATTAAATAAAAGTGAAGTGCTTGCACACACTGGCCTCCCTGAACTGGCAAAAGGTACCTGGGTTGTTTCAGGGAACGGCATTAGCACCCGTTGCGCAGAGCAGAGGAGAGGGTGCTGCGGGGATGTTTGCAGCATCATTCACCTTCTCAGGAGGCCCGCGGGGGAGAGAAGCAAGAAGCGGAAGGGAGGGAAGCGCAGAGTTGCTGCTGGATTGAATTGTTATCGAACAACTGAATCGTTACCTGTAACGGAGCCATCGTTTGGAGGTCGTGGAAGTGCGTGTGATCTGGGGGTGGGTAAAGGCAGGAGAGCGGTGAAACAGCTGAGAACGGACACCAGTCGGGAGCTCCTGCGGACCAAACCCGGGGAGGTCTTTCAGTCCTACTGTGGCTTCTCCACCCATGGAGATATTCACAAGCCGCCTGGACACGGTGCTGGGCAGCCCGGTCTGGGTGGCTCTGCGTGAGCAGGGGGTGGGCAAGGGGACCTGCAGGGCTCCCTTCCAGCCCTTCGGTGGGTCTGGGAAAAGGCACTGCCTTCAAGAACTCGCATTTTGGACTTGTCTACCTTTACATGTCAAAATGTCACACTTCAAAAGCAGCCTTTGGTATCTTCCTTTTTTTGGCTTCAAATTCTTCAGGTCATTCTCTGTGAATTATTAAAATATGTGCTAAAATGTGCAAAGCTCTGGCTAATTATGATGTACTGATTAATTTCAGTAGACAAGTGTGGCAGTTCTAATGAATATTAATATTTTTTAGGCTGGGAGCTGCTGGCAAGAGGAACAAGTTTTCTGCATGGGCAGCATGTGTGGCAGAGCACTACGGGGATCAACATCTCCTTGACTTTGCCCGGCGATGATTTCAAGTCTTGTTTGCAGCATCGACTTCCCCCTTACAAAACGTAAACTGTGAACAACTACAAATGAGCTATGAATGTTTCTTATTAATTAGAATCACCTTAAAATTACCGCCACCGCCCGAAGAAAGGAAGAATGATTCATTGTCATGTTTCTATTTGACATCACCCACCGTAAAGCGTTAGGAAAACCATGATACTTATTGAAAGGTAAGCAATGAGATTTACAATTAAATGACTTTCTGGGAGAACAGCAGATTTATATGGTAATACGGAACTTATCGCAGATGCAGCACCCTCACAAATTTGTACACGTAGGCTGCTCTGCTTGCTAAAAGCTCAGTCTGCAGCTTCAGTGAATGTAACTAGTGCAGGAGAAGAATATTTCGTCCTCCCCTTTGGTCATGTTTTCCTCCTCAGCCGTCCAGTGCTGTCAGAGCACATAAAAAGCTGTGAATTTGCATGCATCAGCATGACCGTCAGTCAGAGCCACTGCCCCTTCCGTGGCCGAGTGCCGTGCAATATTGTGGCTTTAATCAAATGCAGCGACGTTAACACGGAAAGTCTTTTTTGCAAGTGACAACTCAATTACGAGCGAAAAGAAACTATCCTATTGATCTAAATTGAGGGGGCTACGAGAAACGTTTTCAACTTCAAGATTTTTTGAGACTCATGATGTGGAGGCAAAACCTGGAGACCTGTACTCACAGGAACGTGTTAAGGGATGCTTCCCCAAAAAAGTCATATCTAACAGGAGAATAGCGTCAGGGCTTGCATCAGTTTTGTGTTTTGAAGAGATGTAGGTAAATTTTTTTTTTTTTTTTTACTTTATTTAGGTGCTCTCGCACATAGGAAGTACAGAAGACGTTACTTCCCCCCAACATCTTCCCAGTGCTGAGGTTTCTGGGAGAGGGTCTCGGGGCGTGTTTGCACTGTGCGTGTTTGCAGGTGCCCAAGAACATGAGAGCAAAGCTCCTGGGACATTCTCGGGCATCTCCTGCGCCGCTGGGGTGGTTCAGAGGTTAGAGGAGGATGGTTGATAGGCTATGGCTCGTCTGCAGGTTAATAATAAGAACCTTTGAGACATTCCTCCTAAAAAGCAATTAAGTTTATATTTTTGTGAGGTATCTATATTTTTTTCAATTATTGAAAAGAAGTAAGCGTGCACGGTTGCATCACTTTAACCAGCACAGTGTGCGGTAGTTGGATAAAGGAAACATAGATGTCAATAAGAAAACAATTTTTTTTTTTCCTATACATTGCCTCTTTTTCCCAAGGAAAGAGCTCTGGGATCCCCTTTGGAGCTGTTGAACGCTCTGTGGAGGAGGTGAGCTCAGCAGCACGGACAGCCCTGAAGCTACATTTGGCTGCTTGGGTCTGCCTGGGTGCTCCTGCTCATGCCAACTTTGGCAGGAAAACCTCCAGTGAAAGCAGCTCTCCCAGGATTGCAGGCAATGATTAAGATGTTGGAAGCTACTGGGCTGTGTGATCTTTGTAAGGAGTCTGACTGGAAAGAAGAAGAATAAAGAGGAGTGTAATGCAGAGGGAGACGATGTTTTGGTTTGTGGGATGGTTTCTTGGAAGCCTCTTTCCCAGCTCAGCACAGCAGAAGTAAAACTTAGACTTCACTGCTGAGAAAAAATGGCAGAAAAAAAAAAAAACAAGCTAAAACTTTGCTTTTTTCTTTTTGGGTAGGTGGTGTTTGGGGAGTCCCTGTGACTAAGGTTTATGGTAGAGGAGAAGAGTGAAGGAATAGCTTGAGGTAAGAAAGGGAAAGAGAAATGGGGATGTGAAAGTGGTGCCTGGGTGAGCTGGAGGAGCTTCCTCGGTGCCAAACCACACAGAAGGGAAATAACCATTAGTCTACCCAGCGCCTGCCATAAATCTTAACCTGTGAATAGGATAGCATGTCTGCCAACGGGATTACCTTCTGCCTGTGCCTTCTGCAGCATTTGTGCCACAAACTATACTCTCTGCTAAGCAAAACAGGGAAGATCCGTTCCAAGGGGACTTTGCCATTTGCTTCACGGGGCTTCGTACCCCCCTGAGATTTGCTTTTCACTTTTCTCTCATGTGGCTTGTATATGGAACCACAAACTAGGCTTAAACGTGACCTCTGTGTGCCAGGGAAACCTGGAGCACTCACATTGCTTTTAAAACTTTTGGGAAAAGACAGGAAAAGATTTAATAATCTCCCCAATAACCTTCAGCCCCGAACAGCTAGCTGCTGGCTTTCTATTCTTGGAGGTCTGGCAACAGAAACATAGAGGAAATGATTAACAGTAGTGTTCAACCTGTATTTTCTTGACAAGAAACAATCAAAACTCTTTTTGGAGGAGTTTTTTTTTGTCTGAAGATCACTGAAAAACCTATTGTAATTTGCTGAAGGTCTTTTGAAATTCAAGATGATGTTTGACGATAGAGCTTGTGTCTGTGACTAATCCCGACTTCTTGAACTCCAAAGCATTTTATCTGTGCCAAAATTATCTTGGACATTTTAATACAGTTACGTGTATGTCAGGTAAATGCTCCTGGCATTATTTTGAGGCAGTCATATTTAAGACAATATTTCTGTCATCTGTGTAATGCAGCAGAAAGGTGTGCAATAGAAAAAGACAGAAATGACCTTACCTGAACCTGCAGTTTCCTACTCGAATACCCTTTAATTACATAAAACCACATGAGTGAGGCTTGGTCAGGTGGAATCACTGTCCTTTTCTCAAAATGCTGGTATATGTTGGTGTAGCCCTATGGAAGTCAGTAGAATCGTGCAAAAGCAGCTGGCAGTCAGCCCAGCATAGTGTTTGAAGCATCTGTTTTAATAGTTGACTGCCACAGTCTTGAAAAGAAGAAAAAAAAAAAGAATACTATGGACTACAAAAGCTCTTCCTGTCAGGAAAAAACCACACGAAACTATGATTATATAATTATATAATATAGATATAAAAATTTATTTCAATAATCAGAAAACCTACAAAAATTCTAACCCCAGTTCTATTAATTCATTTCTAAAATTGTCTACAAATCTCCTTAGTAGCCAATTTTATAATTCTGGGAAGACAAAATAAAAAATGAAGGAGAAGTAAAATAGGCAGAGGTTTGGGATTTTTTTTCTTAAAGCAAAAAGCTGACCATGAATTTCATTAATTCTGCTTAATCTCCTACCTTAACATTCATTGTAAGACCTTAGCATTCATCTACCATGATAAAGTACGCAAAACTGGGGAAAAGAAAAAAAAGGTTATTAAACCTGCTTTTATAATATATATGAAACATAGCGTGACCCACACTAGCTTTTACAACAGCAGGAGTGATGGAATATGGGGATGCAGCCTCATGGATACGATTATGTTCTAGAATATCATTTCTTGTGTGTGGAAAAAGCTGGTATTACTGTAATTACCACCACTAAAATTTCGTATGTTCTGCTGTTTTTAAGGTGAGGTGAAATCAAGGAATTGAAATAAATGGTACAGCTTCGCATATTTGTCAGAAAGTAGCTTTCTCCTCTGAACAATATTCTCTATATAAGGGTGTTTTACAGGCTCACAAACAGCATCTTAAATGTACAAAATGGGCTGCTGTACATTAATGCAGCAAGACTTATTATAAAAGAACATTTTGGCTGCAGTTCTTAATCTGTCCCGAACTTTGCCCTTTGATTTGCTGACTTTTTTGGTCAGAGCACCTACAAGTGGGGAAGTTTTTGATGCAACAAATCAAACTCCCTAGATGAAAAAGTTGATGTCATGTTGTTTACTACAAAAAAAAGTTTACATTTTTTTCTGCCTGAAAATCACAGTATCATTTTATATATAGTTTCTGCTAATTTAAATGTACGTACAGAGGAAGGAGACGAGACCTCACTGCACAATATATATAGATAAAACAGGACTGTTCTTAACAGCCAGATCCTTCAGATTTAGTGAAAATCAGCTTGAAAAACATTTACAGAGTTTCTCTAGTAACTCCTAACAACCAGTGCAAAAACCCAACTAACAAATGAGTGGACTGGGGCATGGAGGGGAAACTCCCAAGGTTTTTACCCGAAAGCTGAAGGTCTTGTGCCGTCACCTCTTTTAGAGACTAAGTGTTACTTCATCCCTAGCAGGTAGGTGGGGTATCCTTGCCCCTCTGTCTTCCCTTCACGATGTGATTGCCAATCATAGGTTTGTCATGAAGGTAAACTATCCTTATTGCTCTTGACATTTCGATATTGGAAATACTTTTCTGGGTTAGGCACCAGCGAGGCTGGCAGATGCTCCAGCTGCCTTTCAGTACCCAGAACCGCACGGTGCAATTAAACTTTTCTATGGAGCCAGATGGATGAAACAGTAGCTCCCATCCAAAAATTCTGGGACATGCCAAAGTGTAAGGCAATATATGAGAGGCACTGGCGTTGGGAGGAGGTTTTCTGAGTTTTACTTTCTGGAAGGTTTTGGCTGCCCCTGAAGGAGCAGCGAAATGGGCCCGGGAGCTCACCCCAGCTGGGGCTCAGCGGCTCCGGATTTAGGGGCTCTGGGAAGCGGGATCTGGTTTCTGCTGGGGCATTTGTCCAGGCTTGTAGTGAGGAGGCGTCCGCCTCCCGCATCCGTTCCCTGGGACTGTGATAAACTGCTCAGCTCCAAATTTTTTACTGAAAGCTTGAGGTCAGGAAGGGCCAGCAAAAGACTCATTTTTTTAACATGCTCAATCTCCATTTTTAATTGAAAGAATACCATTTTCATCGAATTTAACGGATAGTGTATGACAGGTACTCTTACCTGTCTAATTCATGTACATTGCATTAAAAAAATAAAACCCAAACAACCTGAGGAGCTGCCAACTCTCCAGCAATCCTTGTGATTTTTTTCCTTTCTCTTTAAAAAGAAAATATTTGGATTTCATGAAGATGGTATGACTTGAAATAGAGTCACTTAAAGAAAAAAAAAAAAGAATCCTGGGCAAATCAGTAAATTATGTTTTTTTACATTTTTTCTTGTTTCTTATGGGGAGGCAGGGGCAGGGTTTGGAGCACGAGGCGCTCCCATCCATCTCTCTCCGACAGACCACCTCCATCACCCGCCCGCTGCGCGACGGGTCGGGACGGGGAGCCTGGCAGGTTCATCATGTTAGCTGTGACCCCTGTGGAAATAGGATCTACCCCGGTCACCGAAACCGTATACTAAAATTACGCTGGGAGTACTGATTCTTTGAATTCAGTGGGAAGATAATTGAATCATGTCATCTTTTGCACCTTCAGAAGGAAATCCCATCACCATTCGGAAAGCGAGAGTAAACAATAAGCATGCACCTTTGTTTATGTGACACCCAGATAAGGATGATAAATCACTCCTTTATTTTTACTTAGGAGAATTGAAAGGGCAGCGATGACGCCATCCCTCCTTTTGCAGATGATTACCATCAAGAGAGGGAATTCTGCTTTATTAAATGCAACATTTGTATGGATTATTCCCAACTATGTTTTCAGACTATGATCATCTTATTTCTATTGATTTTTCTTTTTTTTTTTTTATTTTTCCTTTTTTCCCTTGGGATTTGTACACACTGCAGCAGCTGCCATGGGAAAGTCAAGCCCAGGAACCCCAACAGTTTCCCTCTCTAGCTTTTTATCCTCTCCTCCTCACCAGCCTTATGCTCATCAGTATGTTTCCCTTCCACCAAATAACAGAAATAGCGATTACCAGGCAGCTGCCTGGACCCGTCGCTGCCAAAACCGAGCCCCCGGATCAGCTCCCGCGGATGTCCCCGGGGTGATGCCGGGCGGGATGCCCTGGGCACAGCCGGGCATCCGCAGGGTTCCCGGGGGCCCGGGGCAGCCTGTGCCCACCGCCAGCCCCGCGGGGCTCAGGGCGAGGTGGGGGTGCTGGCAGGCCTGGGTTTTGTGCTGGGTTATTTCTGTCCCTATTCAGAATTTCTTTTGTTTTAGGCAGGCAAAGCTCCTGCTGCAGACAATAGGACTTTTATGGCAGCAGGGAATGCTAAATAGGGCTCTCGCTGAGTAAACTGCAGCTATCTTTTTATTCCAATACGTAGCTGGATGCAACCGATATTATCAGAAGTATAAAGGACTGTTCTTTCAATTACATACTTGATTTAAAAAAAAAAAAACAACCAACAAAAAAAACACAACAAAAAAAACCACAACCAAAAACCCCCCAAAACAGTCTAGCTTAAATATTAGCTTTTATGTATTTCTCTTGCCATGGGTAGCTGTGCCATATTGTGTGCAACAGGGGTGCTTGCAATCCCCGTCGCCTCGCCCCGGGTCTGCTGAAGTCGTTGCCACACAGGCTGGTTGGAGCAGCCTTGCAGATATTTGCTGACAAACCTTTTCAGTATAATCCTTTATTATCTAACCACAGTCAAGAGCCTACTTCACATGAAATATTTTCTGCTACAGATGGCAAAGCCTGAGACTGAGCCAACAACAGTGTAAAAATACATTTATATCAATGCAGAAACCGGGCAGCTTTCTCCATTTGTCATGTACAAGAGGTATCCTCGATAACGTTTCAAATTCATTAAAGGACCACATGGACAAAACTGTTCGGTTTTAATAAAATGTCGCAATCATACAGCACATATTAGACATGTTTGTGTGCATAGAATAGAGAGAAAGTGGGTTGCGGGCTGTCGGTTTAGGTTATCTATTGCTCTCCGACATCAGATGTTCTTGTTAATTCATTACTTCTTACAACTTCATTGCTGGTAAACTTTAAAGGCTTTCCTTCCTGCCTCTGAAAAAAGTCTTGGGGCTACAGATTTGGAATTATTTATCCCTCCTTCCAAGTCTGACTGATTTAGAAAATGAAAAAGGATCATTTCCTTTCTGCTACTGGTTCTTCCCAGGAAAATGAATGGGAGGGTGGGGGTGTCTGTGTGGGGCGGGGGGACCGAGGGGTACAGCTACTTTCCACTGTCACCTTCTCTGTATCTACAAAACAGTCTGGGATTTCCTCTGCGGGCTCTGGAGATGCCGGGATCAGAGCGGGAATGGCACAGAGGGAGACGCGAGCCGCCCATTTCGCAGCATCCACCTCTCCGGGTGGCCCAAAGGAACAATTATAGCCCAGGTTTAACAGAGGTAAACAGAGTGATGAGAAAGCAATTTTGCATAATTAGGAGAATACCAGCAAACTTTTCTTACTGACATGACATTTTACATCACTGTAATTGTTTTGATGAAAAGGGGAGGAGGAGAGCACTATGCGTGCAAAGCTAAAACATCGTCCCGGTTGTAGGGACAGGCAGCAACCGTGGTGATTGCTGCGCATAAAAATATTATAAGGCCAAGTGCAAGAAATGTGTCATTTGCACAACAAAAATGAACTATTTGACAAGAAACCAAAATAGTGTGTTTTGCACCGTGAACTTTTTATTCTGGCTTGTGCCATTTCTAACTCTGTGGCTCAGGATTTAGGCACCGGCCGGGCACAGCTCTGTCTCCCTGGCAATAGTCGAATGTATGTAAAGACAAATCTGCGCAGGGTGCTCCACCAGTGCTTTTACTCAAGACAAAGCAGTTTATTGAACAAAATCCATCAAAGTAGGAAGAAAAAAAATGGCTTTATTTAACAGCTTCCAGAAAATGCATGGTGTTAATTGATAGCGAAGAAAACCCTACGGGGATGCAACCATAAAAGCTCAGGGGAAGCCTATGCAACACGAGCACTCACTTAAAATGTTGTGCCCTGTAAATAAAGAGTGTATACACAGCCCGAAGCCTCACGAGGGGAGTCTCCCCACGCTAACTTCTTGCTCTCCAGGGGATGGCAAAGGCTGCCAAGTTCTGCTGCTGTAACCAAAGGGTGGAGCTTTACGCAGGCTCTTGACAAATGTCACACGTAAGGGTCAAGTTTATTCAACACTATATTGCATTTAAATATTGGATGATCTATCTTTTTGAAAATTGTCTTCAGGAGCTGGTTGGTTGATTTTTCAGCAGAAAATAAATTTTTGATGACATATACTTTTCTGAAGATTTTTCTCTAACAAAAATTAAAATCAAGTGTAGACTGAAGCACTCTATCGGCATAACTCTCTGGCCATTCGGCTCTACCTGCCAGCCGGGCACAGCTCCTTGGGGCAGCTGGGGACCGTCCCTCCGGGCTGGCCCCCGTCTCTCCTGGACGGTCGCGGCAGAGATGTGACGGCAGTACCCGTGCCAGGCAGCCTGTCCCCTGGGGAGAGCCGAGGCTGTGGCACACCATGGACCATGCCGTGAAGCAGTTATAGCTTAGCATTAAGCTGCCTGGCCATGGAAGATATCAGTGTTTTAATTTTCCGTGCTGATTTGAGATTGAAACATTCAGTATTAGACCATGGTCCAGGGTGGATACCTGAGGGGTATTTCTGTTCGATTTTATTCTCAAAGAATTTAAAAACATCATTTGAGGCACTGGAAGAGGTGGCTCAAATTCCCTAACTTGTGTCCCTTAGTTCTCACAGGTTATAATTAAAATGAATATTCAAAATCCCTTATGCTCTTATTCCTTGAAAATAAGCTTCCAGGTGAAAATACCTCTGGACTCACACAGTTGATATGTAAGCATCAGTTCATACGCTATTACAGTATATGATGGACTTATGTTTTTCCTATTGAAAGTCTGACAATTCTGCAATTATGTTTTCTTATCAGCCTGACCTTCTGGAAAGCAATGACTGCAGTAAACCAAATTTTCATTAGCCTTGCTTATATTTTGACGAAGTCAGAGCCAGGTTGTGCCCCTTATAACTGAATCATTTTGTCCCCTTACAACTGAATGCGAGACCTCTGGCTCAATATTCAACCACTATATTGTTTTCTATTTTTTTTTTTTTTGAGTCCAAATTTCCCCTTATCCTTAGTGCTGAAATCAGGCTTGTCTTCTCACGCTCGGACATTCCTTGCATACTCCGAGCTGGGAAAAGGGGGGATCAGATGGCTGAGAAGAGTCTCGGAGCCTCCGAAGTGCTTCCGGCAGACCTGGGCTTGGGCACTATTAAATTGCTATCGCTCTATGCCCATACAGTAGTGGATAGCAAAAATATCCAAATCCCAGGTCATTTCCAGGAAGAATTTACCACAGCTCTTTCTGTGACATTACAATCCCAAACACCACTCGTAGAAACTCTGCATGTAAGACCAATATTATTATCCATCTTCGAGTTTGCTTGTATCTCTAGGTTATTATCCATCTTTCAGTGTCTTGTATCTCTAGAGATAAGATGCTGTAGTCTGTTGTCTTGGGTTAACACAAAACAACGTAGTTGCATATTTATGGGCACAGCTTCCTATATAGCAAAACTGCTTGTTTGATCAGAGATTAAAATATGGATACTACCTTTTGTCTAACTTTTTCACCCGTTTCTTAGTAGCTGTGTTTCATCAGAGTAAATCTGCCTGCCTAGGAACATCACAGAATAACCTTCTGAAAAAGAGACAACACTGAAGTATTGTCTGCTAAACACAATGTTCACAATATTTCCCTGCTGAAATCTCCTACATGGTTAATAAATATTTAATGAACAATGGTCTGGCTGGTACAAGATATTAATAACTCCAGAGAAGCTCTGTTGGACTTCAGCTGCTGATGAGAACTGGAATTTGTCTTAGTTTATGACTAGGAAGATAATTTTATTTTCTTTTTGATGCATTTTGATACATTGTGTATACTGGTAGGTTTTAGAAAAACAATGTTAAAATTAATTTAAATCAGCTATAACATTTGATAAGATAGATTGATCTTAGGTTCTCTGTATTCCTTTATTGCTTGATCCTAAACTTCATCAGCTAGGCTGATGCCCCTCTTTTGTGACCCCTCTATTATACGTTACTGCAGTCATTTTTTGTTTCATTTTTCTCCTGTTCTGTGACTCCCTCCTAAAGCGAAATCAAAATATCCTGATATATAATATCAAAATCAAAACAGCTGGGGTCTAGCTCCTGGCTGAACAGGACTGATGGCAATGCACGGCCACGTAACTTTAGCAAGCAGAAGCAAATTGCAAGTGCACGTGTTTTACACTAGCTCCTTGGTGGTCTGCGCTAAGCACTCATGAACGCCTGCCCTTTGCATCTTCTGGGTGAAATCCTTCGTGCTTTGGTGACAATGAGAGTTTTGTGGCTTCTGTCGAGCAGGAATTCCACTCTAGGAGAGTGTTTCTATAGATCAGTGGGACTGTGTAAAGAAATCTCACTATTTGTGTGAAAATGCATGGTCAGACGGGCTCAGGCACAGGTTTGTCTGTTTTTAAAGGCCAGATTATGACCATTAGTCTGATCCTTTCCATAATCTGGGCTATAAACTTTTGCCAGCTGGATATCAGACATTTGCATTACAGTGACTGGAGAGCTGAAGGTTTTCCAACTTTCTCAGTAGGATTAAAATTTGCAGTTTTAGCTGTTACTTAAAGTTATATTTCTTCGTTTAAGAAACCAATGCAAGAAGACCAGTACAATAGACTCTGATGACAGTAAGCGGTGTTATACCTAAGTATTTGTGCTACAACTTTTGTGGTCCACTTTATTTAACAAGATTATCTCTGATTTTATATCTTTATTTAACTTGTTAAGGCTGCTTGTGTGTAAACAAACCCTATCAGGGGCCACCATACAAGAGGACAGCTCTGGTATTTGCATTCCACCAGCCGTGACGCAGGTAAAAATGCTCACTGCTTGTCTAGTGATAATTCTTTAATGATACATCAGATACAACCTAAACTTTAGTTAGGATTGCCCATAGAGTAAGTCCTAGTGAAGACAAATCAACATGACGTGCATCAGTTAGAGGATTTTTAGGGATAAATATTAAATTGATGATGACTGTGAGAAACAGGATATTTGATTTCATACAGAGCTCAGCATTTATTGTCATGTTGGAAATAGGGAGACATGGCGTACTCTAATCTGTAGTTGTGGTGAGAGGAGTTGGACAAAGAATGCTGTGTGTAAGGAACCAGCCCTATTTCCATCTCCAGTTCAATTTACAGCTGTAGAAAATACATTTTTTTTAAAAATATTTTACACGTTTTAGGCTCCTCTCTTTTGAAGTTAATCACGTTCACGCGCAGACCCACAAACCAGATGAAGTGAAGCCCTGCAGTGTCTCTCCTACCAAACGCGCTCTTGTTCCCAAGATGGACCAAGAACCTCATTTCTCTTAAATGCTTCTCAAGTAGCGTTTGAAGAATTGTGGAGTCTTTAACGAGTTGGGGATCTTGTAGGGTTTCAGCCCATTTTCTCGGTCTCTGACAGCTCAGCTCAGCTCAGGAGCGTGTTCTGCCCTTTGGTTCAGGCAGAGGTGCAGACGTGTTCAGCCACTCAGAGGCTCAACTTTGTATTTAAGATGAAAAAGTGAAGGTGACTCAAGAGAGTTTAAAGTCAAGAAGCAACAGCAATAAATAAAACCTATTTTGAATATACAAGGGTGACACAGAGACACCTAGATATAGATGTGGCACTTTTTAATACTTCTCAGCTATCACATGCCTCTCTGAAAAGAAAAAAAACCACTGACGTCAAGTTTCTGTATCTCTGCTCACAAGGGTGATGAAACAGTATGGCTCAGATTGTTCTGACCGAGAAATAACGTAGAATAAGCAAATGCCAAGTCCGTTTGCAATGCATATCTTCCCACGGAAAATCACCAGCACTAACTCAGCTTAAACTGTATGTTTTAGGGGCTGAATTGCTGGCTGTCAATTAGGAGTCAGACGTTAGCTGATTAAACTATTTTTGCTGTGCACAGTCTCTGGAAAGGAGCTGTTTCATAGGGTTGCCTTCTGTTTTTTGTGTTTTCTTTCCAAGGAACACAAAGTGTATTCTTCCTTTCTTTTGCCTCTTTATCCATTTGCGCAACAGAAGAAGCATAGTACTGTTTTTAGATATAATTACAATAAAATACAGTCAAAATACAATTCCAAGCAGAATAGTGTAATATCTCCATCGTATTTTCCCTTTTATCTTGATTTAAATTTCAAACCTGCCCATGGATACTCAGTTTTATTTCTGTTTCTCTGATTAATGGTATTATCTGATGAGCCCGTCTATGAGGTCCAGCAGAGCCGTGTCCCTGACAGGGGACATCACTCCAGTTGATGAGCAGGAGCGGGACCCAGGTCCTTTCCACGTGGCAAAAGCTTCATCTGAAACTTGTGCATAAGACTTTGGAAACCCTCCCCTTTGGCTTATCTCTTTTCCCATTGCTAAAAGAAGGAAAAAAAAGTAAGGCTTATACTCCAAGCTTTTAAAAATCCCATCTCTTAAACAACGCTCGTTACCGTGTCCATAGGAGAAACACCCCATAGCTAAAGGCAAACCTGAGCCTCTCACCCTCTTCTAGGAGGCAGCCGAGGAGGGATGCAGCTGACTGCGGTTAGATGAGCAGCCAGGTTGTAGCTGAAGGGTTATAACAGCCCTCGGAGAGCCGGGTTTGTATCAGGAACTGAGAGGCCATAAACTATCGAGGTGCCTCCAGTTACCACAATAATAACTGAAATCAGCTGGGTGTCAAAAGTGCTTCTTCCTTTCCAGCCTGCTGAAAGGATAACAAACATAACGATGATTAATTATGTTTGTTGCAGTTATATGTATGCAGTTTTGTCCTATAAGAGATCAAAGCAGAGCTTGTACTTTCACAGAAAGAGCCAAATGGCACTTTCTTATTTTTCTAAGGGTTGTCTGGAAGACATTTGTATTTAAATATGCAGAAGGAGTAAATGCATAAATGTACAATGCCAAGAAATGAAATTTTCCAGTCATAAGTCCTTCAGAGGGAATGCCAAGTCATGCCATAACATATTCATATTTCAAGATATGTAGGGTTTTCTTTTTTACACTAAAATGTAAACACATCTTTTACTATAAATTATTTAACACATAAATTTTAGTAAGTATGTGAATACGACGGTTTTATTTCTTCTCTTTAGTTCTTTTTAATCCTTCCTTTTAATAAATGCTGATGTTGAAACAGAAACTGTAATATCTTTTTTCATGTGTGTAGTCATGCTAGGAAAAAAATCTGAACACTCAGACCTTATTCATGAAATTCTGAGCGCTCATCTATTAGAGTATTTTATCCAAGTCAAAACAAAATTATAGACAATATGCAGTTGTGTTACCATAGAGTTATGTTAAACTATAGGGAACCTCATATACATTGTGCTTTTAAATAAAATCAGACTTCTAGGTATAAAAATTTTCCAGGTTCAATCATGCTGTATTAGGACACAGAAAAAAGCTGATGGACATTAAGAAGTTTTTCTATTTTTCTTGATTCAAATTGTATAATAATAACAACTAAAAAAAGTGAGAAAGTATATAGCTTTGGTATACAGCTGTCATAAAAATGACAGTGTATAGAAATGTATAGTACTTCTACGGTTAATTACAAGTTTTGGCCTTGCTTGAGAGAAAATATGGTCTTTCCTTAAATTGATCCTGACTCCACAGTCAAGTTTGGGAACATATTAAGAGATACGAGGTTGTCTCCTTTCAGAAATGTACAGTCATTCAGGTTATTTGTAATATTTTCATGGAAGAGACATCCTCCTGCCCGCTAAACCAGCACAGGAGTTTTTTCGGCTTAGCGAAAGCTGGTTGTCAGCCTTCTGGTGTAATAAATATTTTCTGTGTGAGAGTAGGGAAAATTGATTCCTCTCACAGCGAGAAATGTTGCAGCACTTTCCTACAGCCTTATGCTTCCTATATTATCCCCCTCCTCACCGAATTATGGATGAGTAGTAAGTAACACATATTGATAACAGCAAAATATAGCCCTGGAAGTCAGCCCAGGTTTCTCTTTCTAACTCTACCATCCTATCCTTAAATTCAGAATGTAAATAAAAAGAACATTTAATGTCAAATGCATGAACTCTATGACTATCCCTTAAAAATACAAAGTCCTAGTAGGAGAGGGATTTTATGTCAGAATGTCTGATGTTACTTTTCAAATGTGATCAGACTAGGAAAAGTACTGGGATGCTTAGTTCAACCCTCCCAAAACAGAGATCTAATATTTGGATCCCATTTCTAGTCCAAATACCAACTCATTCACTTTCCTAAGTGGTCTCAGTATTTAACTTTGAATTTAGATGCCTGAGTTGAGATGTCCCAGCCCCGTTGCTCTCCCCAGTGCCCCATGCAAGTCAAGCTGTGCTGTGGCCACCTGCCAGGTGGGACTCAGTGGCCTAATTTCAAGAAACATTACCAAATTTATTTGTAGTTTCTGTAACAGAGGGTTTGCTGGAGGGCAGCGATAAATTTCACATTTCCACTCTTTGGCAGGGGTTGGCAATGTCTTTCCCAATGGTTTAGAGAACTGGAGGGGGAGCAGGCAACATTAACACGTTTTTGGATTTGCTGCTTTGAGTCTTGACAAAAAAATTGTGCTCCTGAGGACTGTTGATTTATTTTGTTATTTCAATATAGCATCAAAGAGTGATCTCTTATTTCCTTATGATTATGAATATTTTCCACAAACTGAATAATCAATGATGTTTGGCACCCAGTGTGAAAGCGCAGCCTGCGTTCTTGCTGGAAGAGTCTGTAAGTGGGCAATGCCCAGGGAAAAAAAAATTGTTTGTTTTAGCATTAGGGCTGTGCAAGCTCTGCAAAATACAATGATTAGACAAAAGTGGCCCTTGCTGCTGATACCTCCTATTAGAAACATCAAATTCAGCAAGGCTCTTTGGAGTTCAGTGGCCATCTTGTACACCAGTCGCTATCGGGTAGGTACCTTTGAAAAGATGACTAGTCTAGAAGCAAAGGAGCCTAATAATTTAGGGCAGATACATCAAAGCTTAGCTTCAATAAAAGCTCACTACGGAGACACAAGCTAAGAGCAGGGACTCTGTGACCTTCCTCCCTTGGTGCTGCCCTTTCACTTCTGTTGGAGCTCTAATTTCCAATTGTTCTGAGATGGTGTGAACATCTGATGGTGTCAGAATATGTCTGAACTTTTAATCTAGTCTTAATCATCGTCTTCTCTCCCTCTCAGTATTTCAAGAGCACTTATGGGTTCCTATTGGAAATAACCTGAATTGCATACACACAGAATATGTCTGAAAAGCTATGTATTCAGGGACTTCAACAAGCTTCAGCATGTCTTTTCACTCCCTGAATAGAAGGAGAACAGTATTCACTTCTGTGCTTACTCCTGCGAAGAGCCTACGAAGCATGTATAAAAGAAAGGTTAAAATGCAAATTACTGGAAGACTCTGAAGTATAATAGCAGAACTGAAAACATTACTGAAAACTTTATATAGGCTGCATTGCTCTCTGGAAATGAGAGGGGACCATGCTTTCTATATTCTTTTATTACTTCACATCAGATGTTTTAGCAACCATAACTGGTATTTAAAAAACAAACAAACAAAAAACCCAAACAAAACAACTTTAAGCCTTTTGCAGAAGAAATCCTGGGTCTACCTAAAGCCAGAGAATGGTTTTACTGACTGTAACCTTTTTTTTGGCCACTGGACTGGCATGTGATATGTCTGGGAAGCTGCAAAGCTCACGGTGCCTCATGTCACGCAATTCCCAGTATCTTGCAAAACTGGAGCACCTGAGGTTGGGGTTTTTCCCAAACTACCTGCAAAGACAAAGATTGAGTTTCCTAAGACACGTGGCTCCAGGCTCCATCCCATGATGATGGTCTCGTAACATCTCTCTTCAGCTGCTGGAACAGTGTCCTTCTTCAAATACAGTGGTCCCATATTGACTATCACAGTGCAGGGTGGCTAAAATGGTGACAAAGAACTAAGAAAAAGGAAAGATTTCTGCATTTCAAATTCCACCGGTGTGATGCTTTGTCAAAAAACTTTCACTTTTAGAAACAAAATACCTGATAAGCATGGTTATCAAAATATCCTCCAGGTTTTGTTCCCCACCCTCACCCCCGAAAGTGGTATTTCCAACGTTTGTCCCTTTTTAATGAAAAGTAACAAACAGCTGTTGCGATGCAATAACATCCCAAACCACTGCTTTCATGCATCAGTGTGTACAAGCATATGGATTTCTTGAATGGAATAAAAAGTATTCTTATAAAATGTACTCTCAGTCTTTGGTTATAAGAAAATTTAAAATTACATCCATATTTCAACAAGAAAAAGCTACGTTTTTTCTTCTTATCTTCATGACATTCTTTCCTAATGCCATAGGAACTTGCCTTTTACTTTGTTCCATAAAGTAATTTGCTTCTGAAGCCATGCATATGCTCAGATAAACCCAAATAATCATAAAGCTGCTTATTGTCTTGCTGTGTATAAGGGCAGAGTTCATGCTTTTGCCGATATCTCTCCACTTCAAGTCATGCGGGAGGGTTTTGAGGGTCTCTGTCCCCCTCGATGTGGACCTCCGGACTCGGGCTGGCCCCACCAGCAGATGCCCTCTGTTAGCACCAGGTCGTACCCTCTGATCAGCGAGTGTGTAGGAAAAAGGCATCTGTATGTATGCAGGAAAATCATAGAATCATGGAACCATTAAGGTTGGAAAAGACCTCTAAGGTCATCGAGTCCAACCGTCAACCCAACCCCCCCATGCCCACTAAACCATGTCCCTGAGCACCTCATCTACACGTCTTTTAAATGCTGAACTGATCTGGAAAAGTTTATGTATTGTGAAGGAGAAATGGAAGGGTTTGTGAGAAGAGTGGGACCGCTGAGCACGCTGTGCAAAGAGGAATTTGAAGCTGTCCGAATACCCATGTTGCTGGTTTTGACAATCTCACAACGGAAAGATTTCTCTTCCTTAAGGTAATAATAATTTTCTTTGGAAACATAATTGTTGCAAAAAAAGTGAACAAAAAAGGAACATTTCGAGATCATCAGAACAAATGCTTGAATTAACCTAATAATGCTTTTTTCTCTGCATATTTAATTAATGATTTTTCTGAGATGGTGATTATTTTGTCCAAATCCATGATCAGAAAAGTGAACATTTTCCCGAAACAGAAAAACAAATCACAGAGCTCTGTGATATCCCCCAGGCAGGAGTGGGGAATGGAACTGCTGATAGATTTGTTTTCATTAGGTACCTGAATGCATTACAATAATTATGTCAGTTCTGAGCTTTTCCCATCTGCAGCCCTGCCCTATAGCAATTTGATTAGAAAATAAAAAACCTGAAGGGAACAGGCTGGAAATATGGAGACAAGGGACACTGAGCTTCACAAGAGCAAGGAAATGATGAAGCAGGTTCCTCATTATTCAGCAATGGGTTTAATTCAGAGCACTTGCACGGGAACAAAAGCATGTGCTTGACAATGATTTGTATGATTTCTGCACGACCATATTCTGGGCAGGAAACCAACTTCTGCTAAAAATGCTTCTTTAAGTGGCACTGACTGGAAATGTTCACATAACGCAAACACTAACATCTGCATGACTTTTTTTTTTTTCCTCTTAAGGATAGAGGTAACTTTAAAATAAAATAAAACTATAATGTTTCAAGACTCATCCCAATTGCAAATATTATTTTATCAAGTGACTGTCAGCAAACTGCATCTGCTGCAGGATGCTGCTTTTGGCAATGTCTAAAATTATCATTTTCCTACAGAATTGCCTCTATGGGGAAGTCTGAGACCCTTTAATTTGCTCAGTGTTTCCCAGCTGCTAAGCAAGCACCCGGGCGGCAGCACTTTACAGTCTAGTAATAAGAGCAAGGTCCCCATCTCGGTTCTGCCAAGGCACATTCAGGGTAACTTCTGCTGCTCTCTGTGGTGTTACTTCAGTTCACCGCCATGTGATGGCAAGCAGAATTTGACCCCGAATTAGCTCAAATTAATCTGGTACTAATGTCGCTGATTAAAACTCTCTGCGATGATTTAGACAATAAAATGCAACTCATTGGTAATCAGTTAACATTAACGCAAGCAAAACTGCAAATTAATGTAGAAGAAAGGCTCTGCACTTTCAGCTGCTTTCAATTTTGGCTTAATTAAATTTCTTTAATGCAGTCAGAAATGAAAGGGAAGCCTAATAACGAGTCCTTGAGGTGGAGGGAAGTTTGATGTAAAGGTGGAAGGGTTCATGCTGAGCTCTGCGCTTCCAGCTTCAACTGTGAGTTGGTATTTTATGGTTGAAAAATGGCAGTGATATGGAGTGTTGGGTTCATTTCATGTAGTATAAATAACAGCTTTTGGCCTGGTACAGAGAAGGTAAGTTGTAATAATTTTTCAGTACTCCTGGAATATGATACGAAAAACTTGGTTAATATACTTATTTTACAAGTGCTTCTCAAAGTGGCACTGTCCTGCCTTTCTGGAGCAGGCAAAGAAGCACTGATGTAAATAAAATGTGTATGGATTCAACTATTAATTGAAATGTGCCACCTTTAAATATTGTAGTTCTTGTACAATGCAGGCTATCCAACGTCAACTTTGTAACAGAGTACAAAATACAACACTCTAATACTTATGTATCCCAAATCTGTTACGTTATTAATACAGGCCTTCTGCTTGGATGTATAATGACCTTCATGGTAAGGTCACAAAATTGGGCTAGACCTCACTTAAAGTATCTGGAACCTTTTTGAAAAAATACAAAGCTTATTTATTTTTATGAGCCAGGCTTTCCTTGGAATCGCAAAATGTGATTGGGTGTAGTTAATCATCTGCAACCTACTGTCTTTAATTAAAATACAATTGTAAACAAATCTTGAATGTTAATTTTCAGTTTTGAGTTCAGTTATCGATCTTTACAGACTAACCAATGTGGGAAACCAACCAGGAAATGTCTCTTTGATTTGCTAGTTATTAGTAATCCTCCCTGCATAATTACCGTGGAAAATGTAGTCTATCCTAATGGATGTTCATTATTTTTATTATAACAAAAAAGGCCCCAAACTTAGATAATATTCACAAGGCTCAATTAAGCTAAAGAATGTGGGTATTGCCCTTCCAGTGTATAATTTCAATGCATTCAGATGTCTGACTACCCTACTCACCTCTTCAATCTGCTGTTTAATACTTTGTGGTTTTTAAAGTACAATACTTTCCTCTGTATTTCTTTCTTTGATATAACCTCTTACATTTTTATTATATTTGAATAATATTTTTTTTAATCAACAAATCTGGAGTATTGCAGTACTAACTCTAATGAGTGGATGGTAAAAATTTTTTTCTCTCCTCTTTCTCATTCAGTTCTTTCCATTACCTTACTGCTACAACTGGTAGGTCTTACCAAGATGCTGTATTTAGTTACTGAATTATTAACGAACTGTTTCCTTTAGCACTTGAGGAGACAGTGTGGTTGGAGTGGGTTCTGCAAACGCTGAGACGGTTTATGCACAGTAATTTTAAGGAGTGGTGTGTAACGTCTGGGAGCAATTCATAGCAGATCAGAAACAGCCCAAGCATTCAACAGAGTTCTTCCCTAGACAGTTGTGTCAGCTCATGAACGTTTAAAAGATCTAAAAAATAAATAAGTAAAAAAAACCACAAACAACAAACCAAACAAAAAACCTATTGGGCTCTTACCAACAAAACCTACTGGACTCTTAGCAATACTCTTAGTTTTTCATTGTGCTAAGAACTACTAGAGGAAAGTGTAAATAGTCTGGAAATCCAGATGGTGTTTAAGCCGAACACAAAATTGGCGTGTCATATTCGCCGTTGCCCGATGCGGTTACAGAGCGCATCTGTCTTCATTGGGAAGAAGGCTGAAGCAGTTTCTTAAAGCTACTGGTTATTGTTTCAAATGGCAATATTGTCTTTTTGGGGTTCTATCCTGCTGTGGGACCCAGCCTGAGGATGGGTGAAAAGCCAAAGCCTTTGCGAGTAGCCTGGCTTTCAAGGCATGGCAGAAGCGATCGCGCCCAGCTGTGACCGCTGTGGGCCGCGGTGCTGGCCACAGCAGAGTGAGGCCCCTGAAGAGCAGGTATAATGGTTTTACTCATGTGCAGCAGAAACCACGTGGACCTTGATGTTTTCAGGAAAAAAAAGTCTCCCCGACAGCATTTTGGAAATCTTGAGTCGTTCAGGTTGCTCATTTCCTGCTGATTTTTGTTCTCAAACCTTAAACTTCTATTATTTATTATCTTGGTAGCAAGGACAGGTAGGATAACTGCCGGTATCTGCTGCTTTGCTGGGTACGGAAAATGGAGTGAGAGGAGAGTAGCCGTGTCCGAGCCTTGGAGAGGGCTAAGAGCCGTTAGTCCTCTTTTTCCACTCCTTCCAGCAAATCTTTGCCCAGCAACAAAAACCAGCCATGAAGTCTGTGCAGGGTGGATTACCTAGATGATATCAATTAATATCTGAATTTAGGAGTGTAGTATTTCACAGGACACAAATGTAGACAAAAAAATTATTTTCTTTATCCGTAAGGGAGTCATGAGAGCATGCCCTTATATAGTGCTCGCTCTTAAGGCATGTTACTCTGCCCAGTACAATATTACTACCGTTAATCAGTATTATTGACAATTACTTCCATTATATTTGAGGGTTTCTGGTGAGTGTGTGTATTTTTGATGTGTATGTGTGAGAGAGGAAAAAGTGATGTTGGAGGCACTTGTAGCGAAACTTTAAGTATGTGTCCCCAGTCAGTAAGATGCTCCCCAGGTAACGCATAATGAGATATCTGAATCTTTGGAATTAATAAATGCTTCTGAAGCAGCCCTTATATAATGACAGAGATAGCTCTCAAGATATCAGAAAGGCAAGATTGATGGGCTATGCAGATGCTTATACCATTAAAAAGACCTTCAGAAAGAAACAAGTAGGATTGCTAAAAGTGTTGCTTTAAATTAATGCCTGACTTTGAAAACAAATTGATGCTCCCCAAGATAATTCAAAAAGTTAGAAAACAATCAAGGAAGAACAAATTGAGACTCTGTGAGGGACAAAGCCCCCAGATAAAAGAAGTCTTTAAAATCTGCTTCCAGAGCACTGAGGCGTTTCTCCTATCTGAGACTGATTTTTTTTTGTTTTTATTGTCTTAATTTTTTTCTCCTCCAGACAACACGGGTCTTGCCTTTGACATGGGTAGGACTCAAATTAAGCTCCCAGAATGAGTTTTACACAGGGAGGGGGCTGCAAGACCTTTCCAGACACGTTATGGATTATAACACAAGTGATACCATGGCACGCAAGGGGGGGCAGTGAATAAAGCTGTGGCTGTTGTTTGGGTTGACTTTGGGGTGTCAGGGCTTGATCTGCCCTCCTAGACTGGCCGCCTTGACATGGTCCTCACCTCCCAGCCCACCCCAGCTCCTTCCAACCCTCCTGGCTGTCAGAGCTGTGCTCTGCCAAGCCACAGCCGTCGCTTCGCCCCGCTTCATTTCAAACCAGATTGTCGATTCTAATTCAGATGTGTTTGTCTGAACAGATAAACCATCCCATCAAGCAACTTCTTAAATAATTGGGTCCACTTATTGCTTACACTGTGGTTTCGTGATTCTTCTAACAGCATAATATGTCAACACGATGGTATTGGCTCTTCAGTTAGTTTTATAATTAATGATTAATGACTTATATTCTAGTGTTTGTAAAGCTGAATTTTTTCCAGTGAACATAGCTGTTAAGTACTGCAACTGAGCATGTAATGTTGAGGCAGATTAGACAGAATTCTAATATCAAACTGATATTGAAAAAAAACCCTCCAAAACGCTGCTCCATGGCCTTGAAATTTGGCTATACATTAATAAATCTCCTTATATGTCACTGATATCTGTGATGTGACTAGTTTCACACCGATATTTTATGACAATAAGGTTTCAGTTTAATTTTTCTGTGTCAATACAAGCTCTCATCATGATCAAAATTTGTTTCTGGGCAAATATTTTCATGCAGTAAGTAAATTTATGGAGTGAACTCATGAACTATTGTATTGCAACTGCTGATAATCTTTACAGAATCAAATATTATTTGCTTGCCAGTATGGCACTTAAATAAACGCAGTGCTGCTAAAATGTCCGTTTACTTCAGTAGGCAGTGAAGACTAATACATTATGGGGCTGGTGCAATACTTTGCTACTAAGACTGTCCATCCCTCCCGTGCTAGACCTTCCACGATAACTGGCCATGAATTCTTTCCACTTTTTGAATTCCCATCTTTTGTCACTTTTGGGGGGGCTGAAAGCATTTGCCAGCCCAAAGCTGAGACATGTCCTGCATCCCTGGAGCTGAGGGCTGTGCTGAAAACCCAGCCCGGCTCCGCAGGTGCCCATTGCTTTCCTGACGGCAGCTTCTAGGCTGCGAGTATCCACCGTGTTCTGGTTTTGCAAGGGGAAATAATTTTCTTGATTCAGGCTGAGATCTGAGAGTGTCAGCGTTCCTAGAAGTCTGAGGGTTATCTGAGGCAGGGCTCAATGGAAAGGGGATATCTTCATTTATACTCTATAATTATAGCAGATTTAGTTTCTGCATTTAATTAAAAAAAAAAGAGAGAGAGTGTGAAAGCTTTAACCTAGCCTTCAGCAGTGGTAAAACCCTAGTGTGTTTTTTATAGATTTAGACAGGAGAAACAATTTGCCACACCAAGAATGCCCCTCCAAGGGGTAGCTGGGAGCATGCTGGAGGCATTAAGGTAGCTTAAGCTCAGGAGACTTAAAGTAATATCTTGAGAAATGTGGCAAGGGACCAGTAACAAGATGTGCTGAGTAATACGCACAATAACAGCATGAACTATTTGTGTACTTATTTTTAAATGTATTTCTTGTATCAACCCCAACACCTTCAGGGAATCATTTCATTTCCTATTTAATTTCAGATGTTGCAAATGCCTTAAGGTTGTTATAAAATATGTATAGAATGAAAAGTTACAGTTTCTATTCTTTGCTGGATACGGATTTTATTTTAAATTAAACATGCTGTAGATCCACAGTTCACCAGGACATTAGCTTGTTTCATTTGCACGATTCTTGTCTTGGTATCTGCAATCAGCATCTCTGATAGGTGTGAAATGTTTTATGTTTCGCTGCAGAGCAATCTACATGTTAAACAGCTCGCTGTGAAATTCTGTTCATTTGGGAGAAATTAAAAAACTTAAAGTATGGAGGCACAAAGTCATATATCTTGGCTTTTACGTATGATATTTTCATGAGTCATTTGCTTCTTTTCTGTAGCTAGTACTAACATTATTAATGCCTATATTCTAATTAAAACCCCAGATTCTGAACTTCCTGGGGATTTATATGTGATAACTCCACTGTCTTTTGATGAACTTAAGGTAACTGTAATTTGTACCGGAGAGGCAAGGCTCACTCAAACAAGTTTGATTTGCTGTCAAGGTATTTAAATTGAAATTTGCTGTTTACAGACTATCTTCAAGGTTTTTTTTTCTTTTACAAGGTTTTTTTTTTTTTACATACAATGTAAGGAGAATTAAATCAGTATGGGTTTCTTGTGTGTGAGTGAAAACGTGTGCTACTACTTGGATAAACAGAGCTTATCCTCTCTTCCCATTACCTATAGTTTACAAAAGCTTTTCAGACATCACAAAAAGAGCATTCGTATTGCTATGGCATATAGCTCTGGTTTATATAATTGCTAAAATAGCTGTCAAGACAAGCTGCTAACGTCTGTAAGTCAAACAGTTTTGAGACTGGATGTTTCCACGGTACTCACGTGCGAGTGTAAATAGGTCCATAGGTCCATGCCACAGGAGCACTTGGATCCAAGCAGACCCCCTTGAAAGGCTGGAGGTGTGAAATGCTTCTTGGTTACAGCTTAAATGATGTTATAAGCCATTAGCAAACCTTACTTATATTCTGGGATAACAGAAGCATTTTATGGGTTAAAAAAAAACCCCAAAGAATGGGTATTTTAAATATGAAGTGGTATCAAAGGCTGATATCGTACTAGCTGCAATAAATAATCTTAATAATAAAGCAATAAGTAAAATTATGCTGAGTAAGATCATGGTAATTTATTAAATCCTGCTTATTATTTTGATGAGACTAACTTAGGCAAGTTGAGTTAGTGGAGAGTTTGCGCTAGTGAGCATTCATTAAAAATGATTGCAAGGGTAATACAAGTAATCATCATTAGCAATGACTGTGCTGTTATCTCATTAAAAATGCGTTGTTTTTAATGTCTCCTACTTCAGTCACAGTTGTAGTAGGGATACTTGATATCATTTAATAATTAAAAAAATATGGTCGGTTTACATTGTAGGAACTGAAGATTTTAGCAGCTGCAGTATATGATCTAATAGCCTTGCTGTAGGCAGGCTCGGGTAGTTTGACTAATTAGAAACAGGTGGAGTATTTGAACACTGAGGGCAATAAGAGATATGCTGTTTCAGGATTTGACAGTTAATGATTGTAAGAAGATCATTTGCAGCAGCTGGTAATTAAAGATGGGATCTCTATGAGCAGAAAATTATGTGTTTGGGGATGAAAAAGGGTTTTCATTTTTAACGAGTGCAAAGCATCTTGTCAATCAGATTTACATTTTCATTTTTAAAAAAGGTTCGGAGGGAGTAGTACATCTACCACAGAGAAACTCTGCCTTCCAGCTGACCTTAGCTGCCCACCGCAAAAGTATCCGTGACTGGGTGGCTCAGCGTTGCCCTTGCACACCCAACCTTACTGCTCCAGGTTTCTAGCTCAGATCTTGGCACCGGATGGAAATTAATGCAATATCTGATGGCATTCAGTGACCTGTGTGACAGCATCATATTTTGTCACTTTTTCCAGCAATGTCCTCACAGAGGTCTTCAAAACAAACAGTGCAGTATTGTGAGAGAGATTCCTCTGGTCTCATTGCTGCTTCCCAGGGTCTGTCCCTGGACCGTGACTACCATGGTCCATCACCCATCCCATCCTTCCGTGACTGTGCTGGAAACAGTGCAGTTACAGAGGGGGCATGGAACCTCATTACTACCAATGGCATTTAAACTCATGTTTACAAGATGTCCTAATTCAAGAAATTATAAGACTACAGATTTTTTTTTCCCCAATCGTACACTGGGATAATATATTTTAGGAAGAAGAAGCACGGGTTTGTAATGTGACACAATCAACTGCTTTCTGGGTGAATTTTCCTGAACCTTTCCCTTTAAGTGAGTGAACCCGGTCTAGAAAAAGAACTTGGCATTTATAATAGCCAATGTTAATTAATACTCATGACAAAAATTTTTCCAACTTGGGCTTGTGGTTTATTAAAATGTTACTGTGAGATATGAGTGTTCAAATCATGGCGGAATTATTGAGTTTATTATTTTAGCTGTATGTTTGCTCAGCATAAGACAAGTAAGGTATGGAGTTCTCAACAAGTTGTAATCTTCTGTCTTGGGTTTTTTTGCTGTATAAATCATAGAAGCTGAAACTGAGAACACTGTTTGTCCACCTTGTGTGCAAGGAAGGTGGGATTTACAAAAGGACCTGGGCTTGTTCTAATTCTTCCTTTTTTTTAAAGGGGACAAGCGAAGGTGGTGTCGAGGGTCACTACATGAAGGTCTTTGCTGAGCCGCTCCATACAGTGCCACGGTAGAAACCTGGATGTCTGACTAACACCAAAACGGGGGGAATAATAACTATAATCCAGTGGGATTTTTCTGAAATGCTTATCTACCTGGGAAATCTGCCACTTTAACTTAGGACTTAATACCGCAGGCTGAGCTGTGCTGAAAATGTGTGAGCCAAGCTATTAAACTACAGCCATCTCAAAACAAAGCACGGTGCTTCAACCAAAGAGCAGCTGAAGATTCTTCCGTGTAGTAAATTACCTTCTTCCTCTTTTCTTAAAATAAGTAACACCCAGTATGAGTGGGAACCCCACAAAAAAAGCATCATTACGATAGCTACACACCTGCTCTGACAATTTTCAGTAGGTATTTCATATATGTTAATTATTGTGATGTCATAGTTTGTTAATACAGAAAGAAATGGAGCACAAGGAAGGAGAAACTTTTTATTAAAGAAGTAAACTTTTTTATTTGCATATAGAGATTTGCAATGGAAACAGATATAGCCAATTTGCAGTGAGTTGATATGGAGGAACGTGGATCTGTTTTAGCTGACAATGCAAGCACAAAGATGCATTGGATATGGTTTTAAATGGTTAAGTTTATAACCCATTGAAAACTGGGAGTCCTACGCAAAATACCAACAAACCACTAAGTATGTTGGCACTCCCAAAAGCTTCTCTCTTAAATTAGTGTTCACATGCTTTTGAAGGTTGAGAAAGAACCTTGTACTCACTTCAGCCGTGAAGTTGTTATATAGCTGGTATGTAAGTACACATTTGAATTTATGAAAAAGTTCTGGCTATGTATTTTCCTGAGAGAAAACATAATCTTATAATATTTGAAATACAGCATTTTATTAGCTCTTTAAAAATGGAGGAGAATATATATCCTGGTTTCGGCTGGGATAGAGTTAATTTTCTTCCAATAGCTGGTATAGTGCTATGTTTTGGATCTAGTATGCGAAGAATGTTGATAACACACTGGTGTTTTAGTTGTTGCTGAGCAGTGCTTACACTAAGTCAAGGACTTTTCAGCTCCTCAGGCTCTACCGACTGAGAGGGCTGGGGGTGCGCAAGAAGCTGGGAGGGGGCACAGCCGGGACAGCTGACCCAAAGCGGCCAATGGGATATTCCATACCATATGACGTCATGCTCAGCATATAAACTAGGGGAAAGATGGCTGGGGGGCTGCTGCTCAGGGTGGGTGGTGAATAATTGCATTATGCATCACTTGCTTTGTATATTCTATTATTATTATTACTATTAATTTTATTTCAATTATTAAACTGTTCTTATCTCAACCCATGAGTTTTCTCACTTTTGCTCTTCTGATTCTCTCCCCCATCCCACTGAGAGGGAGTGAGTGAGCGGCTGGGTGGGGTTCAGTTGCCAGCTGGTGTTAAACCACAACAATATAACATTTTTTTTCTCCTTAGATTCCTCCATTATACAATGTTAGAATGAGCTCACTACAAAATAGCAGCAAATACCATCCTTGCAAAAAATCAGCTTGAAACTTTTTCAATATTTTCATCATCCTAGGTAAACCAGCAGCCAAAATGAATTAGAACATCACATTGACTCCATTAAGGTAAAATCTTGTTTTGTTATTACCAGCAAAGGTTTGTGACTTTTTAGATGAGAGCTAAGCTTGGTCAGTGGAGAGTCTCTCTGGGGTCAAGAAACTCCCCCCCCCCCCCCCTTTTTTTTTTTCTGGCAATCCTGTGCTCCTGGGGGCTCCAGTGCAGAGGCAAAATGAAGCTGCTGTGAGCAAATGCTGAAGCAATAGTCCTCTGGTCAGAAAAGCGGCTGCTGCGACACTTTTTCTGAAGCTATGAGACAGTCATAAGCATTTTCAAAGTTTTAAAAATACATAGTAAGACAACAGTGAAAAGCTGAAAGATCCAACAGCTCTGGTTATCTATAAATACTTAATAGCACAAGATATGATCTTCCTGGTTCGTCCTTATTAAGGCTGTAAAGGAGCATTTTCTGACCCATGACATGCCACTAGCTGGTAATATTATTGTGTATTCTACATTAATGACTCCTCTTATATAATTTAAGTAAACGGATGTTGTCTGCTAACAGAGCTAAGAGTATTTGTTAGTCGTAAATGATTTAGAAGACATTCTTTATGGAACAGTTATTTTGAATATGCTTGTGGGTTGGAAATATTCATGTCAATAAAGACCAGCAAGGGGAGCAGCTCTAATGGAAGAAATAGAAATAAAATATAATTAGCATTTAATGGTTTATTAATGGCTCATAAATATATAAACAAGATCTTATACTAATATCAACAGTTCTAGGCAGTTAAAGGCAGAAAACTGCCAGCACTATGAGTTTGGATTAACGATGAAAGCTCCAGCACCCACCTTGGAGTGCTCGGAGCTGCAGTGCTCCCGGCATCCCAAGGGATGGCAGGGCTGGGACTGAGTGGAAACGCCCCGAGATGAGTTTCACTGCCCCGTGGCTCGGTGCCTCCTGCAGCCCAGCCATCGTGGGCAGCCTCGGAGCTGCGGGTGAGAGCTCCAGGTCCCTTGGACTCGTCTGGTGACTGCACACCTCATCTGTCTTTCTCTGTTTTCTGCTCACCTGGCCTCTCTCCCTGTTGGTATTAGAAGCAGTGCTGGCAGCACTCATGGAAAACGGGGTAATCCCTTCTGCTTCTCAAAACCCTGCCCTGTGAGGGTTTAAATGGGAGGCTGAGTGCCCTGGAAGGTCAGAACCTGTTATCAGCTAAGGACAATTGTTGATACAGATGGCTCCCTTTGTGCCAAAGTTGTTTATTCCCAAATTACGTAGTGCAAGAGATGAGGCTGTCCACCAGAGTGCAGAGGGAAGCAAAGATTTGGTTTTAAACGTGATTTATTTAATTATTTTTTTCTATCTGATCCGTCTTGGGGTTTTACAATGCCATGAGGACAGAAAGCTCTTTTGTGTAAGCTATTGCAGATGATCAATGTGTCCTCATTATGTTAAGATGGAGGCAAGAACATTTAGGCAGCTGCCTGTCTGCCTGGGGATTTGCTTCCTAAAATGGAAATAACATTTTTTTAAATTGTTATTTTGGATAATTTCACAGCACTGAAAATTCCTCCAAGACCAACTAAACAGTCTGAAAAGTAACTTTGAGTTAATTAAGCATCTAAAAGATATCCCAGTCACACAGAAATATACCTCTTTGCGCATTAAAAATGATCCTGCAATATTTGTTTCAGTAGGATACAATTACTCTGATTTTTAGAAACTCTGTACAGCATCAGGTGACCAAGAGAGCTCTGATGGATAGAATAAAACATGACCAATTATAACATGTAGGTTGCTTAATGAAGTAAAATTTCCATCTTACATAAGGTGCTTCTTACAGGCCACCAGCCGATGGCGTGATGCAGTTTGGGATGACTCGGAGCATCTGAGTCCCTACGTGATATTTGACCCATCAAACAATGCAATAAACACAGCCAGGGTTAAATGCCCAGAGGTTTCCATCAGATCATCACTCCTCCCTTCGCCTCCTTCGCAAGCTGCCCTTAAACATCACATCTCCTCTGGTCCCTGCTCTCAAAGCAAAGCCCCACTGGCATGAGTGGGGGTGTAAGTTGGCACTGGGGTCCACTTGCATAAATCCAGTTGCAGCACTTGGGTCTAAACAAACGTCGTCTGTAGGACATGGTTAGTAAAGAGAAGTTTTGCGGCATTGTCTTGGCTTATTGACATAATAATTATACTTGGCATATATCTGCTGCTTTTTTCTGGAAAATGCATACATTTCACCGAATGCTAGCTGTTTAATGTTAATTTACTGGCAGGGTTAAGCGTGGTACATGGTGCTCTACCTTGTGAGTGCAGAGTTTTTTATTATATTTATTCAGCTCGCACTCTGGCCACCTTCTTCCCTAATAAACAAGGCAATCAGTGTAAATGCATTTAGTCAGACATAAAGGGGCAGCAGAGCAAGAGGGGGTGTGAAGAGCGAGTGAGTGAACCACTCAGCAATTATTGCGAGTGGCTCCGGATGCTGTTTGTTGAAGATGCCCAAACAAAACTCAGATGTCATAACAATTTCCAGGGTCTGTGTAGAAAATACGGTTTTCCTCAGTTCGTTGACCGTAGCAGAGAGCAACCACGTTCAAGTTGCCAACCACATCAGCAACCCCTTCTGAGCAGTCTGGTTAATCTGCCGACTTTGTTCTTCCCCTTAGCGCATAACGGAAACCCGGATGAACCCAAACTGAATGGGATTTGGTTCTCTGCTGCTGAGACTGACGTCTGTTACTTCATCTATATGAAGAGAAATAAATATAGAACAGCAGGGACACTATTTAGTTTGTGATTAATAGGTGGAATCATTGCAGAATAACTATCAATGTGTCACTACACTGAATTTAATTTGAATGCTATCCAGCCTATGTTGCAGCCTACAAGCAAGGCTGACTTAAACATTTTATTATTGTCATGAATTTTTACAACTAATAGCTAGTGGTATGCAGGTCAGCAGCTGCTTTTGGAGAAGGGAAAAAACCTCTGAGATAATATCATTTGAATACTGACTGCAATTCTGATTTTTGAAAATATAATGCAATTAATTCTGGTCATCTATCTATATGCAATAAAATCTAAACAAACCTTAAGTTGTATATTTGGTCAAAATTCGTAAGACAATTGTTGTTTTTTTCTTTTTATTTTTTTTTTGGCAATACTCTTGATTTGATCTGATCCATATTTCCAGTCAAACAAAACTGTGTTGAAAAAGTTAACGTTGTTCTGTTTAATGAAAATCCAGTTTGTTACCAATGAGAAATTCTCCACTGATGCAAGCTTCAGTGGGTAGTGTCTATATCCTGGGCAGGAACTTGTCATAAGGTCCTACTGCAGGATTAAGAGAATGATGTCTTGTGCACCTTGCCACGGTAGATGGTCTTACATACTGCTTGATACCGCAGAGGTTACAGCCAGACAAATTCATGCTATTTGTCCTACGGAATAAGCAGGGACCTATCATGGTTCAAACCTCGTTGACAAAATTGCCAGCTAAGGTAAAATAATAGCATTGATTACTGGGGATGAAGAAGAAGGAAAAATTGATTTTTAAAAATCTCATATGTGATTTGCAGAGATTAAAGTTAGGTAATTCATATTAAACACAAAAATTGAGAAAATAAATAAGAAAGCCCTTTAGACCAATTACACAGAATCCATTTGCAGCCTATAATAAATTTCAGATGACTCTTAGCAAAAATATAGTTTATGAAACTATTATATGTGAACAAGTGTACAGGCTGAATAAAAAACCTTCCTACACATTATCAAGACTGGGAGGCTGAATGAAATGGTTCAGCTCATTCTGTGTGTATTTCCTTTTAAAAATATATGTGCCCTAAGGAGAATTTGACTTGATGTATTGCTGTGGTTATCATGGAAAATGTCTGACAGGAATATTCCTGTATCTCTTACTGGGGCTCACTTTTGATGGAAATCTAAACTTAAACTACCACGAATATATCCATAGAAAATGCCTTCTTGGAAAAAATCCTAAATAGAGCTGTCAGAAATGAGACTTTTTTTTTTTTTTTAATTTCTGTGGAGGATCAACACTTTCCTGTGGAAATGTCAGAAGTTTTTTCATTTTTATCAAAATTTTTTATTCAAAATTATGAAAGACTGGAGACGTAAGCCATATTTGTCCAGTTCTAATAATCATTACGTGTGTATAATACAACCAATTCTGAAGCAATGTCTCCATTTCTGTAAAGAGCAGGTTTGTTTTCAGCGTGGCAATAGCTTGATCCTGTCATCAGCAAAATTATTGTCAAAACATACAAGGTAGTCATGGCAGGTGAGTCTGGCACTATTCATTTCAAGCCATCAAGGTCAAGTCCACAGCTAAAAAAAAAGGTTGGATAGCAAAGTTCTTGCATGTATGTCTTGCAGGAAGCGTGACACTAGCTCATGGTTAAAGAAAAATGAATCTCTTCAAGTTGCGTTGTCATATCAGGTTTGCCTATCAAATTGTGTTGTTAGATGATGTAATCAGACATGACAGCTCACCTTCACGTGTCACAGCATGATGTCACTCTTGGGATAGCTAAAAACCATTTTTTTTTAATACAAATGGTTTGAGAGAGGCAGTAGGGAAGTGTGTAGGATAAAGGAGAAAGAAAGCAGATCAAAGAAAGTTTGTTTGAATAAAGTTTTAATATCAGGATGCAGACTTGAATTTTTTTTTTTTTTTGCTTAAGTTTTTTTTACCTTTTAAACTGGGTGTGCTGGTTTTGGCTGGGATAGAGTTAATTTTCTTCCTCGTAGCTAGTACAGGGCTATGGTTTGGATTTGTGTTGAAAACAGTGTTGATAACACAGGGATGTTTTNCATGCTCAGCATATAGAACTGCGGGAAGAAGAAGGAAGGGGGGATGTTCGGAGTCACGGTATTTTGTCTCCCCAGGTCACCATTTCACATGATGGAGCCCTGCTGTCCTGGAGATGGCTGAACACCTGCCTGCCGGTGGGAAGCAGTGAACGAATTCCTTGGTTTGCTTTGCGTGTGCGGCTTTTGCTTTCCCTATTAAACTGTCTTTATCTCAACCCACGAGTTTTCTCACTTTTACTCTTCCGATTCTCTCCCCTATCCCACGGCAGGGAGTGAGCGAGCGGCTGGTGGGGCTGAGCTGCCGGCTGGGCTTAAACCACGATACTGGGTTACAGCTTCCTAACTTGGGCTTGAGATCTGTAAGGGCAGAGCTGCTGTCCATTTGAATGCTGAAGGCAGGTAATAAAAGGAGATGTAGATGCCAATGCTTGGCAAATGGGAGGAAAGTTTGGAAAGATGCTTTGTAAAACTGGAGTGGTTTTGTGGCTGGAGTAAAGAGTAGAAACTTCAAAAGTCTCAGCTTGAACTCTTTGGGGATTATATCCCTGTTCACACTGCTCTGAACGCTTTTATTATTGTCTACCGAACCCCAGAATTTTACAAAGCATCACTTGAATGCTAATGTTTAGGAAAATTACCTGAATGATAGTAATCATGTACAATTACAGTAAATACATGGATGTAGCTGGAAGTTTGATTTTCTTTTTCTGTTTCTTAGAGTTTTATTACTCATTAAACTCTAAGCCTGACTTCCTTCACTTACATCAGCTTTACTACAGTCTTTACTGATCTTACCTTTACTTTATTGGTTTCAGTGAAGTTCAACAGGCATAAAAAAACGTAACTAAAAGGAGAATCAATTCCACATTAATTAGCCAGCATGCATGATTTTATGCTGCTTAATGACTCTTGTAATCATCTACAATTGTACAAAGTGAATGGCAATCATACCCAGGCAGAGCTATACAGTAACACGTACCTCTAGCAGCGAATTCACCCATTTTGCACATTTGAGAGTGTAGTCTTTTCTATAAAATCATATCTAGAGTATAAACGGTAAGAGAGAAGTAATGTTTATAAACAGCCCTATATGAGCTCAGACTATTTTTTTTTTTTTAACTGAGTAGAATGTGCTGTGAAGAGGCCCACCAGCTGATGCCTGGTGCCCTAATGAGCTACCCCAGCCTGGGAAGGATTTGCAGGATAAAGCTCTTAGGACCTAATCTAAAGACCACTGAAGCGAGTGGAAGGATTGTTTGTTTACAGTCCATTATACTTCAGGTTTTTTTACAGTGATTCCCTGGTTTGTTTGTTTACTTTTTTTTTTTTACCAAGACAGCATTGTGGAAGGTTTTGCTTTGCAGGAAAGACTTCAGGGTTCCTCATACCGAAGCACTGAGGTAGGGTTCAAACTTCGGTATCTAAATATCTTTGGACCAGGGTATGCAAACAAGTTAACATCTACTACGCTGGAAAAGTGTCAGTTTGGGGGCTTCTGCTTTTATCTCTTGGCATGGCACTTTCTCCAGACTGCTTATTTGTGCCCCGTCCCACAATGCTTACTTTATTTGAGGACGGGCCCTTCAGGGTTTTTTTATACTTTATTCTAAACCTACTCTTTATATCAGTAGCTTCTTATTCCCTTAGTGCTGCAGGATTCATTTAACCCTAGGGTTGGATTCTGGCTTAAAAGATACACGAGGAAGAATATTTTTCAAACCTTTTTCATACTTTTTTGTTCAGAAGACACCTGGAATCCACAGCTGATGATGCTGTTTCTCTGCTGTATTCAACGTTGATCAAACTCCCATCTAAGAGTTTCCTGGTCTGGGATCTTTTTATGGCAGATATGTGTGAAATTACCTAAAATTATTCCTTACAGGGATGCTTAATTTCTATCTGCATAGTAGGCATGATTCAGTATTAAGCAGCGAGTTAGCCTTTGCAATCTATTCACGTGGTCTATAAAATATGGATTGATATACATGCCCTCACAGAAATATAGCTGCTGAATGTATTTTGTAATAAAACCTACATTCCTAAACGACTATAAAACCATAATCTTTTTTATGTTTAATATTTACTCTTCCTTTTATAACAGGGACACAATGAAACTGATTGCTTAGATACAGATGATATTATAGTCTATCTTTACTTTGTTGTGCTTTTCTTTTTTTCTTTAACTCTGTGCATTTACACTTGAATGGGCCTTTGGTTCTAAATGGCAAGAAGATCACAGTGAATTATATTCACTTTAGTGATATGGTGTCAAATTCAATCTAGTATAAAATTCCACATCCTTTCAAATGGAGAAAACCATTTTAATTTGTATCATCAGCAACTGAACTTGCCCTTTCACTGATGGCACAACTAGAAGGGGCTGGAACCTTCATACACAAAGTCTACCAGGCATCCCTGAAAGCCAGGGTTGTTCTGGGAATCACTTAAAAAATTTTTAAACAATTAAGTTTCTTTTCATTATCATAAATTAAAATAGAGAGAAAACTGATGTGCCCAATTGCAGGTAAAATCAAGAAAGTTGTTGCTCAGAGTTGCAGTAATTATCAGTTACATGTAGCATTTCTATGGCAGGTCTATGCTGGTTAAAAACAGTTGCTGCATCTTAGTGCTGCTCTTGCTCTGATTATTTATGTGTGGTTGAGCATTTTGAAACATCAGGTATAGATGGATATCTTGTTAATGCTGGGTGTAGTGCTCACTGAGAGATCGTGTCTGTCCTGGAGGCTTTGACAATTGCTTTTGAAGCCATTGGAAGGACCAAAATGTATGTTCAGTTCAACACCTACGCGACCTAATGGAAATTAATGGACTGTATTTGTACTTAGAGTGAAATATATTTATGGACTTTCCTGTAACAGGACCTTTAGGTATGAGATGGATAAAGTGTGGTAGAAACAGCAGAAAGAAATGTAGGCCCAATTTATGCTTATTTTATCAGTTGCAATAGCGGTTGGATGATGCTATCAGGCATGACCCTTGCTGGCTGCTCGAAGGCTGTGCCACCGACCACTCCCCTGGCTCTGGATGCAGCCCGGACACCGATATAAAGCGGTTCAGCACAGTCATCTCACATGTGCAGTGCATTTCCAACAGTGGCATGCCAGGAAAATGAAGTTGTATTCTCTACCCCTTCTGCTGCACAAAAGACAGCGGCGTTTCATGTGGGCAGACTCCAGCTAAGATGATGCCGCCAGGAACACGCTGTATAATTTTTCCGGTGCTAATTTTCCTTGTTCAAGCAGTCAAGAAGTTACAATGGCGTTAAATGCTCTCCACGCCCTGTTGGCAGCGTTTGAGCTGCTCTGCTCCAGCAAAGGTGCTGGTGGTCCTGCACCTACCAGCCGTGCTGGGGAGCTGCCTCTGCCGCTCGCCTCGGCTCCGCAGGCGAAGGGCGTTTCAGATCACTGTTTGGCGTGAGCAGAGAGGGCTGCAGAACACAGCTTTAAAGATGCTAAGTGCTTAAATGAAAAGAATACAGAAGGGCTCGCTCCTTTTCCAGCCGCTAATAAGGTTTTCGCTGTGATAGCAAAAATAATAGTAACTGTGAAGGAGCAGGAGATTGCTGGGAAACTTCAGCTGGAGGACGTGCGCAAATCTTTGGAGATGGGAGAAGTGGTGTGGGGAGAGGAAGAATGAGGAGAAGAAACACTATGGCAATTGTACCTATAATATACTGAAATACACTGCTATTTGCTGGAAAGTGCTCCGGTGAGCTCAGTGTGGGGGTGGGATTTGTCCCCACCGCACAGTCCTTAGCCTCTTCGCTAAGGCTGAGCTGCCGCTACGGGTAGTGGTGGGTGATGTGCAGGTATTGTCCCCAGGGAAAGAGAGGAGGGGGATTAGGCAGGTTGGGATAAAGGTTCGCGTGTCCCGTTGAGCCGCAGTTAAGCAGAGAGGCTCATAGAGGCTGTAGGGGCATGAGCCACCACGGGTGGAGGGTAAAAACATCTCCCGCAGCCATCCCACACGAAGTATGCTGGATGCTTTTTATTACACTTTTTCTTTCGGTAGTTAAAATGAACGCACACACACTGATGGGCACGTATTCAGGTCTCCCGTATTATTTTCCCTGGCAGACTGGCTCCACAGCTCTGCCAAAAATAAAAAGAAGAGAAACAAGCTCCACCTTCGCGTGTTTAAGTCTCTGTGTAACCAATTCTGGTTTTTAATGCCTATTTCCCTCCAGTGAACTTTCTCTAGCGGTTTTCGAGATATGTCACTCCTGTGGCTCAAAACAGAAGAAAACAGAAACCTTTTTTTGTGAACATGCGTTGTTTGAAAGTAATTTGTGGTCTAGCAAGCTTGGCTGTGGCATGGTTTCGAGCTGCACAGCCCTTGATCCCATTGATTTTAGATGCTGGCCACAAGGCTTTGCAGCTCTGGTTCTTGCAGGCTGGCTGGATGTAGCTCCGCTGTGGAGTTCTTTTCATTTTCAGACCCGTTTTGTGAATTGATTTAACGTTTGACAGCGTAACACTAGCACTCTCTGTTATCTGGATTGCTGAACTTTTTAAGAGGTTTGCTGCAGCCTCGTTAAAAAGGGTCCCCAAGCCCAAATACTTGCAATTTCGATGCCTTAATTCTAATGTCATTCCAACTTGTTACTAAATGTGTATATTTTCAGAAGTAATCTACAGCACACTAGATGTCAGGTAAAGGAGAAAATAGACTATCTTTTACATTTTTAATGGAATTATAGATTTTAGTTGTGTTGATACATGTCCATTAATCTACTGCAACAAAATATTCCTAAAGACTTCTTAATTTTAAGCCTCTTCTTTTTGTCTTCATTTAAATGTCATGACAAGGTGATTTATTGGGGAGGGGGGGGGAAGGAGAAACTTTAACAGTAAAATTACATTGTGATACCACCTCAAGAAGCAATACATCAAATACAAACAGCATGCAAATTTTTCTTGTGCCTGCAACTTCATTATCTGTGAAAATCCATAAAAGGTTTATTTTATCCTTATAACTAAGGACTAAGCAATAAGGACTAAGAGACTTTATGTTTTCATGCACTTGAGAACATCTATTCATCATCATCATCTTCACAACATTCTGGACAAGACATTTCATAATAATAGTCTCCTAACATTTGTCTTAGCCCATTGTTGAGAAATGTTAATGACACTTCAGTAATATTAAAAAATATTAGTAATTAACTGTGCTATTATAAGACCATTACATTTCCTACACATCCATAAATTTTTTTTTTAAATATGCATATAAGGTACTTCTGTTTTCAGACCTTCAACATAATGTACATCAGGTGCAGTAAATATGCAATGTATGTTTGCATTGCCTGAGATGACTCAGTGAACGGGGTGTGATATGGTGACCCTCCTGCTTTGGATAACAGGAAAATAGAGATAGGAAATATGGGCAAATAAGAACAAGTAGAAGCATTTTGGGTACATCTGAAATATGGTGTAGATAAAGATACACATTTGTGTGAGTCATCAAGATTATTTCTCCCCAAACTTGCAATTTTTCTGTGGTTTTGTGAACTTCCAATAGACTCGTTCTTCTTTATGACCATAATTACCTTAATTTCTGCCTGAAAATTTGAATCTGCAGTATGAGGGAATAATGCTACAGCACAGCCAAAGCTTGCTCTGCAGCATTGACTGATCCTGACAAGTTCTGCTTTAGCCTCTGGCTGCTGTTTATTTTGTCTCTTGAGTTGATTTATCGTGGTATAATCACTGTGGTAGTGTCCCTGCAATTTTAGGAAAAGCTTCTATTTCTGAATGAAATAAAATTAAAAAAAAAAAAAGAAAAGGAAAAAGAGGTTTTTAGAATGTATTTTGAGGACCAGGAAGATTAAGGCATAGTAGGCAGCCATGAATTTAGCTGAAACATCGTTATAATTTGTGTAGTTGGTGCTGTTCAGCATCTTTAGAGGAATGCTAATTTAGCATAGTATGTATTTATGATGATTTAAGACTGCTGGAACCCTAAATGGTGATGTCTTTTGGTGCCATTGAGTTTTTTACCAGAATTGGGCTCTGCAGTCATGAAGGCACCATCGGAAACGAGCTGTTTAGGGACAGAGCTATCAGTGTCGGCTCATTTCAGCTGCTAGGTCAGAGGGACACGAAGGTGGGCGGAAAAACCCCAGGGAAGCTTCCAGTTGTGAACATCAGCAACAGAAGCTGCCAGTGCTGAAGATACAATTGAATCTTTGACGTTAATAAAGGCAGCTTGTGTCTAACGCCACAAGGAGGTAAGAGAAGGTTATAATCACATGTAAAATGTTAGAAATATATTAAATGCCAGATTTGTGCCATGATTCCATGGAGCACGGTAGTGCTAAAAGAACTTTTTCAGGATTCAACTAATAAGTGGTATGGAGATAGGAAGAAATAGATTTAAAAGCAAAGTCCTAGGTGAAAATAGAAGATGTGTTTTATATAAATTGAAAGTCCTCTAATAATGCCAGCTTTTTAATTGCTTCAAAATATGGACACATTTGCATTATTAGGTTGGAGCCATATGTTCTTCATGGGACCTGACAGTCAATGGATTCATTTATGTGCCTTATTCCAGAAAATGAAGTAAACAGTTTTGCTTATAATTTGTTCATTAGCATTTATTGCAGAAGATCTGATCAGCTGTCTTTCTGTTTTTTGGTGAATCTTGATTTAGACTTCTTTTGAAGCATACTGCTCGGTATTTCCACTGAGCACTTGCGACACAGAATGTGTGGTGCCGTGTCTTGTGGCTCCCCAAGCGGGTTGTCCTCAAATCTCAGTGAATTTTTCATTTCCTTGCAAGTTTCTTAAATCCTTGCAGGCAAGAAGAAGTTTCTGTCTACTTTAAGACAGCACAAGCAGAGATTGAAATATCTTATTATGGAAAACTAAGTTTAACAGTCATTTGATGAAGAATAAGGGAAATGTTCCCTAAGGAGAAGACCTTATTGATTATTTGTATTCTTGAAAGACAACAGAGAGAGAGAGAGATGTTTCAGGGCATTTTTTTTTCTTTTTTTAAATTCTGAATATAAATCTGTTTTCTAGATGTGACAGCTTTCTCATCAGGTTGGTTAAGAACTAACATAATCCATGGAAAGTGAATATCTTCTTCCACTGAACACTTTTTTTTTTTTGGGGTGGGAAATCCAGAAAATATCTCATGAAGATGAGTACTACAGAGTGCAATGTATGTAGTATAAACTATTCAGTGTCTGCCAGGTTTAGTAAATTTGTGGCCTCATTCTGCAGTGGTGCAGGACTAATGCTTTTAGTGCTCAAAGGCACTGGCTGTGATTGCTGGTTATATTCATGGTGGACGGACGTGTTTATGCACAGGTGCACATCATAATGCAGAGGGTTTCAGATAGATCGTGAACTCTTGTGATCTTGCTTGTTCAAATTAGGTTGTCGGTTAATGGGTTATTTTATTAATATGGTTGTTTAAATGTGTGTTTAGTCAAAGTATAGAAAGGCTAATCTATCAAGCTCAAACGAAGAAGTCATCCTGGTTTGGACACTGTTGTAGGATAATTTATTTTGTAGTTCACATGATGTTGTAGCTCTTCAGCATACTGACAACCGTGGCCTTTTGCTCATGTAAAGTGGCTCTGGAGCCTGACCCCGGCAAAGAATTCTGTCTGTGTGGTCATGACTTTTTATGCCTAAATTCTCTAACTGTTCTGCACAGATGAACTAAAAGCATTAAACTTAAAAAAAAAAAAAAAAAAGTAGCAATTATGCAAGAAATATCAACAAATTATGCATGAGAATAAATATATTAAATTAAACCACTTTAGATGAGATGTGAGCTAGTTAACGATGTGTGTGCTGTGCAGCAGTGCAGTCGTATGAACAGAGATCTGCATCCATAACAAACAATGCAGTCTGTTACATTTTAAGTTGATGGATTTGAATTCATTTGTTTATCATTTTCTGTTGAAGAGTCAGCCTCATTTTCTGATGTTTGAGCAAGTTCATGGTACGATATGTAAATGTTACAAAATTTAATCAGATGGTATTAAATTTGTTGAAGTAAACAAACCTCAGCGATAGTCATGGGATATTATGGATTTCTGATCATTTCTATCATTTAAATTTAGTTCAATGTTGTGGGGCTCATTACTGAAAAGAAAATGGTGATTTATTCTATGAGAGGTTATCCTAGCTTAGGACAAATCCCTAGCTGTCCACTGTAGATGATTTCCTCACCAGATACTACAAGAAACTGGACATATTACTGGTAGGCACAAAATGGTAGACTAAAGTACACCTGGAATTCACGCCAACTTCCAGAGTACATTTTGTATTGGTTTGAACTGACATGCACACGTGTTGCAATGCTCTTCTTCAGAGACTCATAGGAAATAAGTCTGGAAGAGATCCTTAATTTGTCCCAAATTTGTAGTAGAGATGTAAGTCTTCATGTTCTTAACTCTCCTCACAATTAGAGGATTTCTCCCAGCATTGTCCACACAAGTTACGCGTCTCAGTCTTGGGGTCAGGAACCACGCTCAGAAAGGCTTTATCCCAATTAGCGAGACAAAACCAGTTGGAAAGTGGAACAGACTCTATGAAATTAATTGTTATAGCTATCAGGTATTTAAAAATATATTTTAAAGTACTATTAATTTCTAATAAACCATAATATAGATTTCTTCAGTTTAAAAAAAATTACAAATGTATATGGTTATTTTTATGCTTTTTGCTTATCACATAACAAAAAAATTGTCAATATTTCTCCAGCTTGTGTAACAACTAAAGTTGATGGTAAATAGTTAATTTTTTTTTCCCCTCTGAAAAGCACAGATTCATCATCAATGCGTTATTCTATGCTAGTGTTTATGTTCTGAGGTGGGGAAGGGACGTTACCCAGAAGCGCTGGGTGCGTGCCGGGAGGGAGGAACTCTGCTGCTCTTCCCCGGCAAGGGAGGGACTGCACAGGGTTCCTCCTGTTCTCCCCCGGTAAAGCGAAGCCACTGTCTGTGCTAATTAAGGCTAGGGGGTCTTCCCGGTGCCACGCTGCCCCTCACGAGATCTGTGTTTGCACCTGTGATAAATGTAGGTGGTGACTGAAGTCCAGGTATAGTGAGGAAAGAATTAATATCAGTAACAAATGCTTTTTAATTTTTTTTTTTTAAATTGCACATTCAGACACAATATCAATAATTTCTAAGTACCCACAAGGGAATTTAAAGTTTATCCTAAGTGCAGTGAAGGAAAAAAAACCCTCAATGGCCCTATTACATATGCTGAAGTGTTACTAGTGTGACATTCAACTGAGCAAAAGAGAGTGGCTTTAAAAGGAATATTTCATTTGACTTCATCTGCAATGAAGAATGGGGAATGAGGGTAAAATAAATAGGACTAGAACAGAAAAGGAAAGATCTGATTTATATTGTGGCATAGAAAAACATAAATTCTTTCTGAGGTAGTGAAAAAGCTTTGCAGATCAAGACACTGAAAGGGAACTGTTCTTGCTCCAGTTTGACAGTTTTGTGTAAGTTTTAGTCTGAAGTCGCGCGTGGTATGTTCAAGAAGGGAGCAGGGCTTGTGCCTCTGTAATGCAAAATAGAAGTGGGCTGTTCATCATTATCCTCAGAAGAAGTATATTTTAATGGTAGGCTGATTATATATAAAGTCCCATTTTTCAAGAATTAGAAATGGGAAAATGTTCCATTAAATGAGACACTGAAATATTTAACCCATTTTCAGAGAAGAACAAACACTTAAAAGAAAAAAAAAAGTAGAACAAAGAAAATTTGAAGAAAATTGAGTAGCTATCATGCCTCAGATTTAAACTTATCGTTTTAAGGTGACCAATGATCTTTGGAAACTGAAGCATGAAGGAGTTATGATTATTAAAATGTTTATTATTAAGCACAATATGATGGTATTTAATTGCTGTGTACTGATGGGTATGCCAAAATACACACAAGGTTGTTTTCTGCCTGGGAAGGTAGAAGTCTGGAGCAGGAAATTTGAGCAGTAATTTAAATAATTTATCCAAATGAGCCCAGCAGGCTGCTGGGGAGCCGAAGGAGACGGGTTTCCCGCAGGGGAGCGTGTATTCGTGGGCACGGGGGACACGGTGCTGCCTAAACCCCAGCAGCTGCATTTCTCCCCACGTAATGTCTTTTCATCAGAAGATGGCAGCAAAATCTTACGAACCATAACATTTGCTGTCCTGCCTTTCTGTCATTAGGGCACCGGGGATGCTGTGAGGGGTCTGCTGGAGCCTGCTTTGACCTGACTTCCTTCTTCAGCCACCCCAGGCAAAGCCTTATTGGATCCTTATTCCACACGTAGCCAATGCAGTGGGCTGCATCCCCTCCCTTCTTTCCTTTTACAGGACAGCTGTTGTAAAGATGTTTTAACAAGGGCTCTCTTCATGTTGCGGAGTAAAAGCAGACTCCATAAATGTCATTAACCCAGCTGGGAGGATGCAGGAGCCCTGCTGCACCACAGTGCTGACGGGCTCATCTCACTCAACTGGGGGAAGTTGTGCAGCTGGGAGGGCCCCACTCAGGAGACCTTGGCCATGGACAGGGCAGCTCCGACCTTGTGGCATCGTGAAGTTGATGTCTTTGGACAAGTGGGTGAAGGCCGGATTCAGGCCTCTGTCCTTTGGCTGGACCAATCATGCTTTGGTGGGATCACTCAGGGTGGACCATTTCTTGGCTGGTCCACCCAAGCCCTCTCGGTGTGGGTTTGTGGATGGCCACCTGTGGCTGTCTGACTGTTGCCCTTGGCACAACAAGCCCAGGTGAGCGCTGGGCTCCCTGCTAAGGTGTCCGGAGCCAAAATTTGAGTTTCTACACACCACAATGCCTCTGGCTTCAGGTTTCCAGCCATCACACTTTATTTTGGTCAAATACTTAACATTGTGGGTTTGCATCTTTGTGTATATTTCCTCAACGTAGAGTATTTGAATGCTGCGGGGACTCTACTGCTGTGACGTGAGTTCAACTGGAGCAAGCACCAAGCATTTGCTGGTTGCTTTAATCTCTCTAATCTGTTCTTGGCTCATAGTTGCTTTTTGGGAACCGAGTGCTTATGTTAGAGCTATGACTTTCCTGGAGGGGTTTGGCTGCATGCTGATGTCTGTCTTTCTATAGGAAGAACATAACCAGAGGCACCGATCATTTCTCCTCTTACAGGAAACACCACCTGTACAACCCTTATGTCTGCTGGTGCTCCACAGAAGTGACATATGTTAACTTTTTATGTATTTTAATAGGAAATAATTGTGTACACTAATCATAGAATCATAAAGGTTGGAAAAGACCTCTAAGGTCATCGAGTCCAACCGTCAGCCCAACCCCTCCATGCCCACTAAACCATGTCCCCAAGCGCCTCATCTACACGTCTTTTAAATCCCTCCAGGGATGGCGACTCCACCACTTCCCTGGGCAGCCTGTTCCAAGGCCTGACCGCTCTTTCAGTAAAGAAATTTCTCCCAATGTCCAACCTAAACCTCCCTTGGCACAACTTGAGGCCATTTAAGATGCCTAACAGCATCTTAAAAATAATTGTGTGTAATTCATACAGTAGTCATGATTTGATACCAAAACTGTGTATATTTTTTTTTTTAACCCGTAAGGCTTTTAGATTAACTTCAGAAATAAGCATTGCATTTCTATATAGCATTCTGGGTATTTTCTCTCTAAAGAAGTGTTTGTAATTTATGATCTGTAATTAGAACCCAATTTAATAATTACATGTCCTGCAAAGAAATGTTTCTTGAGCAGGGCTTTGTTCTTATGCAGCTGCTGGAAACACAAAGAAGTGGATTATAAGAAATAGTTCAGATGAAAATGAACTGGTGAGGGCAAAGTGATCAGAATGGCTGAATGATGCGTATAGTTTATCATATGGCCTTTGCTGCAACATATATGGTGTCTAAAGAGGTGTACAACTAATAAGTGTGCAAAGCATAAATCACTCCATTTGCAAAAAAGATTATTTTTTGTGACTGTTTAATGACATATTTCTATATGAAACTTAGCAAATCAAAGATAGTGTTTGCATGGTTTGTCTTTCCTTTAGGAAATGCCAACACAAAAAACCTTAGAACTAAAAATTCTGAACCAGTTTTTCTAGGGTTTCCTTCCTATGCTTAAAAGGAGGCAGGAAAACCTTTATCAACTGTATTATTAACTTAAGGCCAATTCAGAATCATTTTAGCCTTAAACATGAATAATTTGAGACTGGCCTGATGATGGGTTAAAATTCTTTCCTAAACTATGAAGTTTAGCTAAAGAACCGTATGCTCATTTCATTAACTTCTTCTTCCAGGTAATACGGTACTTTGGAAATGACTTAATTTGTTGAAATTCATAGCAAAGTTTCTTTTTTTTAAAACTGCCTGTGTTAGGAGATACATATAATACAGATACATATTTCTAGCTTGCAGGATATGGTGGTGTATGAATTGATCATATAAAAAGGCCTGTTTCTTGGTAAGATCTTCAGAGAACGCTGTGAAGTTTTAAATTTATGGAAATGGACAAAAAGTGTGCTGCAGACTAGATTCAGTATCTCCACACGTGCTTTCTTCTCCTGCTACATTATATTGCTGATAAAAATGTTGAAAGAAGGGATGGCATGGGATCCAGGTGATTAATAAAGGGCAAATAATTTATTTTAGAAAATTTAGCTCTCCTAGTTTTTTTACTGAATGGTAATTGATTTCCTCTGCGAAAAATTTCTTAGCGCCGTTCATCATGTCAACCGAGATGCCTTAGCACGGCAAGTGACCGCGTAAGTCCTCCGAGCTGCAGAAGCTGTGGTCAAGATGGATCAAGTGGTCAGAGATGGATCAAGTGCTCCTTGCTCCTCTGCGTGGCGGTTGGCAGAGATCCATGCAGATGTGTTTGCAGCTGCAGAGCGCAGCAGGACACGTCTCTGCGTGCGCCAGGGTAAGAAAGCAGGTTAGTGGCAGCTCTCCGAGACTGCTGTATGCAGAGACAAGTGAGCAGTAAAATCGCTTCAAGGACTAGTGCTTAAATGTGATTTGAAATATTAATGCAACCTCATTTTTAGGCAGCGGGACTTTCTTGAGCAAAGCCATATGTTGTACTCGCTGGGGAGAAGAGGAGGCTCAGTCTGGATTTGGAAGAATATGACAAAGTTGAGAAGATTGACTTCACTGAGGCAAGTTCAAGGTCTCAGCAGTTTTCTCCTCTCACCTGTCCCTTCTTCTTCAGATTTTACAAAAGGAGACGTGCAGCGAGGGCAATCGGGTTTGTATCTTCACATCATTTCATGAGCCGAGGAGTGAAACCCCACAGATTTTTAGGCTGCTGCTGTACCTTTTCCTGCACTTCAAAAGATTAAAAATGAACTTTCTTTAAATGAAAAGCAAGAGCCCAAGCTGACACATCAAAGTAGATGTTACCGTGTGTTTCATTACTAAAGCTTGATGTGTTCAGCCTGAATCTCCCTGGCACGGGAATGGATTATTCGGCCTCTCCTTGGACCTCTGTCCGTAGCTGCGACTGTGGGCTCATGCTATGCTGCCAAACCAAGTCTTCCTGCAGTGATTCCTTCAATGGCAGAGGTAGACCCACAACCTGAAGCCTTTTTTGGGCTGTTCCTGGTGTTTTTCACGATGAGAGGCTGAGCAAGTGTGTGTTATATCTGTCAGTGCAGGAGCATTACCTGCAGGCAAAGAGTAGGGGGCTGGTGTCCATTGTGGCTTTATACTGAGGCATCTGAGGTGTCTTCTGCAGGTCTGGCCTCCAAGAGCCAGCTGTGGCATTGGGTGTTACTGGTGGTATGGCTATGACCTCAGCCAGCCCTTCCTTGTTCAAATAAAGTGACTGTTTAAAGCAACTTGCATTTCTAGAGGTAGTTGGTCATCTCCAGTCAGTTTTTTGAAGTAGGCTTGGTTAAGTGGAGCCACCTTTTGAAAACTGTAGGCTCTTATAAATCCCAAAATGTAGTCGCAGGTTAGTTGCGAGGACAAGAATATTTGTGGCATCAAGTATCTGCACAACTGGTACGTCAGGACATTTGACAGCATCACAGAAAAAGCCTGAGGGGCCCAATGTTTGGAGGAGTGTCTCCTCCTCCTTGCTGACAGCTAAATTGCAGAGTGCCATGGCTAATTTTACATTCAAAGCTTCTCTAACATTGCATTTCCATCTAAAAAATTGCTGTCTTTGCCCTAGGAACATTTTAAAGCAGCCTGAAACTCTGCTCAATAGTCTAGGTATTATTTTATACCTCTCACTGAACAAAGAGAGTGATGAGTTGCTTGTCCCCAAATAGATGATGAATATGAAACGGCACAACACAGTGTTTTGGTCCTGTGTGAGGATTGATGGATTTGGGCAATGCTTCCCCCCCCTCCCCCCACCCTGCAGCCAAGTTCTATTCAAAACCCTCCCACTCAGCAACTCACCTACGAAAATTAATTGAGCTGCTTTATGTACCTTGGACTCATTTCCATATTTTACCCTACTCTTTCTAAAACAAGTTAAAAACCTAGTCACTTTGGAAATCACAACATACGGAGGCTGGGAAACTACCAGACAAACATTCCAGTGTTATTTCTGTTGAAATATTACATATTATTCTAATTGACCTAGAATTAGGATAATTTTTAATAGCAACATATGGCAATTACTACTGAAAATGTTTCTAAGATACTTCTGACTTGTTTATATCATTGCTGTAAGTGTTATAAAACCAATATGAAATTCCCCTGGAACAGAACTATTTGTTTATTTCCACCAGGTAATTTCCTGCAGCCTGAGTGAACTATTAAATTAATCACGCCGTATTTAAAGGGCAGCATTTGCATTGGTATGACCAATGAATCATAACCAACAGTTTACTTTTTATAGCTGAGAGGATAAGAGAACATACAGTATTAGTAAATGAGCCATAAATGTACCTCTTATACATATGACAGCTGTACATTTAAATTTTTCATTTAGGATAAAGAAGAAAAATCCCATCTTGACGAAGCCCCCTGGAAAAGTCAAGACACTTGTTCACGTTGGTGAGTAATTGCAGCTTTCAAGTGACGTGACGCGGCTGGTGTGGCACCTCCCGGACCGTGCGCGCTGCGGCGTGGCAGCCCTCGAAGGCTTGGTTGTTAGGGGATTTTTCTTGGCATTTAGTTTGTTTGTAACTAACTCGGCATAGGTGTCTGTTAGGTTAATCTGGAGTTATTTTAGCATTAAAAAGAATATATTTGGGGAAGAGAGACTTTCCCTAAAGAAAAAAGTAGTCGTGTGAGAATGGGTAGCTAACAATAACCACATAAACTATAGCTAGATGAATCTTACATAATGTAATGGGCTCAGACCATGAACTCCTTAAATTCTCATATAAATTCAGAGGCTATCATTAATTATTCCTTTTATTTTTGTGAGCTGATGATGGCAGCAGCATGAGAGATGTACTGTGCATGATGGCTCTTCCAATGACTCACTTCTGGCCTTAAGCAAAGCACTTAATGTGTCCGTGGCTCACCTGAAAAAGGGGACAGCACTGCTTTTCTCCATGATAGAGCTGGTGCCAGCCTTACTGAATTAATGTCTGAAAGATGGTTTGAGTTCCTAAAATAAAAGATGCCTTCAATGATTCGGTATTTGCCAGGGAAAATCATAATTTGCTAGCAGCTAATGCAAGAGGAGTTTGAGATACTGCAGTCACCTTCTGTTAAATGTAGAGAAATCCCAAGTTTCTTAAAAAATTGAAGGGGTAATTGATTATATTTTTTTGAGTTAATGTTAGAATCAAAGGAGGATGGCAGTCTGAATTTGTTATATTAGAGACAGATTATCTGTCTGAAACTTACTCTAGTATCACCTCTGGGAGGCTGTGATAAATGACTTTTTAGTGGCAAATCGTTGCATATCATCCGTTACTGGTTGCAGAAGTGCCGCTCTTGCCCTGCATTTCCCCTTGGCGTGCACAGCTGACCGGACTGCCTCTCCAACGCAGCCCCCGTCTGCCCCGACCCTGAGACTTGCTCATTCCCTTCGGAGGTGACAATGACTCCGGTGAAGACCCACAAGGGTCTCGAGGGAATTCGGATGCAGCGAGAGGCGGGGAGCTCGCACTGGGGTGGAAGGAGCGATGGTGGGAGGTGGAGGGATGCTGACAAGTGTGCCAACGAGAGGCTTAGCTGTGCAGAGCCATTAATCCTCCTGCTCCTGCTTGATTGCCTTTGGCAGAAAATACGACCAGATAGACTTCAGATAAATCAAGCAGTTGGCTGTCTCCTGGCTGACTGCTTCTGTAGGTACGTGGCACTGGTGAAGCTCTTGCCTCTGCTGTCTCCTAAGCTGTCCAAGCAGTGGCCTCCTGAGCCTTCCCAAACTGATGGCGTGCAGTTTGCACCGCTGCCTAAACAATATCTAGATTTGCAGTGTTTCTGCTTTTCTTTTTTTCGTTGTTACCCACCTCATAGGGAAGGTGAAGAGCAGTCATGGTACAGCCAGCTTTCCGTGGGGATGGGAGCTTGGTGCAGTTTTGCCAGTTCTATTATCTCAACTAGATACTGATAGCACCAAAAAGAAGCCCCCCTCTCAGCTTTCCTCCTTACAAAAAAACCCCCCCAAACCAACCATGACAAGTTTTTCTGTGACCAACCTCCAGTAAGAGTTAAAGAACTGAACTTTTGAAAGGAGAATGCAAGGAGACTGATAAAACTCTGGCTTTGGTAAGTGAGGGAAAAGCCAATACATGCAATAGCATCTTGTGTGTTGTCTGTAGGTGTTTCAGGCACACTCTTCATCCTACACTCAAAGATGCATCAGGTTTAGACCAACCTACAAACTAGCCTGCAGCCTTGCTCCTTGCTCCTCTTGCCTTAAAATGACTGTAGATATATATTCATCTACCCATCTGCGTAAAGGCAACATTTCTACCCGTTCTAGAAATGGTCACTTAATTCCATATTCTCACAGGTTTTCTCCTTCAGTAGTACATGCTAGGTATTATTACTTCGATATTTCTCCTGCAGTTTTTGTCAACCTAGGTAACATCCAAATTCCCGAGACTATAAATCCCTCTTTTACAATACCCTGAAAATGCAGCGTTTCATGAATATAGATTTACAAATCTGTAATTAAGCTCCTAACACCAAGTGCTTGAAAGATATTATAAAAAACCAAGTACCCGCTTTTTCCAAAGAGGTGGGACAATAAAATTAAGTTAATGTGGCGTTCAGATTTCTTTCAATAACCTTGTTCAAACCTGTAAGTGTGCTTAGAATACAAACGTGTTGTTATGACCCTGAAGAGGGGATGTAATATGGTTGGACTTTTTTAACATCGCATGATTTGTGTGACCATAACCGCTCTCATTAGAAATGGAGCTGACGTGTGGTACTGATGTTGCAGAAGAGGGGATGGGAGAAAAGGAACAACTTCTACATGATGGCTGACAGCTGGAGCGAGGATTCTCGTTTCCGCAGCTCAAAGCGACTCGGCAATAGTTGCTGTTGGTGAATAACGGCTGAACTGAGAATTGAATTTTCCCAAGGGGTCCCAGCCAATCTGTAAATCGTCATGTCAATCATTGCTCTTCCCCAACACGACACCAAGGTCTGTTCCCACTAAAGACACCATTAAATTTGATTGTCAGACGTTCATCTCAATATTCTTATCAATCTACAGCATTTTTTATAATACCTTGAAATTGTATTTTCTCATTAACAGAGCCCTGTGGAGCTGGAAAGGAGGAATTTTGCACCTTTTTGCAGAAAGCAAAGAAAGGCCAAGAGATAGGTCCTAAAAGGCACTTAAGAACAATTTCAGAAGTGCTGGTTTCATTTGCAGTTTCTCAGTTAGCTTTTCCCAGATTCAGGGCAAATCAGCTATGCTTTCACAGGCAGGAACTGAATGGCTTATAAAGTTGAGACTCCTCATTGGAAATACCTGAGATGTGTTAACCAAGCACATAAACTCTCCTTGCCTGTTCCAATAAAAATATATGTTAAAAAAAACCCAGATTAGATTAGATCCCAGCCTTGGGACAATGGCAACCACCTGATTTCAAACAACCTATGTTCAGGGTCTTCCATGCCAAGGCAATACAATGTTTGAGAAGCAAAAGTTGTACTATTGTAAAACTAGAATTAAAATAAATATGTGTCTGTATATATAGAAGGCGGATGTATTTTTTGCACAGACTTTTATTTTTATATTGTTTTGCGTTTGTTATCTTTACCTCAACACTTAGGTGTGATCTGGCATTGTTCCTTTAAAGTTTCTGAAATCCTTTTGGCCACATGGGCTTTTTAATTATGTTCAAAGCTCTTAAAACTGCATCAGCAAAAAGCGGTCTTTAGTGTTTGCCTCTTGTAGAGCTGGGGAAAAGCCAAATTCTGTCACTGTTATTTTGTAAGTAACGCTTTTGGCAGAGCTTAAGACTGAATACTAAAATGTTGAAAAATTGACATTCTTAGGCGCAAGTGCAGATTTTTCATCGATACGAGGTGGCTGCTCCTTCAGATGCTGGTGGGTGTCTGAACAGGGAAGAACGATCCACGTTTGGGGCTCTGTTTGAGAAGCTGGTGCAGATGAAGGGTGGGCAGCCGCGGTGGGATGCACACCTAGAAGGCAGCGCTGTTATTTAACAAAGGGGACTAGGGACTACACAATATGTAGAAGCTGATTGAAATTAAAAGCTATAATGTTATTTACATACTTTAATAGCCAAATAACTTTTTTTAGTGGATAGAAACATTATAGAAAGTAATGTAAGGGGACAGTAAGGGCTAAAAGATGAGTGGGAGAATAACAAGTGATTGTAGGAGGGATTGAAAGGAGTAAACCACAGAAATGGTGGAGGGTGAATATTTGTAACAGAAATGCAGCTAAATGGAAGGAAAGACATGCAGTCCTAAGGGCAGCAGGAGCAGTGAGGGAAGGTGGGTAGTTTGCTTTAGACTTGTAGCTGTTCTCCAGGACATCCCAGCATGGCACACCAGCACAGCACTACCAGAGGCACAGCAGGGTTTAGGATGGAGATGTTGGAAGATACCCTTAGTCTCTGGTCTTGGTTTATATTATATCTCAGCTTGCAAAACAAACATTTTTCTTATAAAAATCTGAATGCTATTTGAGTGAAAATGCTGATAAATTTGTTTGGTCCAAGCCCCATTTCCGTTCAAAGAACTAATTTGGATTCTAAATGCATAGCTCTCTTGCTGCTCAGTTTGATATACGAAGTAGGAAAAGCCATGTGTATTGCAGATGATTGCCTGGTATTTGGATTCTTTTATTTTAAAAATATATTTTAATATTGCAGGTGTTGATTAAGCATAACCTGCTCCTGAGCAGAAAAGCAGAATTTGACAATGAATTTTCAAGTTATTTTTTCTACTTAGAGAATACGAGTAGCTGATTTAACTGGAAGTCAACTATATTAGCTGAATAATTCATAAAGTAAGTTTTTCATCACCATCTTTAATCATATTATAAGAAATTGCCGGGAAGACTTTGCCTTTGAGGCCTAACTTTGTCTTTCAGAGAGAACTTTATTATCGAGCCCTTTTCAAGTTTCCATCACTGCCTTTGACATAGACTAACAGGGCTGTATTGATTTACCCTGGACTGGATGCCCAGTGCTAATCTACATTCAGTTTAAAAAACACTACATTAACAGAATATTTACGTTGTGACACAAACTTCCCAAGGTAAAGCTGGCAATGCCTCCGGCTTTTGTCGGCCTGATAAAAAGGCCCCGCACCGAGCAGAAAGTGGCTGGGTACGAGTCGAGGGGACCGCTGTTTGCTTCTGAAACCGCTGTGACAGGTTTTGTGCAATGTCTGTCCCCTTCCAAACACTTGAAAGTACTCATGTTTTGCAATATGTTTCTTAATTTTTTTCTTTTTTTTAAACATTCCCTCTTGCTGATATGTCAAAGGTCTAAAGGAGTCGAGGTCCAAACCTATTAGAAATCATTCCTTCTTTTGCAGAGCAGGTTGTCCGTACGAGGAAATACAGCTTCCCTAAAAGCACTGCCTGCCTTGCAGATTGAGAACGGTAGGACACTACTTATCCTGGAGTGGTGATTGAAAAGCAAATAACATTTTTGAGAAATAGATACATTTCCAAAGGGAGAAAATAGCATATCTTTCTATACAATCTCAGGATTCTTGTCTCTTCAGCACAGTTTGGTATTTAAACAAATTTTTCAATAATTGAAAATCAAGTTGAGGTGTCTCACTATCATGTGGACTGGAGACAGGCAGTTGCACGCGAAGCCAGCTGGCTTCAGCTAATATCTGGCTCTAAATACTGCCTCAGCTGAGAGGAAATCCTTTCACAGTCCTTTCTGATTGACAAAAACGATGAGTCAAAGTCCCAACAGATTATCTAAGGGAAAATAATAGCAACGCATCTCCAATTCAAAGACAAGACTGAAAAAGAAAACACAGGGACACCATGGAGTCTCTTCTAAGAGATGAATATCTAAAGGGAGAAGGAGTCTTAAAACTGTTTAGCAAGGAAAGAAGAAGCAGATTTGGTCAAAATAGAAGTATGCCTGGAAGTTGAAAAGTGGCAAAAAACAAACAAGAAAAATAAGGAGGAAAAAAATCCCCGAAACCCAACCCAAAACAAAACCACTTACAAAGCATCAAAAAACCTTCTATTGCAACATATAATTGATATTATACCTTGTGTCCTGTCATTTCTGCAGGGAAATCCTCCCAGTGTCTCCACCTCTCTGATGCCCTGTCCCCTCCAAAGCTGCTGTGGGTGAGCAGTGTGGCTCCTAATTTCCCTTTTCTGTTGTTATGTAGCAAAGGGGGAAGGTGTGGAGAAAAAGCTGGGAAAGTTGTAAATTGATTGGTGCTGGCACCACCTGCCGTATGTACAAATACATTTATATAGGGGCACTCACTGACCAAATTCAATGCGTTAACTCATTGCTCCTAGTTTTTCCTCTCCAACTCACAAACTGCATCTCCTCCATACTCTTTATGAAAGCCTTGAAACAGTCCGAGAAGAGACTATTTTCCCCATTTGTTCAAATATCAAGGCAGTTTGGAGGAAACAAGGGGATTCAGTTTAGCAAACTCAGCTCATGCGGCAGATGTCAAAGTACAGAGCTTGTTTGTCATCACCATTCGTTGGGAAACTTTCAAATCACTGAAGAAAACAACCTTGCTTGTATAACAAACCTAGTAGGCTGCTATATTTTCAAGCAGATGCATTCTTTCCCTGGATCAAATCCTTGAGATATAATCCCTCACCAGGTAAAGGAAAAACTTCATTGTCTGCAGCTTTTTCAAATACAGCTGAAAACTGCTTCAGATTCTGTGTGGGCTTTTCTCCTTCGCTATAAGATCACTGACTGTGCTGTTCTGGCACTCACAGTATCAATGATAACAGGCACGTCTAGATAAGGTATCAAAATTTCCAAAGGAAACATAGATGTTTTCAGTCTCCTGAAACTCCTTTTACCAGTATTTACGGCTTGGCGGAGCTGCAGGGCTCCCAGGATGCTCACCTGTATTTATTGATGTAGCAAATGGTTTTGCCTTCATGATAAGTGTAGGATATTTGGTCAAAGAAATGACTTCTCAAATAGGCTTTCTAAAAAAACAAAAAATACAAGTCTAGGCCAGCGTTGTGCCCTTTGCAATGATTGTGGGTCGTGTGCTGCTGTACTTGCACAGTTAGCTGAGTAATGACCTTTCATGAGCTATCAGTGGGGCTTTTTTCTGAGGAAAGGAGTGTTCAGGTGGCATACCTAGAGAGGGACTCTGGCTCTTAAAACCCATCCTTCACTTCTTGTGCTTTAATTGCATGTGATCTAGAGCGATGCAGTGTCAGTTCAGACATAAAAGGTGCTTTATAAATAAGTCATTTTTCTGCCAAGAGTCCCAAAACATTGGTTTCACACCCTATTATTAACACAGGGCCATGTTGTTCAAATGAGTTTTAAGCAGCGCTGAATTTTATGTGTTGTTATTACAAAGCTAATGAACTGCAGTTATTTCAGGTAATATTGTTTGCAGAGGGTCACATCAGTAAATTATTGGAGAATAATTTTGTTTTAAACTGAGGTAAAAAACAGCCCAAAGAGATTTCATTTGTCCCATTAAAATCCATTTTAAGATGTTATCTCAACAGGTTTTATTGGAAAAGGAGAAGTTAATATTGTACCATGGAGGACCACAGTCGTGCCCTCCAAGGAGTGACTCAGGCATGTTCTGAACCCTTATTCTTTTAGACATTATGCTTGGAAGTGAGTCAAGCAGGTAAAATAAGTAAAGCTAAAGGTTCGGAGCACCTCCAGTCCCAAGACTGCATGTCTGTGTTTGCAGTAGATCACGGAGGTCCAAAGAAAGGCCAGCTCTACAGGAATGAGCATGGCTGGGGCTTTTTTGCTAAAAGCTAAAGGTATGCTATAAGTTTTCAACCTCAAATCATTAAATTTTTCTAATACCAAAATTAAATAAACCAAATCCTCTGGTGCGACTCATAAAATTCAAGAAAACCGAGTGCTTAGAGACAGATTAGGATTTATTGGATGGCTGGTGATTCAAGCGGAGCAGCAGCTGTGAGGTCCGGATCCCACCTGAGCTCCAAGACATCAGGAGGAAACCATCCAACTCCTGCTCGTAAGAAAAGCATCCCATGTGCACAAAAATTTGTGTTGAAGAAAATTGGCGGCTGTGGCATAACTTACTGGCTTTCCCTCTGTGACCTTCAGCAGTTTTGCAGCTCAGAGCTACGAGAATTGAGTGACAAGCAATGGGAGAATTTGCTCTGCTGGGGAAACATCCACATGAACCCAACAAAGACCAGGAGCTTTCGGCAGTCTGTTTCCCTTGGCCTATTTCACTCAAACGCAGTTGGAGGGGAAGAACAAATTTCAAAATGTCCAAATAATCCTAAAAGCTTCTTACAATAGCTTTCTGCAAAGCCTCCAAAGTCTTGATATAACAAAATTTATATTGGATGTCAAAACCCAGGAACTGATTTGTAGATGCATTAAATTTAGTGCAGTGCTGGAACAAAATCCAAGTAACAGACACTCTTACTGCTAGCAAGCGCGCAGATTATAATTGCAAAGATTTTCTTCTCCTGTTCCTTTGGAAGTAAAAGGGCTTTTTGACATAAATTTCTAAATGTTTCAATTAATCTTTCCCTTGTGCAAGTTGATTAAAATCTTACCCTTGTTAATATATGTGTAAAGTACATTGAGTAGCCCCCATTTAACATTTTACCATTTCCAGTACTGACACAGAAGAGAAACAGGCATACCAATTAATAATTTACCTAATTTACAACCAACTACTCAATTCCCAACAAAAGCACTAGCGTGCATTTAAATGGCACAATTTGGAGTTAAGTTAGTATTTATATTTTTCTAATTTATAAATGGGTGAGGACTTTAAAGTTTTTGATGTGCTCACAGGGAAATGATCATTTAATAACTGCAGGGCCATTCCTGTAGCAGAAATGCTTAGGGTATTGTGGCATTTCCAACATCCTCATGCATTTTACCTTCACGTTGAATGTTGTAAACTTTGATCAGGAATTAAATTCCGCATGACAGCGCCAACAAAAAGCTCAGGCGGACCCTAAAAGTATGCCCAGCCATTGGTACAAACTTGGCTATGATTAAGAATTTTTCTTGCATTTTGTTTTGCATCCCCAATGGTGTGTCATCCTCCTGCTTCTTCCCTCCTTGCCCACCGGTGATGGGACCGGAGGAGCATTTTCCTTTGGAATCGCACCCATTCACATTGTCATTCCTCACTGTCTGCCTGGGACCGGTGCCGTCAGGCAAGACAGATGTGTTTTGCTTTCTGAATATGTAATTCCCATTGCTTTGCAGATTCTCTAGATTTTTTTCTTCCCAGCTGTGACATTCTTTTCATTCCTACAAAGGTAAGTTTTTCTGACTTTCACATTTCTCCTTACAGTGCAGTGTGTTATTATACTTACTCTCTCCTGCTGTAGACAAGGGAGGAACTGAGTGTGCACCTCCTGTAAAAGGGAATGGGTAATTCCACCTGATCCTGACCTGCAGTTGCCGTGGCTGTGTCCTTTGCAGCCACGCATGAGCAATTTGGTAAATTCTAGTGATAACCGCTTCTGAACGTGTTTAACCCCACAGACCAAATGAATTTATCTTTCACATAATTGAAAAGGTATTTCTATCAGGTCTTTGTCCCTGTTGTAAACACTCTCTTCTTCCTAGTCATAGCGGGGAAATCTGATTCTCTCTGCTTCTACCTGGCTGTGGCTGAGGCCACAGTGTTACAAATAACATTATCAGCTATCATTATTGGCACAAAGTGTGGTAAATATTTCCCCTTTCAAACTAAGCACAAGAAATGCTTTCTTTTTAAATTGCACAAAAAAATATACTCGCTTGGGCAGATCCTTGCTACCTCTTCCCTTACCAGTTCATGACACAGTTCGTCCTTCTCTGCCATGAATTAATGAAAAGACTTCACTTCATCCAAACACAAAACCCTGGGTTTGTAACCGTTCAGTTACAAATCAATGCAGTAAATGTTGATTGCAAAATCCCATCACTGGTGATGCATTCGCAAGATGTTGAAATTGTGTAGCCAAAGCGATACTGAACCTGCTCTGCATTTTGCAAATCAAACTCTCCTAAAGCAGTTCCCAGCTGTCCAACCATAAGTGATCCTTCTATAGTTGAATGAATGCAAGGATTACCCCCATCTGCTCATTGGCTTTCAAGTTTATCATCCAAATGTCGCAAAGCAAAAACCTTGAAAAACAAACCCCTGAAAGTTGCTCAATGGCAGGAAATTATAACGCACATCACATAATAAATTAAAAAATGACACGTGCTCTGTCCAGCTTCTAGTAAGGCAGTGATTCCCTATTTTCCACACGCAGCACTGGATCTCCATCCTTACCACCGCTCACATTGTGCAAGAATTGATCAGCCTGACTGAGCACGATTTGGGGATGAAGATTATCCCTTGAATATCCCACCCAGCATTTAACGTTTAGGCTTGGGATATTCTGCAAATTCACTTGGCATTTTTGGGTGGAGTTCATACTCATAATACACTTTTTTGGGAGACCTATGGCACGGAGCTGGGTGCTCTTGTGAAGCACTGGCCATATTTAGGGACATGGTTTAGTGGGCATGGGGGTGTTGGGTTGACGGTTGGACTCGATGACCTTAGAGGTCTTTTCCAACCTTAGTGATTCTATAATTCTATGATTCTATATTGCAGCCCTGCCACAAGCCAAGTTTGTTTGGTCTGCAGGAGTGACAGAAACTCGGAAACTCAGACTTCCTTCATGGCAGGCATATTTCTCCCTCCCTGAGTGCCACTGGGGCTGTATTTGGGCTGCATGGAGCCTCTGAGATAACTAAGAAGCAAACAAAGGCAGTCTCTGTTGGTGTTTTTCCTTGATGGAAAAAAAAAAAATGGTAACTTGTAAAATACGAACCAATATATAACATACTGATTTATTTAGACTGGAGGCAAATTTCTAACCTGATGTAGCGTTGTACCGATGCACTTTTCTGTGATGTTCCTCAAATACACACATTGGTGTTTATCCCAAGGCAGCAGCCCCAAACCACAGTAACCCAATGCAAGTAATGAATCTGGTTGTGACTGCAAACCATCAGGGATTTGCCCAGTGCTTTGGATTTCGTCAGCCTGGAAGCAGGACCTGTTTCCACATCATATCCCATAACACCAGCCTTTGTCAAAGGGTCCCTTAGGGGAAACGAGGAGAAAGCAGGAAGGGAAAGAAAGACCAAGGTAGTATCTGTCCCCCTCAAACAAAGAAAAAAAAAATCATATGGTTATTTCTGAAGGTTTAACTTTGACAGAAAATTCTGCTTTTTCATGTGTAGATAGAAATCATACATAATTTAATCTCTTGAACTACACTTACTATAGCTATTTTCTTTCTACAGTGCTATTTTCATGAAAGGACAGCGATTAAGAGGTCTGATTTTATTTTATTTAGATTTTATTGATTAGTGGTCCACATACAAAAAAAGGAGGAATCAATGTATTTTGTTCAACATGGTTGAAGCTATAGAGCAAAGTACTATTTATGTACAGAAAAGTGAGACAGGAGTGGTCTTTTATAACAAATCAATTCAGAGTAGTAACCCAGAAACACTTGGAGGAGAAAAAAAAATTGTTTAGATTCTCATTTGCTGAAGTTGAGTGAGTTTGCAAAATAAAATTTATTTTGCTATAATGATGGGTGAAACTGCTTGTTGCCAGATCCTGTGTTCAATATAGTCCACAGAAGTCTTTCCTGGAGAAGCTTAGCAAGAGAGTGGCATCACCTCTACAGCCCGTCCTGCCCAGAGACAGCCGCACTCAGCTTGTGCTGAGTGTCCCAGGCTCATACGAGGGATGGCATTTGATTTGTTGCATTTTTATTTTAATGCGAAGAGATCACATTTTTTTCCTGCTTAAACTCCACATGATCCTATGGAAATTGTAAAGATGTATGTGTTAGCTTTTCCTTATATCCTTTGGTAGGCAAGCAATTTTTAAATACATTGAGGAAACAAACTGTTGAATGGACAAAGGAATGATCAGCCAGAAGAAGCGTCATCTATCACGGGGAGTGAATGAAACTCCAGGAAAACCAGAGACATGCCCAAATTAGCTAGACTGAAACAGGCAGGCTGGGGTAAAAGCATAACTTAGAGGGGAAAAAAAGAGAAAACCAACCTCACTTTAAAATTTTACTTTTGTGAGAGAGATAACAAAATGAAATAACCTTTGAAAATAGAAAAAGACCGAATAGAATCAAATCAAAACAAACCAAATTTTTCATTACATGCAGCTTGTTGAAGATGGGTCAGAATTTGTTTTATGGATGGGGAAAAAAAAAATTTTGCTGATCAACTGGCAAACCTCAAGAATAATATGTTGATTGAACTGAAACATAGTTTTGCAGGAAAAAATGAATATGCGAAAAAATTCCAGTTTATCATTATTGAAAGGGATGTCTGGATAGTTTTGTTCTGAAATGATTTTTTTTTTGCCCTCTGAGCACATCACTGCCTGAAATGAAAAATCACAATATAAGTATAATATTTTGTCTGATCTAAAAACAAATCTAAAAAAACATTATGATATGTTAATGTTTTCTACAGCTCTTTTCTGCTGTCATCTTTTTTTCTTTTTAAGAAACTCAGTCAAATTCCATCTACTTATTATGCCACTAAATTTCTACCATTTTATGAACCATTAAATTTTTATATTATCAAAGTAAATAGTGTTAAAAACACTATACTGCCAGTCAACTTCTATTCCTCACTTCTGGAAGAAAAAAAAAATTTTCTATGAGGTGCACAGATCTTCCACTACGAATGAAGGCTCTCTCTATCCCCTCTCCATCATTTTCCCCCTCTCCCCTCGGAGCAAGTCGTCCGAACAAGTGGAGCAGATGAGATTCCTACAGGAGCCAGGACCACCAGGCAGTCCCCAGGCACAGGTGAATTTTCTCTCCACACTGTAGCTCATCATACAGTTCTAATAAATCTCATACTCGTGTAGTATCTCGTACCATTATTAGCAGTTTATCTCCCTACTTTCAATGCAATTCTAGAACTTGCTTGTCTGTCAGAAGGAATTTTAAAGCAAACATTTGAAAAACCAAAACAAAGTAAGTGTGTCTTGGTGAATACAGATACTGTTTTGCAGGAAAATCACAACAGTCACAAACTCATTGCCTTTGGTAAAATTAAATAAGTTGGACGTTGATATTGTTAAATGGATTTAGCACGTAACATTGTAGTTAACAGTTCCTGAGTAGATTCAGTTATGGTCAAGTGCCACACAAACTGGTAGCACAAGTGAACATTTTCATCTGCAAATACATTGCACTAAAAAAGTAGGCTAAAAACCTAAGGCCATTTGTGCCTTAGAAGGTTCACTACCAGAATTGCTAGATCGCTATTAATTTATTTGACAACTTTTAGGTTCAGTTCGGATATTAGAGCTGTCATTGTAAAATACTTCCATTTTTCCTTCAACATTGCTTTGAGATGGATCTGCTTTGAAGCGGTGTCAAAGTAGCTCCGAATCAGGAGAAACTTTAGAATTTTTAAGTTGAAAGTCTAAACAGCCTCAGTGTGCTGTATAAAACTGTTCTGAGGATCGAACCTCCTACTATGGTACCCTGGAGCATTCAGTCACTTTCAATAAATCTCTTATAATAATTTCTCACTTGTCCTTATTATTCCTAACAGCCAGAGCATCTCAAGGCAATGTCAGAGTAAAGGCTTTGGCTAGATGCAGGAGTAAGGCTTATTTGAAAGTTAACATGAAGGAAAAGTAATACAAACGTGAACTTACTGGGGAAAGTGACTTTTTTTGCATGAATTTACTTATGGCTGCTGATGTAAATTCTGTCGAAAAAGTCACTGTTTCTTTGATTTCAAGAAGTTATGTTATAGAGTAAGTATATCGAGAATGGAGTTTTGGAGGTCTGTTTTTCTCATCTTTAAAGGTTTACTTTTGTCAGGTTTCTTTCATTGTCTCTGGAAAAGCTACGTTCAGTATCTGCTGGGAATATCTGTCATTAAATAATTTCTGAGGGATACGGATCTGGGCTACTTGACTTTTTCCCAGTCCTTTAACAAAAAATACCTAACCACAACTTTCCATTAAAAAATATCCTGTGGGTTCAGGGGAGGGATTTCATTTACTTTAAGTACCTTGTGTTAATTGCAAAACCCTTTATTGGTCTCCACCATGTGATGGAGAATTCAAGCTGGAGAGTTCTCCCTTGTCTCCAGCTGGATGCCAGACTTGTCCTGATTTCCAATGCATTTATTCAGATAGCGGTAAAAGGCTAATTCCTAATTCTTACCCAAGTAATTATCTGAATAGATAAAGGTAATTCCCTGTGTGTGAAGTGAGCTGGATCAAAGCAACAGGTTGGCCAACAAGTTTTTCAGAACCTTTTGTGGTTCACTCTTTACCACACAGACCACAGAGCTATTCCCAGGTTTTCTTCCCCAGTACCTTAATTCTTGTGGGTTCTGTGGTCCCAATGGTATTTTCTGCCCAAAAATTTAGTTCCCCATGAGCTATTTGTTTAAAAACATGGTGGCTTGAGAAAAGCCCCAAAGCACTACCTCACCCTTTAGCCCAAGTGAAACGATTCAGTCTGACTATGCAATTAATGCACGTGCATTTATTTCACTGAGAATTATTCCCAATTCCAGTTGAAGCCATTTTATTCTGTGGAAGATGATGCTCCCTGGAGCATGGTATTTGATAAAGAAGGACAAAATCAGGAAGAAACTGTTCATTTTTGGTGTCTTTCTGTTTTTTTTTGTTGTAGGACTGCCAGGAAGAGTTCTCAAACAAGGCTTGGGGAGAGCGAGGGAAGCTAATTCTCTCTTTATGGTTGCTCTTTTCTCATAAACAAACACTCAGCTTTGCTACCAGTCTATCATAGATGAGATTTAATCTATATAAAACTCTTGACAACTGCGGCGATAATTTCAGCCTCCCAGTTTATGAGATTATAAAAGGCAGTTTACCCTTGCCAGTCTGTAAAGGGCTGAGTTTGGGCATGCTGCAGTCGATAATTCAGACTATTCATTTTGAGGCTAAGTAGTGCTGGTAGTGCTTTGTGACCAGGCTATATGGTATGGCTGTATGGCTTTGACAGAAACAATTTGATATGAAGTCGTTGGTGCTATAACACAATGAAAAGGATCTGGCTCAAAGTGCAGCTTCCAAAATATACCCAGTATAACTAACGCTGGTGATTACAGGGGGGACAGGGGCATGGATAAGGTAATCACTAGATTGCATTAATATAAAATAATATGGCTAGCAGGACATTAACATGGAAAAGAGCAGTTCCTTGCCTACAACAAGCCTTTTAATTGAGCACAATTCAAGCAGCTTGTGAACTCAGGTGGCTTTTCTTGTTTGGCCTCGTGTTGCCTTTCCGTGCAGAGAGATGTGCAGGTGGTGGAGACTTCACCACACCAGGGCTGTGCAACGAAGGCCTCCTGTGCTGATGGGCAGAGGGAAGCACCTGTAGCGTACTGCTGTCCTCACCCTCGGCAGCCGTACCACCGCTTACAGCAGACACTGCTGATAGCAAGTGAAGTACAGCAGAGATTGGGGAGTTAATGGAGCAGAACTTATTTTTCACTGTTTCTGTCAGTACTTCACGGTACTGAGGGGAAAAGAGAGCTGTAAAATAGTAGAGTGTGACTTTTGAACCACCGTTTTTGCTTTCCCTCCTGTGGTTCTGGGTAAGGCTGTTATGAACCTTGAAAGTTTTGTGATTCAGAGGTCTGCAGGCATTAGCTGCCAGGGCACCCGGTTCAGCCTTGCAGCTCAAGAAGAGTATCTTGACTGCGGAGACTCCCAAAATGCCTCTCTCCTTGGTCACACTGGCTCTCCTGGGCTGTGCAATCAGGCAACAACATTTTTATTCAAATACTTGTGAAAATTTCCAATCTATCTTAGAAATACTACTATTTGGCAAAGTAAAACTGGTAACTCATTTTGCCAAGGCAGCGTGGGCAAGAGCCTTCTCCATGTGATTTCTGTCCCTGGGTGCGAGCCGTGCTCAGGGAGCGCACGTGAACTCAGCCCAAGTAGAAGAACCCTCAGGAGGGAGGACACTGATATACATCCCTTTCCTTCATCCCAAACGTGAAGTTTCATGAAACCTGGAGGAAAGCAATGCCGTCTTCTATTCTGTCAAATTTGGTTGAACTGGGTTGAAGACTTTAAATGGAAGAGGAGGAGACTGCTGGAGGGAGAGAGGGACGCCTGAGCAACTGTCTGTACCTCAATTCCCTGGGAACCAGGGTAAAAAAACCACATCAGTTCTTCCCTCAGAATATTGATCTCTTGAGGGGAAGGCAAAGACTAAGATTTAGATTTCTTCCTGATTGATAAGACTCTGGCTCATAATGAGAAAAGACAGAGAGTGTTGTTAAGTCTTACAGAAGGTCCAGAAACAGCAGTGTGGTCCTGAGTACACTGCACTCAACGGTCCAGAAACATGACGATAGAAGCAGATATATCTTGTAATTAAATATTTCACATATCAGTTGTAATTATTTCCAATTAGCACTAATGAAGTAAGTATGGTGCAAACAAGTAATATAATCTGGTGATAAGCAATTTTTAATTAATATGAATGGCATGGATAGTACTAATTGACTTAGTTTGGTGATTTCTTTTAAAAATATTTTGGTATTGAAAGTGTCTCTTATTTTCTTGAGATTTTTTGACCTTCCCTTCCCTTCCCTTCCCTTCCCTTCCCTTCCCTTCCCTTCCCTTCCCTTCCCTTCCCTTCCCTTCCCTTCCCTTCCCTTCCCTTCCCTTCCCTTCCCTTCCCTTCCCTTCCCTTCCCTTCCCTTCCCT
>VZTQ01003406.1:65277-287258 GCA_013400755.1 Pelecanoides urinatrix
TCCGATCTTTCCCTTCCCTTCCCTTCCCTTCCCTTCCCTTCCCTTCCCTTCCCTTCCCTTCCCTTCCCTTCCCTTCCCTTCCCACATTTTTTTAAGTTGTAATTAAAATCTTTTGAGTATCCTGAGTTCACTTTTATCCAAGAAAGAATATTGTCCCAGATTTATACTTTATATTATTTTATTTATATATATTACATACTTTTTAAAAAAATAAAAACAGATTTATACCTACTTTTCTTGATTCACATAGTCTTAGGCAGACTTACTGATGAAACTAAACTCTTGTCTCATCTTCGTTGCTGTAGTTCCCATTATTAACAATACGACTGAAAATCGGATGTTTGTGAGGCATAACAGTAAAAGCAAATGCACTATGCAATAAGGAGATAAGTTCAAATGCCAAAAACATCAAACTAAATTTGAAATTTTCTTGTATTCTCAGATATTGACATCCTTTATCAATATTTAAGATTCTTTTTTAGGAAACCCAGGCACAGAATGTTGTGTAACTTGTTCTGATGAGGAATCCAATATATAATTTTCTACAAAGGGTGGCTTTGCCAACCTGAATAAAACCTTCAAAATAATAATAAATCACATCCAGAAGATTTATGTGAATGGCTTTTTCTGTAGCCATTTCATGTAGTGTTTGATGTAGCTATCACATTTCTGTTCTGGGGTGGCCTGGGCTCTCTGAGACCCAGTTCAGCCCCCCATACACTATTTTGGCTTTCTGTTCCAACTGCTAATTTTTTGCCAACCCAACTATTCTGTAAAGGTTTATAGAAAAAAAATAAAATCAAATGCATAATTTTTACAGGTCCAGTTTTTCCTGGAATTTGATACAGGCAACTCACCCATCTTTTGCAGAGCAATGCAGTTGCTGGGAATTTTTAGAGAAAAAATAACCATTTCTAGCATTTAACTGTAAAGTTTTGGGGGTGGTAGCACAAACTAGAAACCCACTCCTGGTAATCATGGTCCTCTCACTGTTTCTGGCAACAGAATGAATTTGTTTTACAATTTGAGCGTCAATCTTTTCCTCTGATTTAATTTAATCCGTTGCAGTAGCTGTGGGACCTCAATGACTCCTGGAGGTACAGTAAGTGCTGCCACTGTTAAATAGTGTCTTCATTCTCTTCCTTATCAGTACAGAAGGGAGAGTATGTGCAACTGCATTAAAACGTGAGAAACGTTGATTAAAAAGATCGTATTTTTTGGTGCAGTCTCATTTAGTCTTTTAAAAGCCATCAGAGGATAATTACATCAAACCCAGGCCCCAGATCTAGGACTGACAGATACTCTTAATTCCTGTGGTCTCTGTGGAACTTGTGAGCATTAAGCACATTTCAATATCAGTCCTTGGACAAGAGATCGTAAGTCTTTCCATTACTAAAATTTCCTATTTTTAAAACACATTAGGCGATAGTACTTAAATTAAATCATAAAAATGAATAACAATCATTTTCTCTGCACGTTTTAGGTGAGCAGTATGTAGCCATTGTCATAATAAATCATGAAGTGTCCAATTTTGTGAGCTGAAGGGACCTTTGTGCAATTCAAGGAATTTTAGTGAGCAAAATGAACTATGAGAGAACCGTAGTTTTATTAAACTGCCTACATTTCTAAGACAGATTGTGTGGTTAACGGGCAAATCAGTGAGTCTATAAATAAAATGTGTAGGTAGCAGCAGACTACGAGCTCCTCATTTTGTACACAGACAGTTTTGTCCCTATCAGTAAATATGTTTTAAAAGCTGCTGTGTAGTTTGATAAGAACTGCCTTTTCTAGTCATTCAGGCATCTGTTTGTTATTATATTGTGTTATCGCAGCACCAAAACTCATTGTGTTGGTGATATTATTGGATGATACGTTATAACAAATGTATTTGCTGTTTGTTTTGGTTTGTACCTCTAGGGGCCCATTTTCCTCTTGGTGGAGGTAATTAGACCTAAAATTCTCTCTCTCGGTAACAGATTCTCCACAGCTCACAAAATACTGAACATACTAATAGAAAAATATGCATTTCATTTTATACATTGCTAAAAGTACTTCACTTTGCAGAAGGCTCACAGATACCGTCTACCTAATGAAACAGGACTAGAAAGGAGGTGGAAAATGACTTTGTATTAGATTCATTGATTTTTTTTTTTTTAATACTTTAAGGCTTGCTCTTTTTTTCCTCATGGGTTTTACTAAGATTTGCTGAGAAACTTAAGCAGGAAGTTCAGCTCTGTACAGGCCACACAAACCCCATGTGGAGAGTCCTTCAGAAAGGACCATCTGGATTTTTCCATCTGAAACCCTTTTGGGCAGGGGTCTGATGTGCCCAGCTCTGGGGCAATAATCACTACGGGCTGGAAATGACATTTTCTGCTTCCCTCAGATCAAATGCAGCTTGGGGAAAAGTCACGGTTTTATATATATAGGTCTTTTTAGAGTATCTAATAGTCTGAAATTATTGAATGAAGTTCCCTCTGAGCTCAGGGCTGGAGTCTGTCTCACCCTTAGCTATGGGGCTGAAAGTACATAAGAAGATTTTCCTCCCAAGTCCTCTGAAGCCAAGCCAGAGCATTCTTTCTGGCTTTCCTTGGGACATGGAAAGCAGAGGACCTTCTGGTTATTCGTGATATTTATTGGGTCTTTCCAAAGGAGGAAGAACCTGCTATATATAAATACTCTGTGGATATTGCGCCTTGTAGAAAATTGAAAATTGTTGCATCTTGAAAATTTCAAATACCTCATTGAGGTTGATGGACTCTGGATGAAGCCTAGAAACAGGTTAGGAAAGTAATAACGGTAAACTGATTTGGTGACTAATTGCAGCAGAAATTAATCTGTTTTGAGGCTTTTAAACCAAATCTTGTTTTCTTACAAGCTAAAGGCAAAGCACTGAATCAGATGCCCTCCTTTTTTTTCTGGAAGAGTTAAATAGCATCCTTGTCTTTCTTCAGTAAAACCAAATTTTACATGCCACTAAAGTTGAGTTTGTTTGTTACCTGCATGATGGTCTTTAATACAGGCAGGGAAAAAAACCAAACAAAAAACCCAACCAAACCCCCAAATTAGCAATAGAAGTCAGATTTAGGCAGAACAAGGAGATCTTAGAAAACCTGTCCAGTAAGAAGGACATTTACCAAAAGCCACTGGGTGCTGAGAGAGTGCCATTTAAAGATAAGACAAAGACTTTGAGTTGCAAAACCTCCCAGGAGCTGGAGTCCCAGCTCGCTGAGAAAAATAGAGATCTGTAAAATTAAGAAGTCATCTAGCCTAGGACAAGGTTTTTCAAAGCCTGCACTTCTTCAGTTAGCTGCTAGCGTCTGATTTCAGCAGTTCAGAAGTCCTGCATTTTTGCCTCACAACAGTAGATAACCCAGGCCTGAACCTGAAAACAATTACTCGCAGAAATAGCACTTATTTCTCTTAACTCAGTGCTATTGACTCGTTGAGGTAGTTACGTGGTCCTTGGCCCACAGCAGCTGAGCACTGCCAAGAATTGGATTTCCATTTGTGGTTGAAGCTCACGGTGCCCGTGGCCGTGCCATCTGCCCTGTGCGTAGCTGAGCTGCAGCCCTGAATACAGTGAGGTCTGGAGCTAAGGAACTTGCCAGAGTCATTCGCAAGCTGGGTGTTAAAAGATCCTGGACAGTTTTAATGCTTCTTAATAAGGTTATTAAGAGTATATGGTTACTAACGAGTATATCCTCATTACCCAGTGTCACACCCAGATGTAGGTTTTTAGGAATGTGACCCTAGGATGAAGGGCAGATTTCCCCATATCTTTTAGGTATAGGAAAATCTGAAATAAGAAATTTGCCAGGTTGAACTGAGGATAAGGTTCTAGGTGGAGAAATTCAAAGCATAAGAAAAAAAGAAATTTATAGTATTTCATAAATCATCTCCGTTGGACTATATTTCCAAATTCTGTGCATCCAGAACCCCCATTTGCCTGTATGTACAGGAGATAGGGGATGCTCATAAATCAGCATGGCACGGGTGCAAATCCCTTTGTCCCTGTTTTGTAAACTTTTGTTTCCAGGTTGCTCCCTGCTCCCTAAGCAAGAGAAGTGGCACAACCAGCTCGCTGTGCTCTGCAGATGGGTCACCCGTCATAGCGTTTAGCTGCATCTGGTGCCTGGGGGTTGGATTTTCCTTTCATCAGCTAGCCAGGAGCAGCAGTATGTTTTGGGGATTGATCCAAACCTCACGGCTGAACACACACAGGCAGAGCAGGAGTCTCCCTGGCCCTGGTCCACTGCAGCAGGATGAGTGCTGGAGCCAGCGCATCTGTTACCCTCTCTGACTTTGAGACGCTATTGAATTTATTCGTCTCTTCACCAGCTATTCCCTGAATCTCTGCAGTATGTGTTAACAGGCAGCTATATGTCAGTGCTATGAATGTTATATAGGAACATTAAAACAGATTTGGAAATAGAAAATCTGCTTTCAGTGCTAGGAAGAAGTTTGCTAGGTGCAAACTCTCTCTGCTACCTGTATGTCTTGAACTCTCATGAAATCAGTTATTTGAAGGAAATGGATGAAAGTTTCAAATAGGAATGTATTTCAATTTGATTACATTGGCCATATAGTAGCAAAATATTTATATATACACTATTAGAGTAAGGGCACCGACAACTCCAGACTGCTTTTACCTTTGTAAAAATCTCCGTTTGATCAAATGGGAGTGAAATCATATACTGCTGCAGCTATGTGTAGTAATGTCAACATTGTTTGAAAATTTCTGTAGAAGTTCCTCCTATAGAAGTTGAATGGCCGACTTTCTGTAGGCTTTGTCAGCCACTCCTTAGATTTCCAGACCCATACAAAACACACCGACAGAATGCTTACCATATTTCTCATAGGTCTCCTCTATGGTCCCTAGATTGTAAACTTAGGACCAGACCTTTCCAAAAATCGTTCAGACTGGCAGAAAACAGAAGGATTTAGCAGCAGATCCAGAAGCGATGAGGTGTTGGTTTTGGTCTTTTTTTTTTTCAATAGGGAATGGGATTTTCCTTATACTTGCCTAAATGGAGTGTCTCCATTGAACCTTCCATGGTGAGGCACCACAACTTGTTTTTGCAGACCCAGAGAGGAAAATGGACCTGTGTGAGGTCGTACTGTGATGCTGTTTATCATCTAGAAAATGAGATGTTTATCATCTAGAAAATTAGATGTCCAGATGACTTTGTTTTCTGCCATTTTAGTCCCAAGTTTTGCATCTTTGCCAAAGCACTTGAAATCACTGAGATTAACTAGGGTAAAAACAGGTAACTAGTCATGATGAATCAGGGTGACAGAACTACATTGTAAAATTTTGAATTTCAAATTACTTTTAATTAATCTAATTAAAATTAATTGCTTCTGCTTCTTTAGAGAGTCTAGACTGGAATGAGTATTTTCATCTTCCAGATCTAGCCCTTCATCTCTCCTTGTTTGCTTTGAAGTGAGTCTTTACAAACTGACATTAGCTAAGAGGGCTATATTAAGAAAGTGGAAAAGCTCTGCTTGTCTATCACATCCCAGGATGGTTAGCTGAATTTTATAAACACAGCTTTGGTAGAAAAATATTCATTAATGGGAGATGCAGTAAAAAAGGTATAGTTTGTATGAAAGCTCTCAGAGGTATTACAGAGCACTTCTCTTTCATCTTTAACAACTACGTGCTAATATGACCGTTGGCTTTCTACATATTCCTGTTAATATTTTTTTATTAATTTTGGATCAAATACAGTGAAAATTCAATACACTTCATTTTATATATATTTGTGTTTGAGTCTTAAGTAAAACCATGAGTTAATTTAAAAACAGACCTGTTCAAAATGATTGACAGCTGCTTCAGTTTCCATTAAACTCTTTGGAAAAGCTCAATATTGGCTAAGGATATGATTGTCTGCACTGGTGTCCATCAAAAGTCAGTGTTTGCCAAGAACTGCGACGTGTTACCCTCTGAGATACTGCAGTTTCATAATATAGTAGATGATTCTTGTCATACCTGCTGTTATTTAAGACACGATACTGACCTTGAGCGGTGATTATTGTATACTATCTGCCTGAAAGTGGCTATCACATGATGGAACTATATAAATAACAATAATACACCATCTACATGCCTTAATTGTCATTGAACAAGCTTGTTTCACCTTTTAGATATTGAAAAGTTTGATGATTAGGTAACTCTACCAAGCAGAAGTATCTTGGGACACCTGTTGGGATACTATTTGAACACGATACAGGAGACACAATAACATAAAATACATGTTCATTTGCCTTTCTCTTGCTTTTATTTGTTTTCTTTCTTTATTTGGATTATTATTAAAAGGAAAAAAATCTGGTTTTAAAGGCATTTTCTTCTTTTCACAACCAAGGTTTCATCCTCCGTGGTCCTGCAGTGAATGAATTATTGTGGATTTATGAACATATTAATCATCTCCATGGAAACAGTTTGCAATTTCACAGCACAGGAGTTTGACTTCCCTGCATGACAATGAAAAAGGAAGGATCTGAAAAAGGGTAGCTGAGGGGAGATAAAACACCCCTTCCAACTCAGGCTCAGTCAAAAGTTATCAAGAGCCACTGTCTACTCCTGGGTCTGGGAGAGAAATCAGCCCTTCCAGTTTGTGGATGACTAACAGCGACCACAAGACCTTTGCAATCTGCAGGCAAAAGTTTAGGTCATGTATTGTACAACAGACTCAGTGTGCCCTCCATGAAAGACCGTGTTTGTAAGGGTAAATTTGTAATTTTTTTTTTTTTTTTGTCCCCACAATGGTGTTATTTAAGGAAGCAACTATCTGGTTATGTATTTGGCAATGGTTTGAAACTGAGGACCTCAGTAAATGAGACATTTTAACTACAGAGGAAAAAATGTCCAGTGTGAGGCTGAACAGAAGTGTCGATCAATAAGACAAATGTCAGGTGTTCAGTAAAAGGGAAGGAAAGTAAATAATGAAATTTTTAAAACGTGCTGTAATAGAGCAAAACTCGAAGAGGGAGAAAAAAGTAGTAAAAAAACCCTCACAATTTTTTTAATGAAGATCTCCCAAAACATTGTAGGACTCTATATTTTCTCCTTGGGAAGGCTTTTAGACAGAAGCATGGGCTGCCAGGTTTGAATAGCTAAATGCAGGACTTAATCCCAAGGAAGGGACTTGGTTTTACAGAAGATGGCATTCCTTACTTTCAGCCTAGACCCCAGGGTGGTAGCGGCCCCTTGTCTTTAATTGCTTGACTTTAGTGGGAGTTTCTTGACAAACAACCTGTGGGACACCATTGAGGCACAGAGCTAACCAGAAAAGAAATGTCTGTAAAATGAGGGGAATGAAAGGTGTCTCCCATGGCGTTTCATGGTCTGATCCTGAGGCTTCCAAATTCTGCATTAATTTCTGTCAAGAGGATTTATGAATGTCCTCTTTTACCTAAAAACAGGATCATGTTTCTTTTAGGCTGCAGTTATCAGGACCTAAAATAGCTGTTAGTAGCATATCAACAAACAGCCAAATGAAGAGTCCAAGAAGAAATGACATTATATTGATGTAATGAACTGAACTCATAATAGAAACCTGCTGTGAGATGTTCTAAAGAGATTATAAAAGAGTATAAATTCAGTGGCAATCACCTTTCCAAAAGTAGGAATAAAAAACCATATGGATCATAAAGCAAACAGAAAAGAAATGGATTATGATGATTATGGTCCATTACATTATCTACTATTTTGCTCTAAAAGTAGCTTAACATTTTTGTTGCCAAATAAATTTACAGAAATGAGCCACTGTATATAAATAATCTACAATAGGATGGTCTTCGTTTTTTCCTATTGGGTCAGCAAGGACATGGGTAAGAGAGCTTTCTGCTATCTGAAATTCAAATGGGTATCTTGGATGGGTATCATAAGGAGACAAACTGATACAGTGCAACTTCCAACCAGCGTTTTGTTGACTGAGATATTCCTCTGATGGTGGTGATAACTAGATGCATGTGATCAAATAACTATTAAATGGAATAACTGTACATGCGGGTAGTGAGTGTTGCAGCACTGCGCCTTGCCCTGGATGTGGCATCCACACAAGTGAACAATTGGATATTCATTCCCATCCATTAGTTCACAATCCGTGAGACGAAGTCCTGTAATAGTCTGAAAACGGAGAAGTCTGGTGATGTGAAAATTGCCGAAAACCGCTCTTTTCTGTTTAAAAGCCACATATCTGCTTTCCAGCACTTCTTTGGACTTGATGTCAGTCATCTCCAGGGCACATGGAAAGCACCCGCTGATGGGATGCTGGGTGCAGTGCTGCGGGTGATGGGGAAAGGTGAAGGACCAGTGAGCTTTGGAAATTTTAGCTTAACTTTGACTTGCTTTCGGAGTAGCTAAGTCACTCTCTCTGGGTCTTGATGTCACCAACTGTAAGACTTCCCAAATGGACTCTTCTGGTTAATTAAGTAAATTCTATAAAGCTATATGGAGAAAAAAAGGCAAAAATCCATACAAGTATAAACCAACACGAGTTATAACTCTATGCATCTCGCTTTTGCTTCAGTTTTTGGAGTTTAGAGATACACACACTATAATGAATTAATTTTATTTAAATATATTACTATTTTTCCCTGGTTATTTAGCTTGGGCACAATGCTGCAGTGCACAGCTATGTGACTTCCAAAGCTAAGCTGGTGTTTTCATGACTTTGTGCTAAACATTTTAAATGTACCAAAGTTTTTGTGAGAATTTCATAGCCCTTCTCATTCACCAAAACTGGAATAAAAAAATCAGATCCCTCCTTACCAAGCGATGAACTTAACAGAAGATCTAGCTCCATGCAAGTTGTTACTGGCGTATTTACAAAACAGATTACATGATGTTATATAGTACTCTGGCAGGGAATTTGTTCAAAATAGCTCCCATATTATTCATGTCTGCTAAGTATTTGGTCTTTGCTGGTCTTCAGTTTTGTCTGTTTTGTCTTTCGGCAGTACATGGTTGTCCTTCACCATCAGAGTTCAGGCCCCATTGAGTTATTTTATTCCCTGTGGTTGTTCTCTTCACTGTTCAGGTTACCGAAAGCCATCCAGGTCTTCAGCAGCTGTCCAGCGCTCATGAAATGGGAATTAGCTCTGGAGTATCAGGGTAAAACACAACAAGACTTCTCCCAGAAAGGGTACTCTTAGAAATTAATTATGGTCACAAATCTGCCAATACTTTCTTTTCATAACATTCAGTCTTATTGCTGAGGCAGAACTGATCTCTACAGCTGAAGTTCTTCATCTTAGTAAAAGCCCCCTAAGTCACTCTTTGGTGATGATCGTGTTCTTTCCTGACCTGAATGTGAAAGTCCCACAGCCCACTATAATGTGTCAAACCCTTTTAGTGAACATTTTCAGAAGGGTTCCACTAACCAGAGCTGTGGTTGTTTATGCTCTTAAAAACTGTGTGCGAATTGATGGAAAGTGCTAAAATTGGTCAAACCAAGAAAGAATGGAATATACCTTGGCCCAATTGAACCATCAACACTTAAGATGAGAAGAGTTTTAGCTTCTATTGAGACAGATTCTTTAATGGAATAAATTGGTTTTAGTCTGTAAGTTTTGAACATTGCTGTGTTTGCTTGATAATTCCCTGGACTTTGTCACTATCCTATTTATATTATATGGAGAAATAAATATACACTATATATAACAGAGTAAAAAAATGATAATGATCTTACTAAAAACCTCATGAAGTTAAAATCAGCTAAACGAAGATAGCGAGGTCACCTTACCTTGTCAGCGCTAGGTATGCATGCCATTACTCTAGGTGCTGAATTGAGGCTGGGATGTAACCACATTTTGGGTTAAATCATGTTCTTTGGGTAACCCACGTACCTGTCAATGAGGTACAGTATAAGCATTAGAGCAGAGGGCTGGGAACTGAGACAACCTGTGCTCTCTTTCTCCTGATGCAGTGATTTGGCAAATCACACACAACTGCACTTTCAGAAATGGCTTCTTATTTTCAATTCTTCTGCTTTCCAAGCATCCTTTATTTATTATGTGAATGACTTGAGGCAATAAGATGTAAAGGTTGGGCCAGCTGTCTGACAAAATGAAATACTGAAAAATAGGGCTGAAAAATAGACTTTTCTATCTCTGTGCTCTCCAGTTTTATGATGGAGATGTAACGCTTACCTGCCTAATAAGGCGTTACTAACCTCAACTGTACTTATAGAAGTTAAACTCCTGAGAAAACCTAGGGAGGTGCAATGCACTGTTTACTGTTACTCAAGCTAGAGTCAAACCATTTATTTTTAAATACACCCTGCAGAGCGTCAGGAGGGACGCGTGGTGGTGTTTGCTCTCTGCCTTTTGCAGGGGGCTGCTGGCAGGTGGGTGCCTGGAAGTCCCTACAGCTGGAGGGAGCCTATCTACCTTATCTCTCTCAGCTGTGACCATGCTGCAGACCAGAAGCAGCTGCAGCCAGCAGAGCACCTTGGGAAGGGAGGGTGCTCTGGGGAGAAGATTTATGAGAAAAGGAGGGGAAGAAGGAGTGAAAGGTAAAGCACAGCTATTTCTTGTTGGTGTGGAATCCATGGGCTGATGCTTATGGAAGGTTTGGATATTCCTGCTAGCCTGTTTCTGGGAGTGGGACAGATGTTGCTTTCAAGGTAAGGAGTCTGAGTTGTAATAAACCTCTCGCTGAATTGAGGCTGGGTTTGCTCCCTCTGGGGTGTTACTGTCTTTCAACTGCTGTAGGAAAGATGATCTGCCCAGGGTTGCTAAGTTCAGTTTAGTTGCAGTGTCTATATATATATATATAAAAATCTCTCTCTCTCTCTCTCTCTCTCTCTCTCTACACACACACCTAGAAGCTATGTTTATGATATGAGATCCAGAAACCTCCTGGGTCTACATGTGAGCATAGGCTGTGGCTTGTCCTGGTGTCAGGGTGGGAGCTGGATGTTTGCTTTCTCCTGTGCTTTGGGAAGCAGTTCTGTAGGAAGGTTTCCAAATTGTGCCTTGAGCCTTGGGGTTGCTTCCCCCCCCAAACTTTGCCTTTCCTTGGTCGAAGGGGATTGTAGGAAGGGGCCTTGAGGAGGAGGACGTGACTGGCTGACATGGCAGGGGGCTGTAAAGTCTCTCTCAGAGTCTAAGTAATGACTTACAAGTCTTATAGTAAAGGCTTATTAGGCCGGTAATTGTTATGCCTTCATCATTTTCATGGTTTCCGCTGCCTCTGTATTCATCCTGATTTTGAGCTCAAAATCTCGCGATAGTGAAGTCTCCTACAACTTGCTGTCCTGATGACTGATTCTGGCCATTAATCACCTGAAGGGGAGTGGGTCACTTGCTTGGTACTAAAACGTGTTACCTGTGAGGGAGTGCCTAGGGCAGAGCAGTGCAGTGTGCCGTCACTGTTCAGCATTGTGGTGGGGCAGGGAAGGGTGAACAAGAAAGAACATGAGCAGGACATGTAGTAGTAGTAGTGCGGAAGAACATCTTACTGTATCCACACAGGTTGAGAGCAGTCTCTTGCTGGATCCTCTTTCATGAGAAACATTCTATAGCAGTAAGACCACTGCTTTTATTTTTCTTCTGCACTGATCTTTACGCCTGTTCTCCAACTGGGAGCTTTCAGACACCTTACGTGTAGTGCAAACGGGAAGAATCAACCCCTTCCCAGTACAATTTCCTTTCTTTAGATCCCAAAAGTGGTCAAATAAGACTACTTAAGGCCAACTGTAAGTCCTGGTGAACCAGCCTTATAGCTTTGTAGGCTTCAAAGCAGAAATTCAGCTTGGTCCATGGCTGCTGAGCTCAGAGGAGTTTTGCGGGCTGAACATCACAGTGCCAAACTTCTCCCCTCTGATATTTAGAGAAATGTTTGCTGTTACTGGCTTAAGTTGGAATGGACCATCTGGTGGTACCATGAAAATTGTATATGCCCTAGCAGCATTTCTAATAAATGGAGATTTTTGAAGAGGAAGTGATTGGACAGGCATGCATTGTTCGTAGGTATTTCCCGTAGCGGACTGACTCTTCTTGATCTGTCAGCTGGTGTTTACAGCCTGAAGGATCAGGACCTTGTTCTGATGCATGAAAAAATTCCTAATTATGAACAATGTAGCAGGTGGAAAAAACCCACAACAAACCAGCAGTGTGCCTCTCCGAGTCAGGTTTGGTTGATGAACCAGGAGCTCCTCCAGAAACAACCCTCTAGGACTTGGACTTGCATAAGTGCCTGAGGCCAACAATTTTTTTTTTTTCCCTTTTCTTCCTCTCTCCTTCCTTCCCATGCCCTGTTGCTGTCTGTATTTGACAGTCTGGAAGTTGTGCTTTGTGACAGCCCATTAGGTGTTTATCTCTGGGCTGCTGAGATGAAGCTCACCAGGATGTAGAGAAAAACCAAACCACAAAACCTTGGGGGGTGGAGCCCCCCAAAACCCTGAAAAGACGGGAGTCTTGGATTAGTGCTTACTCCTGTTGAACTTGCAGTTAACTTGCCTCAAAAGGAAATAAGATCAGTCATAGACAATGCTTCATATACCTGAGAGATTGATATTAAGATATTAAAATGAAAATGTTCAGCTTGCTTTCCTACTACTTAGCAGATCCCCCAAATTCCTATTGATCTGAACAAAGTTAATTCTACGGGGGAAATGGGATACACCGCTGTTGTTTTAGTAATCAGGAACCATTCTTCTGTATGTGGCTCAAGATGATGCAAGACCGGCCTTCTTAATTGACACTGTCTGGAGCATTTCGAATGTTCTGCAGAATCCTTATGGTAAGAGGAAAAATATGAGACATACAGAACAAAGAATGTGTGTGAGTGTGTGTATACATATATTATATAAAATGTGTTCTTTTCTTGCACTTCCAAACTGATGATATGCACTGGTTTAGGCAACAGGTGTCCAACAAACACTGAACTTTAGCGACAGAGAAAATAATCGTAGTTATTCTCCTAGATGCTGTAATTTAGAATGGCAAAACAGTGCTGTTCTCTCCATCTGACCACGTATCTGGAGGAGAATGAGTGACACTACCATTGTTTGTGTTGTCATGAAATTGTTCAGCTACCTCGGTAGCTCAGCTGCATAATCAATCATTCCCAACAATTAAAACAATGCAGTTCGTTGGCAGCTGACAACCCGAAGTGCCAGCTGCCAATTTCTCTTGCTTGTGGGTTTTTGGTTTTAAAATTGCACATGGGTGGGAGTCACCCGACATTTCTTTCTTTTCATAATAACTTTTCTTGCTGCGTCTCACAGGCGTTTATCGCAGGGCATGACAGACGAGTCAGCACAACGTTGAGATGAGATCTTTGTTAACACAGAAATCATAACTTTTGTTAGTGGTGTAGCAGCACTCTTCAGAATTTCTAAATAAGATGGATGCAGAGGTTAAAGAACTGCAGTATTAGTTATTTTTATAACTGGCTTCTCTTTCTAGTGAAAGAGCATTAGTTGTATTCAGTAATTTCAGTTTCTGAAGAATATATGAGTATTCATTTAAGGCTCTTGGTTTAATGTTTCAATAATTACTAGTAATAAAGAGTTGATGCATCTTGCTGCCATTCATCTTTGGGAACCTATTTTCCTGGAGCAGACTTGTTAAAATGTCCTGCTGTGTGAAACTGTTTCAGTAAAGTGGATATTTCTATACCATCTTTAACATATTTCTCCAAGTAGTCCAGTAATTATATGTATTACGATGCTTTTCTTGGGGCGGGGTGGGGAGGTGATATTATTTGACTGGAAATCTTTCTGCTTTGTCCTGTTGTATATACTGATGTTTTACCAATATAATGCAGTTTATGTTAAGAGAAGTTATCTGTAATACAGCCTCACAGTTTACTTCCCAGCTTTTTATAGCACTTTATAGATCTCCAGAGAGATCTATATGTCATGCTTGTAGCACTTCAGCAAGTGTAAATTCAACGTGAGGTTAGTTTAAGGAGGGATTAGGTAGCCTATGTTAGACATAGCAGCTGTCTTTATGGGAAGTAGACAGAAAGATGAGATTGAAAAAAGCTGGGTGAGAGAGGAATGGTTAATACGCCCTTGCCATAATAAGGGGCTTATTTATGCTACCTTAATGTTCTGTAACATCAATGTCTGCTTTAATATGTAGTATCTCGCTGCTTAAAGCACGCTGAAAACACTTTTTAGCACAGTGTTTTTTGCCATGATGGTAATGGACAGCAGAGATTATCCTGTGCCTCTTGAACTCGGCGTTAGCTAGGGCTGAGATTCAACGCTGTATGTGCAGTCCTGCTGTGGCTCATGGGCATTGCTAGAACCTAAACCCAGCTCCTTACGACCAATAACAGCACTTCTAATTATGCAAGCTAGCATAAGCAAGTCTCGCACTGCGGGTCATAAATTAATCACAGAATTGGGGATTACTTTTTTCTTCCCTGCTTGCTCATACGCAAGGGTGCACTCTGATTACTGAACGCTGAAGAGAAGGAATGGTCCTTAGTTAAGAGGAGTCTAACTGGCTGCTGCTCAAAGAGCAGGTATTTGGTGGGATAAGCTGGTAACCGCGGGGCTTATGCGAAAATCCTGCGGTTGCAGCCTTGTTGCTGCAGGGTTGGTAGGACCACTTCTGCTCAGCTCCGGTCAACATCTGTTTTGGCACTGGTAGGGGTGAATGCTGTTAGTAGAAAGGTTGTGACTATACAGTTTTCTTTCTGAGCTGACTAGCAGTTTTGCCGTGTATACATATTTGCTCTCTTGAGACTGTCCCACACCATCTTAATGCAGATCGCTGGATTTGTTCTGTAAGAGTTGTGGAGTATTTATTCCGAAGAAGAAAAATCCAAATGGAAGGTAGAGATACATATGTGTGTGTATAACTTTTTTTTTCTTTTTTCTTCTCCATGACTTCATTCTTTTACATTTTGGTTTCTCTGATTGTAATGTTCTCAAATGTCACTTCTCTTTAGATTTTAATCAAATAAATCTTTCTTATGTTGATGGCTTTCACTTCAAAACTCCATAGCTGGTTAGATTTTGTGAAGCACTTGTAATAATTTGGTTACTGCAAATCCTCGCAGAATGAAATCAATCTTACAGAAACGTTCAGTGACAGAAATCGATCTGCTTACATTAGTGCCTGATTGTGTTTCAAGGTCTACTTTTCCTCAGTGTTTCCTACGCTGATAGGGTTGTGCACAAACTCGTGTGTTGAACCACATCTAGTAAATCTACAATCCATGCACAGGTATCTTTTTTCCAAGAGACTTTCCTTTTTTCTTGCTTTAACTGTATCAAACTTTGCACACTTACCTTAGTATATATTGAACCTCAGTGTCTACTTATCTTGCCAAATGGACTTTGCATTCAATGGCATGTTTCAAATATTTGTCCTTTAAAAACTAGATGGACTTTATTTTAACTTGCCATTTAGTTTGTAATACAAACCAATATATTCCTTCACAAAGAGAACTGTATTTTAAAGAACAATAAGGAAGTTGTGTATTTAGTTCTACCTTCTTGCTACAGCTGTTGGGCACTGATGGTGTCCGCTGAGGCATGGATGAGATCATTTCTCTAAGGAAGCTAGAAATAAAGCCTCGGTTCCTGTATCTAGGGCCTGATGGACAGGTTTTTGAACCTGTGAAAAACCTCATGGCTTTGGTCTGTTAGCATGGATTTCTTTCAGGAGCTGGGAATAGGTAAAAACCATCACAGAAAGAACAGGAATTGGAGAAGGTTGCTAAGAGGGTTGTTTCCTGTTTATATTCTTTCCAACTCCTCTGAACTGGGTTTTTGGTGGCATCTGGAAAGGTGCTGCTCTTCTGAATGAGATGTGATCAAAAAGCAGTAGGCACCTGGTACCTAGAGAAACAAGAAGGGAGTTTTGGATTAAAGAGGAATGAGATAAGGAAGGAAGAAACCCAGGAAGAACAACATGGTTGAGGCTGCCTTTGCAGTAAATGACTTGGCAGAACTTTGAACTAGAGCAAAAACAACACGTGGAGCATGTCTCTACAGTGTCTTGCAGATCTGTGAGCTGTTAGAGTCTTGTCTCGCTGCTCTGGTAAAGAGGTGGCTAAGTCATAGACAATAAAGTTGATTATACAAGAAACCATTAAGTTTATTCAGAGAAGGGGTGATGAGAAGCTTTAGCTTCCTTGTGATTTAAACTGCACGTTGAAAGTCCTTTGTCATGAGTGAACTGCTGCTGAATGTCTGCTCAAGGCAAGAGGGTTGAAGTATTTTTATATTTTTAGCTATTTTCTACGCTTGTGGTTTTTATATGCTAATATGTTTGTTTCTTTCCAGCCTTTAGAATATTCATTTCACAAAGTCTAAAATTTGACACCTGCTGTAGCTTATATTATCACTTTCACCCTTAGAAACCCAGAAATTACTAAGGTGGAGTAATTGCTATCCGATTATATAATAACTACTTTAATCCAGCAATCATAATATAATTTAAAATGAACCCTTTTGTGCCATTGATTTTGGAATAATTACTGTTATATTGTACTTCTGCAAGAGTTATTCTCAGTTAACCACTTGAAAATAATATGCTGTACTTATTGAAAAAAATAAATCTGATTATCCCCCGAAGCTCAATATTCTTCGTACATCTGTGCCTCAATTGTATAGAGGCACATAATCGTAACGTTTGCTGGTGACCTGTGAGATGCTGAAACGGGCTCCTTTCTGTATCGAGCCTAGGAAATATCAATAGGCTTGATACCTAATTCAAAGTAGCTGAAGTAGTGGGGTTTTTCTCTCTGAACAAGGGACATGGTAACTGTTCAGGCCTGATGGGCTTTTCAATTATGTTTAATCATGAGAGAGTGATAAAGATACAAGGAAAATATTTTCCTTTTTTCCCCTCTTCCTCCCTCCTACCTCTGACTTTCATTTGTCTCTGTATATACATAAAGTTTCCTAATAAGACCATCAAATTTGGTCAAATTAGGATCTGTCAGTCTATTTGAAGTAAGACTGACTAGGAAGGAGAAATGTCCTTACTTATAGATATGAAGAAAAATATCCTGTGGCTGTTCCCAGGTCTGTGGGAGCATTGCTATTTTAAGTGCAGAGCACTTGTGTAAGTCTTTACAGAAATGGAAGAAGAAATTTTCACCTTGTTTATCTGTACAGCCATTGTATTTAGCAATGAAAGAAGATGGTGACACATCAAAGAGCATTTCAAGCCAGCAAGGAAAATTATCAGAATAGTAATGAAAAGGAAAGGTCCTTGAATTCTCTGTCCTGCTTTGAGGGCCTTGAACTAGGTGGTTGCATGACATAGTCTGAATGATGGTAAGAGAAACAAAAGGTTGTTGGTGCTAGTACAGTTCAAATTGTTATTGAATTGTTATTGAAAGTGTAAAGCAAAGGCTAATTGAGTCCAAAGTTACCTTGCTTGTACTTTTTTCCTCCCATGTGTAATAGAAGAGCAATACTAATCTCATCAAAACACATAATCCTCTTTGATAGACCTACAACCCTTTTGAACCTATTGCTGCAGCACTGGGGTGAGGTTTTTTGGGCAGGTTCTCCCATTCGATTCCCCTATTGGTATTGGACTCTGTTCATCCATGGAAGTGTTGACATTGCCACTGGGTCCATCTGAGCCTGCTGGCCATGACAAGTTTATAGTGGTTATTGCTTCTCCGTGTGCTGGTGACTGCCGTCTGTCTGGAACATGGTCAGTGTCTTGGTGGGGGGTCAAAAAGCCTTTAGACGCTTGGTCTGCTTATCTTAACTGTCGGGCTTGGGTCACTGCCAGAAAAAGGCATATTTATAGCTTGAATATTTTATTTTAACTTTGCCTTCCTGAAGGCATCTCTGATTGCTTCATGTTCATAGGGTTCCATGAGACTCCTTCTAGTTTCTCTGCTTCAGGCAGAGTTCCCTGATTCAACGCCAGTCTTCCCATACATTGTTTACAGAGGGTTTTCTTCTTCTACATATGCATCACCCGTTGGATTTTATGTATGATCAGCACCTTCTGGTTTTGGCACTTTAAGAACCCTGAGGAAGTTTGAGGAATGGCTTATTTTGGAACATCTTTCCCTTATTTCTTTCCTAAAGCCCTTCTATTAAATTAAACAAATAGGTTATTTATAGCAGACCTCTTGAGCCAGGTCAGCCGCCAGTGCTCAGAAATGATTGCAAAGCTGCTTGAGTCCATGTCATCATGATTCTCTTAACTGAAGTGAGGAAGGTGAGCAGCAGAGTGATATCTGCTGCATCTGCATGGATCCCCCACCATTTAGTACTCCCCTGGAATTGAACCCTGGGATGCTTATAACACATTTTTTGGCATGTCTTCAGTGAGACTTTCCTGCTGAATTTCCTGCTTTTTTGGAAGAAAAGAGCTGTAAGTTACTTCTGTGGGAATTTCTTGGGTTTCAGATTTTTTTCTTCCCCCCCCTTAGGAAAATCTATACATCAAGTGAAAGTATATGTCTAGGCAAAAGCAGCTTACTGATGTTCAAAAACCAATTTGTTTGATCCAATTCCTTCAGTTTTCACATGAAGGCAGCAAATTCAAAGCTTTAATATGCTCTCTGGAAGCAAAGCTTTACATCCTGTTCTCCTTTTGTCCCTGTCCTGTCTCCCCCCTTATTTCCTAGAATTTTTATTTACCATTTCAATACTCCTCCCTCTCCCTTAAGCCTCCCCCTTCCCTGGGTTTTCTTTCACTAGTTAGAAAAAGGAGAAAACAAAATTGCCTATTATTCTATTGTTCCCAGAAGATGGCAGAAAACAGGTAGTAAATAGGACTTGATGATAACTAGTTCCTTTTTCCATGGATAAATAAGGAAGAAGTTGACGTGTTTGGTTTTTTGCTCGCTTTTTTTTGGTTTTGTTTTCTTTGACTTGTATCAATGTACTCTGATCTTCCCTTTCTTGTATTCTTGGGTGTCCTTCACCTACCAGAACTTTGAAACTGCTTATGTTAGTGCAAAATTCATTAGGCTCAAATTTGTAACATATATTTACTGTTAACCTAGTAATGGAACCAAAAACCCACTGAGGCCCAAATCTGATGGAAGAGGCTGATGAGCAGGGATGATCAGGTCTCTCAGAGCAGTGGGGAGCAATGACTTTTCTCCAGGGGAGGTTCTGCTAGGCCACCTCCATCACAACTGTGGCTTGAATTGCAAGTGGTTGCCTCATTCAAAAGACTGAGCACTGCACTCGCTAGCCTCCTGTACTTGAACTGCCTGCTGAACAGTATTGCTCAAATGCTGTTCTCCAGCAGTGACCGGATGCACCTACTGAATAATCATATCTGGATTTTATTGCTTTTTATTTCGAACTTAAGCTCTAAAACAGCCGAGACAGCTAAATGTGTTCTGAGCCACTTCATGAATCTTGAGTGCCATCACACAGCATGTACAGGACAACCAGGTGATCCAGCCTAGTCAGCATGGATTTATGAAAGGTAGGTCCTGCTTGACTAACCTGATCTCCTTCTATGACAAGGTGACCTGTTTAGTGGGTGAGGGAAAGGCTGTGGATGTGGTCTACCTAGACTTTAGTAAAGCCTTTGACACCATTTCCTGGAGAAACTGGCTGCTCGTGGCTTGGACAGGTGTGCTCTTCGCTGGGTAAAAAACTGGCTGGACGGCTGAGCCCAAAGAGTTGTGGTGAATGGAGTTAAATCCAGTTGGTGGCCAGTCACGAGCGGTGTTCCCCAGAGCTCAGTATTGGGGCCAGTTCTGTTCAATATCTTTATCAATGATCTGGACGAGGGGATCGAGTGCTCCCNTGATATAACGAGAGGATACGGCCTCAAGTTGTGCCAAGGGAGGTTTAGGTTGGACATTAGGAAAAAATTCTGTCCTGAAAGAGTGGTCAGGCCTTGGCACAGGCTGCCCAGGGCCGTGGTGGAGTCCCCATCCCTGGAGGCATCCAAAAGACGAGTAGATGAGGTGCCTGGGGACATGGTTTAGTGGTGGACTTGTCAGTGCTAGGTTAATGGTTGGACTTGGTAATCTTAAAGGTATTTTCCAATCTAAATTATTCTATGATTCTATACCAATTATTGAAATGTATGACCTGTGTTAAGCTGGTTGAGATATAGACACTTCAATGCTTTTGCAAGAAAAGGATGACTTCTACACTATTCTAGCCTAGGATTTACAAGATTTGTCATTAAATATGCATTTTTATGCTGTTTCCAAAACATGACTTTCATTTTATTGCTAAAGTGGTATACATTCCACTGCGAACGCTCCCAGTCTGCTATGAAACGCTATTTATAGAAGAAACAAATGTAGCTGCTCTCCTATATTGATGCTTTACTGGCCCAAGACAAGCTGTATTTCACACTTGACAATTATGAGCAGAAAAGCAAGAAAAGGAAATGCTGTTTCAAGTGATTGTGGGTTTCATGTGGCATCGTAGGAGATAACATCAAATAGTGCCTAATAAGACTACCTATGAGGATTATTTGAAATACCAAATCAGGGTGACAGTAACAAATTGTCCTCTTATGCTCTCTCTGTAGTTAGATGAACCATTTAACAAATTGTCCTTTTATGCTGTCTCTGTAGTTAGATGAACCGTTCCCAGTTATTATTGCTGAAATGGTCTTTTCAGAGGACTGTGCAACTGCAGCCTTTGCCGAGTACTTGGACTTAGAGATGCTCCTTGAGTGACTTGAGTGGTTGAGCTCTGCATGTGAAGTACAGGGAGCTACAGTTTCTATGCTGAGGGGCTGCTGCACATCAGTAGTTGTCACTGGTACTGGTGTAACTGCCTGGGAAGAGCCCTATTTCCATCTGGGCTCATCTAATCAAGTGCTCTTGTCTTCTGAGCAAGCAGAAGCACCTGTCCTCACTATGGTGCTGGAAACCATGAAGGGGAAGGGTGTAGAGTAAAACATCAGAAGGTTCTTGCACTAAGTACTGACTGCATCTCTAATCTTGTATTTTATAGTAGGATGTAAATCCCTATGTTCTACACTTCATCCAGTACAAACTCCATAACTATTCAATTTTTCAACTTTTTTTAGTCCCTGTTGACAAAAAAGCTGGTGACACTAGTGTAAGTGGGCCAATGTTCTTTTTTCCTTCCTCGCATCAGGGGCTGGGCACAGCAGTAAGAGCAGAGTCAATAATGAGCACAACTAGTAGCGCCTTAAGCTTTAGAGATCTCAGCGGTGCTGAGGATATCAATATCTGGTTGTGGTGGCTTTGGACTTTGCAATCAATTTTTTGTTATTGGTCTTCTAAAACAAAGACATGTCAAATATTCCCAAATACCTCCTGCTCATTTTTTTTTTCTTCCTCTTCAGTGCTGCATAATGGAAGTAGAAAACTGCTGGTGTCAGTTAATCCTCTGCAAACCTGGAGCCCTTGTAAGAACTGTTTGATTTCTTGAGCTGATTTCAGGGTAGTTTGTTCTGGGGGAATTAAATATGACTCTAGCTTAATATTTTCTACAGACAAAAACTTAAAGCAGGAAAGTGCCCTCACTCTGTGGTCACTAGCTGATCCAGTTGGTACCCAAGCAGTTACCCCAGCAAACAAGGATTTCGCTCGAAGGAACACTAACTCCAGCTGCATTAGTCTCAGGTCTGGGCTGCGTGGGAGGTTTCGTCTCTCTGCATGAGATGTACAGACCAGGGAATAAAATACTTCTGTCAGAAGTAAATATTTTTCTTCCTTCCATCTTGGGTCCAGAATTTGAAAATTTTGTAGCTGTCTTCATGGGTGTGGGTACTAAAGCATTTGCCACTTAATGCCAATTTTTCCTTTCTTTTCAAAGGCATTTCTTTACATGTGGGGGGGGGGGGGGAAAAATCTTTGTAATGTCTTAGAAGTGAAGCCGTACAAAGTGCAGAGCATTGAATAGCAATTTAATACTATAGGTTTGAGACTTAGTGTAGCAATCATTCCTATGGTTTAACAGGAATTAGGCAAGAAAACACTTAACGATTTAGACTGATTTCTCAAAGATTTTGAAATGATAATCCAAATAAATTCAGAAAAAAATGCTTGTGCTTCTTTCTCACCCCAACACAAATAAGTATATAAAAACCTAAGAATTAAAATAAAATTGATATAACTAATACAAATAAACTGATGCAAACCACTGTGATCTGAGATTCTTTATGATTAAATCCAAAATGATAAAACCTATTTATACCACTAAAGCTTTGTAAATTAATTTGTCTCAGTGAAGATGCTATGGGTGGATGGTAAATTGTGTTCTGATGTTGTGGTAATTGCACAGATCTGAGGTCTTGATTGTGTGGCTGCAAATAATAACTTTGCCTGTACTTTCTTGACATATTGTGTTTGAAGAGCTCCTGTCTCCAAGCAGTCCATTGCCATGCTGGGATCTATTTTGTCAATGACTACAGGATGCTTCGCTCAGTATGCATATCTGTTGGGAAAGTGCTAATTTTCCTGGCAAGTGAAGGGCTGAACATCTGCCAGTCTTCACTTTCCAGGCAGCAAACAATGTGAGGAAACCACTTTCCATGCTGTTGAGGCGTCAGTGCTGTCACAGTGCGTATTAATACTGAACGGGAGATATATTCATTCCTAAGCACTGGATGGTCAGTTTGCTAAGCTAGGTAGCCTGATTTTGTCAATCAATTAAGGCTTAATTTAACAGTATGATTTTTTTTTTGAGAAACTAGGCAGTTATAGGATAGAGGTGCAAATTAATTAAATGCTGTACTTTACATCCCATCCTTAGTTCAAAATAAAAATAATAATAAAAAAAACCCCACCCCAAACCCCTTAACACACCCACGCCAAACCCAAGGAACAAGACCCCAACCCCAAGAATATTTTGTTTATTTAAAAATTCCTTTCCTACAGTTCTCACCCAGTTAATGCGGTTTTAATAATGACTCTGTCGAACATCTGCTGTATTTGGGAAATCAAGGAAGACAAGGCTGTTTGGAAAAGTGTGTGTGTGGGGCGAGAGCCCTGTTCAGAGAACACCACCCCGCTGTCTTACAAGTTTCAGTGTAATCAGGTTTCATTGTAATGTGCATAATGTGATATTATGTGTGGAGGAAGGCTATAAAAGCAAATGAAATGGTAGCAGGTTCTTTTATAGCTCAGTTAATGTACAATGTAACTATTTTTACATACCTTGTTGAAAGAAAAAAAAACAGTAAAATGCAGACTTTTAAAAAAAAAAAAGTCTTTTATCTAACAGTATGTTTGTTGCAAACAGACCCTGGGAAATGGCAGCTCTGAAGGGAGCAGCCGCCTCCGCTCCTTTGTACTGGAGGTCAGGTGTGAAAAAGTGCACGTCCCTCTGGGGAGAAGGGGTGAGAAATGTCCACGGTAGGTGGTTATGTGCTGACTACTTAAGATAAAAAAAAATTCCCTGTGAAACTATCAGAACTCACCTGTCAAACCTTTTACTTACTCTTTTGAATGCATATTTAATACAAAAATAAATATATCTTCAGACAGTAATAAACCTGCCAAAATGAGTAAGGTACATACAGCTGTCTGACCTGTTGAATATTTAATAAGCTGGCACTGGATTTTTGGTCTTGCTTGACTTTTTAAAAAATTATTTCTTTCCCTTCCTGCTAAAAAAAAAAAAACCCAAACCCACATACCAGTGTCCATGGAAGGAGGAGAACTATCTTGGCATTGAGTACTTTGCAAATCCCTATCTTGACCTGAGTGACTTAAGCATGCTATTTGATTTCTATATTTATAAAGGAAATTCTTTGGTTAAGACCATAATAATGTATATGACATGTCAGTGACTGCAGCTGGACCGGGAGAGCTCTTGGAGCATGAGTTAGTTTTCTGACAACAGCTGCTTGGGCAGCATCATTGCACGTTGGGAATATTAAGGTCATATCTTCTTGTTATATTTATTAAGCACTTCTAGCTGCTTCCCCCCTCCCCTGCCCCGGGCCCTTGTCGGGAAGTGCCACCATGTCGGCTGACAGCTGGGAAGTTATAGAGTGCATGTGCTTTGAAGCGAAGAGTTTCCAAGGAAAATTACAGTTGCGTCTATGAGGCTCAGGAAAGGGACTATATTCTCAATTTATTTAACAAGTGGTTAGCGCAAAGGCTTTCTCTTAAGAAGTGGCAATATAAATTTCTCGTATTGAAAAAGTGTTGTTACTAAATCCCATTTAAATACTACAGGGGAACTTGCCTGTCAAATCTCCAGGCCACAGGTACACCAAGCAATAAATAATAATCAAATTAAAAAACCAAGCAAACTATCTGACTGCCAGAAGCATTTGCAATAAATAATATATGTCAATTATATGCTGAGGCCTTTCCAGAAGAACAATTCTTCTCCGAGTCTGGTGAAGGGTGCACAGCCGATGCTTCTGTGCATCTTTGCAACCAACGTTGAGTGAAGACTCCACCCTTCACTACACTGTATGGCTTGAAATGCAGTAGCTGTAGGATGAACATCTTTGCTACTGATAAGATAAAAGGATGTAAAGGAATCTGGCTGAAACTATCCATTCTCTTCTAAGACTTTTTTCCTATCTGAAATACTAGCAAAGGATTGTCAGCACAAATGGTTGGATGTAAAAAGTGATGGAACAGAAAAATTACTCCAGTGCTTCTCCAACACTTGCTTAAATAAAATCTACTTACTAAATTTTTTTCATCCGTGGCCTTCCTTTCATGTACCTCAGATGTGTGGCTTACGTCAAAATTGTGATGGACCGTACTGCTAGTCTTGTAGGTGTAGGGAGTCTCCAAATACTCAAAAGATGTATGGATGGGGTGCATGAAGCACAACTAGCAACTAGGAGCTAAACAAATCTAACCAGTACAGATCCCTTTTAAAAATAGATTTAATCAGACAAGAAATATTAATCCCTATGTATGAAACACTTGTTCTTTTAACTAAAACATTGCTTTTTACAGCTAAAAATAATGTTGAGGGAGTAGCTGTTAGAACAGCAAAGGTTAGGCAAGCCATTTATACTGAATACTTAAATAAATCTTCTTATATGCTTGTCATTATCTCACAGTATCCTTGTGTTAAAGAAATATGTCTGACCTTGAGTTAAATCCTCTAGTTCAGGATGCGTTATATGCACACTGCAAGTGAAGAGACCTCGGAGACAGGCCAGTATAGCTTTCATAAAGTTTCACTTTGGCAAGTAAATGGTATTGTCAACAATTTTTTATTCCCCCCCTCCCTTTTTTTGGAAGTGTTTCAGGGTCTAAGCCATGATTACTGGGCTGCTGAAGCTGAAAAGGATGTTGATGTGGAAAAGTATTAAGCCATGCTGTCTGTGGTGGGGTTGATAGCTGCAACCAGTTATCCTCTGTGGATGTTCTCTTCCTTATGCTACTTTTGTGAAAAGCTATTCACAGGGGTACATCTTAACTCAAGGGAACGTACGGTGTCATTTCAAACAGTTACAGTCTGGGAAACTTAATTTTTATGAATGAGATACTGAATCTAGAATGTCAATAATCACTAGGATAATAAAACATTTCCTTCCCTATCCCTCCCCACCCCGTTCTGATTTTAAATAAATAAATTCAATATTAAATTGATAAACTACTGTAGAGGGTTTTTTCTTTTTTTAATTGGCTTCATTCTGGCTTATACATGATGTGTATTTATGGAAGTTGAATAGGAACATTGAACAGCTTGTTGCATCTGCTTGCTTGCTCAATCTTTCTTCATAAGATCTCAAGAAAATCGGTTCCCAAAATCGGGGTGGGAAATGGAATTGTGGGGAAGAAAGGGGAGGCCACCACACCCCAAGCTGTTACTTCTAGTAGGTTCAGAGACTACTGCTATTATGTTAAAATGGCAGTGAAACACAGAAAAAAAACAATAGCTTTTTCAGTGATATCTCATGTACAGCAAAGCAGTTGCTCTGGATATTTATAAAAACTGCAAAGACTGATTTTTAGTTTTACATTAAAGAAATAAAATTGCCAAGTCCCACCTCAACAAGTTGTCTTGTTCCCAAATTATTAAAATCTATGTGGTGGTTTTGGTAACTCTGAGGCATAAAATTTGACTTGTGTGCCTTGATGCTCGGGTTTGTGCACTGAACTGGATATATATACCTGGGATTAATCATAAGAAGATGGGAAACACCCCAGGATGTTTTTTACATAGGGTTTTTTATTATGTTACTTTGAGGATAATATTATACAGTAAAGATCAAGTTTGTATTTAAATGCGCTTATTTTATTATATTATTCTAGAATAAACAAGACTCCAAAAATCCAGAAGTATAAGAGCCTGACTAGGTAGTGTAATGAATTATAATTTATAAGCATTTGAAATAAATTATGAAGATTTAAAGTGTCCAAGAGTTTAAGGTATTAATATCTACCTGACAACGTCCACACACTTCACAAATGATAGGGAGATGAGAAGCAAATTTGAGCCTTTTTCTTGAGATCTTGCATTTTAAACTATTTTATTAGAAAAGAAAGCCACAGCACTTAAAAATGAACAGTTTTCTCTCAAGGTAGGAAGAAAATCTGGGATGAGTCCTGTTTTCCCCCTCCTCCCCAAATTTGAGGTGTGTCTTTCCAGTTACGGTTGTCACGGCCTCAGGCCACGGTGTCAACGGGAACTCCTTGCACTAGAAACGATCTTTTTATGTGGTTCTGCTTTCTGAGCTCTGTTCCCTTACACACAGAGTCTTGGTGATACTCAAGTTTTAGACCAGGAGTTATTAAATCATCGCACTTATCTACAAATGGTGACCTTCTTTTTGAGAACACTTTGTGTATCCTAAGGCTTTGAAGGAGTTATCTTATGCCGTTATTGTCCCTGATCCCATACAACAACGTGCAGCCTTGCAAAACCCTATCTGCAGCAACACCGACACGGCCGAGAGGCCTTGTCCCAGCTGTGATGGTATCTGAACCTTCATGAGATACTTAGTTTGGGTACTGGTTAACAGGCAAGTCATCAGTTACCTAGGGTTGGTTTGAAATCCATTGCCTCTGTATCTTTTCCTTCAAAGAAAGATGGTAATCGCTGCCGTTCAGCATCAGCTCCTCGCGGCAGGCAGCCAGGAGCGATGAAGCGGCATTACACCCAGCGAAGTCCCAAATGTCAACACAGGGAAATGCCAGCATAAAACATAAGGAGGCTCTAGCTCTAAGCCAGGCTCACATTTTAAATTCTGAAGTGTTTAAAAGGCCCAAGGTGATACTTTCATGAAACTTGTTTAATAAATTTAAAATATTTATTAGAAAGGCCCAGTGAGATGTTACAATTAAAAAGGAAAGTCTGATTTATAAGGATGATCTTTTGATTAGACATACGCTGAACTCTCTGAAAATTGGCTGTTGAGCAGGGCATTGCTACCAAGCTTTTCATGTTTGAAAGCTTTTGATCCATTAGGGTAAGAAACGAAGAGAAAGTTGGGTACGTGAAGCACGTGACTTGCACTTACTGCTTTCCTTGGGCTTGCTGCTGGGAGAGAGGTAGATACTGCTATCAGTTAAAGTAAACTGTGATTTGGATAGGAATCTAGATATTGGAAAAATCTCTTAAACGTAAGGCAATCTCACCCTTGAACAGAGCGATTGTGGGGCAAGGCAGCCAAGCCAGTGGGAGATCCGAGTTAGGTGCATCCGTGTCCGAGTGTCCAGCGTTAATTTTTCTGGTGTGCTATGGCTATGGGACTTTTGATTCAGGCAGATATAAGGAGGAATTGGGGAAAAATGAATTATTATCTTTCCTTTTACCTCTAATAGTTTTAGAAGGTGTGTGCTGGGACATAGGACGGTGTGTTCTCTAGCATATCCTGTTGAAGTTATGTAATGCTGTATTGTACTTCAACGTCAATTAGTTTCCATTATTGCTGAAAAGAAGTTCTGGAATTGCAGAATAATTTATGTTGGAAACCTGAATTCCTGGCTGCATGGAGGCTTTGGTATCTTAGGATGTTTGGCATCTCAGAACTGGTTCTCATGTCTTTCAGTAATAATAATTTTTAATTCCTTGTGTTGTTGCAGGTACTCTTATTGTATCTTGAGGGTCTGTTCCAAGCAATATGGATTGATAGTAAGAAATTAAAATTAAATAGTAAAATTTCAAAATTGCAGTGGGAAAGTTTGACATTTGATCTCCAGAGCTTTTCTAAATTTCCCAAACAAGCTATAAAAACTCTAGCAAAGACTTCAAAAAACTATGTGAGCAAGCTTCCTTGGGAACAATTACTTTCCAAGAGGCTTTCTCTGTGAAGAGATCTCTGATAGGGAAAATTTAATATCCTTGTATTATATGGTTATGTAGCTAACATATGCACTTAACATTTGAAGTCAGAAAAGACAGACTTATTAAATTATATATTTAATCTATAGAGAATAGTGTGTATATCCCTCTGTTCATCCTCTGCATGTATACAGTATGCATTTTTAGGATATGTTATAGCTGAAATACTTTGCTAGACCTTATATTAGTGGGCTGATTCCTTTCGAAGTCAAGTGACAGGCTGCAATAACGTCTGAATTAAAACAGACAAAAACCTCTCCCCCTGTTGCTCGTTCCATCTCTGTCACTATAGGCACCTTTTAAAATCCTATTTCACCCTGATGAATGGAGCAAATTTAAACAACCCGACTTTACAGAAAGCCTGGAAAAATGGCCAGTATGTCTATAATAAATATTCCCTTTATTAGAACATTAAGAATACAAAAATATCCATTCTTATTCACGGTTCCCCGTTCCAACTTTCCTATCAGCCTGTGACTGACTGCCAGCTGTTGCGGAGGGAGAAATTTTTCTCTATTTCGATGTGGCTAAATCTGGCTCCACTGACCCCTGCTTATCACTTTTCCTCTCCCCATCCACGCTTCCAGCAGCTCGGCTCGGCATCTCCGACTGCAGCCTCCGCTCTGCTCGGTGCTGGGCTCCGAGGGCACCTCCCTGTCCATCACCCAACTCCTTCAGTTTGTTGCTCATCTTTTTTTTTTTTTTTTTTTTCCCTCCGATTTTTCTGACAAGCAGACACAGGGTACTACCTGTCACTTTGAGGAAAGGGAGCCTTATAGTTAAATTTACAATAAATTGTTTCAATTTGGATAGAAAATGGAAGAAACTATTGGGCAAATTCACAAGAGATCCTGCCCGGCGTCCCTCTCTGCTGAGCTGTGGCCTTGCATATATCTGCCAGCTTTTAGCAAACAGCTTTTAGCTGTTCGGTGCTAAATCAGATGCAACCTTTTTAAGTCACTTTGACAATAGAAAGTGCCCCACTGTAGAGGATAAATAGAAAAATACTGCATTTGCAGAGAGGTGGGTACCAGCCTGATGGATACCTGGTTCTCGCGGTCAGATGCACTCGTGCCGTGAGCGGCACAAGGAGGAGCTGGGACTTCCCCGGGCTGACCATGTTTATTCCGTATAAACTTCTGTGCTCTGGTTTAAACACGCGGGATTTTCTGGGCACAGCCACCATGCACGCACCCATGGTGTGGGTGAGCAGGAGCAGGGATAGCAAAGTCTAACAAGTTCACCGAGGATTAACTTGCTGGACCTGATACTCCTCCGTGGCAGGGAAATAATCATGGATGAGATAGATGTGTATTTTGGGTGTTCTTGCCCTCATCTGTATGAAGGGACTAAACTTCAAAACAAAACCTCCTCTTCTTTGAAGTGGCAAGAAACTAAGTCAGGCTTGGACCTTGGGCCAGAGCCCATTCTGTGTCTCGTTCTGCTGGAACGATAATGCTGCCCGTGCTGAAACTGAATTTGATGACATCTTCTGATTTATAAGTTATTAGCTAAATCCTCTCTCACTTGCTCAAAACAGTAGTCATCTTTGATAAGTTGTCATGAACATCTGTCATCTGTTCTTCAGTCTTCACCAAAAAAAAGAAAAAAAAAATTTAACATGCTTTTCTTTGGGATCCTGATTAGACGCAGATTATCCTGCCATCAAATCGAGCAATTTTAGTGCAAAATTAGTGCAAAAATAAAACCCCATTAGAAGGGAATACTGCCATGGGGACGGATGGATGGAAAATGCAGATGTTGGACAAACAGCCTGGGACTTTTTTCAGCTGTATAAATCCGGTTCTAGCATCCAAGGGGAGAAGCCAATTGTTATTTACTGCTGGCCTGGATTTATCTGTGGCATTTTCATGTGAATTGAGCTTGAATACATGTGTTATTTTTAAAGAGTCCCAAGAGTGTTTGGGATGAGGAGAAAATGGGGGAGGATGATCAAATTAAAGCTGAAGCTGTAACATAAAGTGGATAAATGTCAGAATTGGGTGGCGTGCATACAGAAAGTGCCAGTAATTCATTGTGATATGATCCATACAGATATTTTACCCAATACTCCTGAGGAGCAGTTAGAAATTCCCTGGAGTATGGTTCACTACAGGTTGCATAGTTTTGCTTTTTTATTTGGTCATTTATATTTACTGAATTTCTGGGATTTTCTTTTACATGGCAGAGGAGATTCCCTTGTAGCGTAGACAAAATACTTGGTTTGGAAAGGCTGCTGAGATGCACAGCGTAGCCTCCAATAGCCTCCAAATGTGGCTGATGGATGCGTCTTTAATCAAAGACAATTGCACATAAAATACATGCCTGGAAGCTATTTTCAAGTTGTGGAGAGTGGAGACGCTCTGGTAACACTGTTGACCTGAAAGTGCTAGATATCAAACTAAAAGCTGTTTAATTGAGTCTGTAATAAGTGTCTGACTGAATAAATGTTAATGCTGTGTTATTTTTGGAAAACCAGGATGTAGAAGGGGAGTGAAAGGTAGTTTTCTGGAAAAGTTGGAAGCTAAAACTTCCAAGTGCCTAAATAGCAGCTAAATTTTAAGAGTGTGTTTTTAAAGTCTTGTTTGTGGTGGTTTCACATAAGTGATGGGTAACTTTAACCCTTCATTTATCTTCTGCCTTGGGCTCAGTTTCTCCAATGGCTTGAAGGGAGACACCGCCAGCAGTTTCTCCCTTCTGCAGCTTATCCCATCTCTCTTGTAACCCCAGTCACTGGATAAAGAAAAAACGTGCAAAAGGAGGGTGGAAATGTGACTGGAGTAGCTGCACAGCGTCCGATGGGTCCGTGTTCCTCCACTGCAGCAGTACCTGAATGACTGGGGGTTCTGTCATGCATTTTGGTTTCATAACCTATCTATTAGACGTGAAGATGCTATTACTGGTGCTGAGGCACTGATGATCTGGATTTCTCAGGGAAGCTCATGGTGTGGAAACTAGAGATGTTGCCCATATCCGACAAACTCATTTCCTAAGCTTTTGCCTTTGCTACTAGACCAGAAAAGCTTCATAAATTTTCTGATGTTGCTCTGAAGTTCCTATATTCCTCCTTGGAGGAGAAGAGCAAATTAATCAGGAGAGACTTGAGGGTTATATGGGCTTTAGAGATGATGAGGAAAACATCCTTATGAACAAGGGAGCTGCAAGATGCGCTAGGACTTTGTCTGCTCGGGGTTAATTTAACCCATCATCCTTTCCTGGCAGCAAGTCCAGTACTCTTTCGGAGTTTACCAGCCCATCTTTTAGGGGTTGTATAAAAAGGCCAGGTCCAACGTGCTGGAAATGGACACTGAAGCTGCCGAGGCACCAGGTCTTGCTGGCGTTCTGTCTCGCTTTATTCTGCGGCAGGCTGGGCTCCGCGTGCCTTTCTCTAGGACAGCTGGCTGCACTTCAGGGGGCCTTTCGAGATGAAACATGCTGGAAAAAATAAATAATTATTATTATTGTGCAGCTATCATGGTTATGAATGTTTAATTTATAGACTCCAGACTGTGGCCAAACTCCGTGCAAGGAACAAGAAAAACAAAGGAGTAATTACATGCTAAACCGGCTGAAATCCTTTTCTGGAGCCTTCTGCACTCTACATTTTGAAAGTCTGTGTTTCTTCTGAAGTTGTATTTGTTATTAGCTTACAAAGCAATTGAACTGTATGGTAAACGGATCAACAGCAATTACGACTGGACAAATGTAAAAATGCTTTTGCTTCAGGTTTCTCAACCTGTCCCCTGCTGTGATTTACATACGGCATCTGGGTTCTCCCCGGTGCTGAGGCACTGGGCTCCCCGCCGCACAGCCAGCATGTGAGGAGCGCAGGCGTCGGCGCGTGCCTGCCGGATATTTCCGACAAATATTTCAACAAGTGCTTTTGTCAAATCAAACTTGTGCAATTATTTCCAATATTTTAAGGTCGAATCTCTTAGGGTATTTTTTTTGATGTATTTTTTTTCTCCCCCCTCCTTGAACTGAAGGAAGAGGGCTTGTGCATGTCAGTTGTGGGGTCACTGTGGAGGGATGTAACTTAGATGCTACTGAATATTGGGCCAAATTCAACCTGATGGCATTGAGGGATTTGCAAATCGATGGGAGGGGATATAAGCTTTACTTTGGAAGTGGGTAAGGAGAAGGAAGCATCTCTCCCTTACCTGGATTCCCTACCCATCCCTCTCAAAATGTCTGCTGCTGCCAAATGTAACTTAACTTCAGAGCTGCCTTCAGCTAGTTCTGCTATCTTCTTTTAATAAATATTTTAAAGATAACCTTGAAATACACCCAGGGAATGTAGCCACAGTTTTCAGTGGGACATGTCATATCCAGTGTCTAGCCTATATGTTTCCTTCCCACCATAAGCTCTCATTAACTTCAAGACAAATGACAGGTTGAATAGTTTACTTTTTTCTTTTTTCTTTTTTTTTTTTTTCCTTTTTTGGGTGAGTAAAACCTTATCACTTTTCTTGTCTATTTAAGCAGCAAGAAAGGCTTTAATATTGTTTCTAGGGGAGAAGAAAGTCTTTTAGACATTAAGTGTCTTGAATATTTGTTGCTTTCTGTGTTTAAAAACTCCTTTTAATAAAAGGTCTAATCCTGCAGTGAGTTCTTTGAGGAGAAATCTAAACTGGTGAGGTGGCTCTGAATGGTGGCTTAATCTGTCCTTCAGAAACGCATTCAGTCAAGCCTCCGGTGGCCCCTAGCCTTCAGGAGACCAGTTTACCTGCACCAGGTCTACCTCCTGAATTTTTCTAGGACTGGGGCTTTTATTACTTGATTTAATCATCATGTAAGGATTCATTAATTTTTTTTTTTTATTTGATTACTGCAGAAGAGCTGGTAGAGTGAAACATGGATGTATATTTTTCTGGATGATAGATATAGCATTACATTTTTGAAGAAGTAAATATACAAAATAACTTGGATTAATTTTTCTGCCAAAACACTTCAAAACTCTGATCAGCTTGGTGTGAATCTTACTGCTTGAATTTGGCACTCTGTGTGCAGTGCTTAATGGCTATTTTTGGGCTACAATGCGGTAATATGGAGAGAAAGGAAGAATCTATTGGGAAACTCAAAATATATTGCAAACCTTATCTAGGTGGAATAAAGTTATCCAACTTGACACTGCAGAAAATGCAGGGATATCACCTTAGGATGCATGATTAAACTTTTTTCATTTCTTATTTTATTTCTTATCATGTTATCTTGGTTTGTGTTGACGGAGTGCAAGTTATAAGCAATTGCCCTGTATTTTGTAAATAGCTGCATTTCCTATTCCATACTCTGTTCTGCAATATTTTTAAAATCTCAGACTCTTCACAATATAGAAAACTAAGAATATGTGGGCTTTGATTGCATTTGTGTGGCCTCTCCACCCCCAAAATAGTATAACTCAATTTTCTATCTGAACTATTTAAGTAAAAAATGAAGCCTGATACTCTGAACTTCACTTCTGGTGAGCCGCGACGTGAGGTTGGCAGCAATCTGTTTCTCAAACAGGGAAAACGTTGTAGAACAAAGCTTTATTTGATGCAAACTCCAGAAGGATGATATTGTGGATCATTTCAATAATTTTAATTTTGTAATGCTAATGAATTTTCTATCCCTTCCTTGGTTTTATTTGGTGGGAGAGTTGTAAATTAAGGAAAGCAGATATTAGAATTACAAGGGCAATCATGCTTCATAATCACCACCCAGCAGAGGCTTTTATTTCAGCAGTGAACAGGAAACATTCAGGACAGTGGCATTAATTTTATTGCCTTGGTAGGCAGGTCCAAATTAACCAATTATAGGCATATCATGAGGTGAGAATCACGGCTGGAATACATCAGCTGCACAGAGCTTTTGCTGCACCCCAGATGATGATTTCTAAAACTCAGGGTAGGATTTCTAAAGATATTTAGGCTCCTTCCATCTGAAAACACCTGGAATTGGGAACCTATTATGGACTTTTTTCATATATTTGGCTTGCAACAATTTTTTTTACATACTTGAGTAAAAGAAAACTTCATGCAAGTTGGCATGCTCTTTAGCACAACAAAGACTTCGAGGGAAAGCACTATGGCTGTTTAAATCGGAATTCACATCTGTTAATGTAACTGCTTTGTCAGTACGGTGGTGTTTTTCTTGGTGTTTTTTTTTATTTTTTCCTGCTCAGCTCGGAGCGAGTGCAGATGGGGAAAAGTGTGGTTATTTCTGACAATGGTTGTGTGAATGCTTTGCACGTGATACAGCTGAATAGCAAGGAGAGGCTGAATGATGAGACTTTTAAGGATCAAAGGGCAGCCTTATGGCAGACTTTGTTCTCCCTGACTTTAGGAGTCATTGGCAATACGTGATTATATTTTATCTCATATTGCTTTGAAAGCAGTCTGGGCAGTACTCATTTTTTTTCTTTTACTTGAGTTGTGTTCTTGGAGTGCTTGAATAGTTTTTTTTCTTCATTTATTTTTCTGGAAGTGGTTCAAAAGACATTTGGAGAAGTTAATGAGACAATTTGTAATTTATTTTGGTTTTTTTTTTTCTTTTGGGGGTGATCCAAAGCCATTTGAAGGCAATAGAATGGTCTAATTGACTCTGAAGAGCTATGGGTTAGGCCCTTGATGAGGATTGCTGTTCGTCTATTGACAATTAAGTGATATCTCCATATGTGAAATTATAAAATGCAAGTATAAGCATTATAGCTCAAAATGTTTTAGTATTGCTTTGCAGTTCTGTTTTCCAGCATGTTGCGGTTATACTGTCTCACCGGCCCTAGATATGATGGGGCAGACAATTATTCTGGTACAGGGACCACTTTAAAATAACCAGAGATTATTACACTGATAAGTAGTGGTACCAAAAAAGAAAAATAAGAAAGGAACTTAAAATCCAGATTTGTTGTTGCAAGAGGGATTTTTGGCAACAGTGAGGACATGGCTCCTTTTCAGTCGTTATGGGTCATAAGCTGTATCAGCAGGCAGAGGTAGAATCATAGAATCATAGAATCACTAAGGTTGGAAAAGACCTCTAAGGTCATCGAGTCCAACCGTCAACCCAACCCCCCCATGGCCACTAAACCATGTCCCCAAGCGCCTCATCTACACGTCTTTTAAATCCCTTCAGGGATGGGGACTCCATCACTGCCCTGGGCAGCCTGTACTCCTGCCTTGGGACTGGAGGTGGACTGGCTGACCTCTTAGTAAGTCCCTTACAGCTCTGTTTTGTGTGTGTGGTGGAGGTTGTTTTGTGGTTTGGGTGATTTGGCTTTTTTGGGGTGTGATTTTTCTTTTTTGGACCCTACAGAATAGTGCTCATGAAAACTCCTAATGGTACGTTAATTATACATTAGCGTATTATTGTGATGACAAAGCAGAGAGTCAAGATAAAAGGAGAATGAAGAGGAGAACTGAAACTGCTCTCACTGGTAAATAAGGCTCAATGTCACCCCTTTTATTTGCTACCTGCTGAAGGCGAAGAGGGAAATGTATATTTGCAGCTATGTTAAGATTAGCGCATTCAAAATTGAAGATAAAACAAAACTGACCTATAGGTGTTTCCCTTTGATTCGCTAGTTGTTCTGATAACTGGTTTTGGGAAGGGTTCACCCATGGATGTTTTACCAGCAGACAGCAATGTGCCCACTGTGACTAAATTTGCTCATTCTCAATATCTCCCGTGTCAGACTCATTATAAGAGACGTGAATTACAGGGGCAGATGTATAATCTGGGAACTGTTCCAGATCCATCTTTTAAACAATGAGGTGCTCCACGCTGATTGCACCGAGTATGTTCCTCTGTACCCATGCCAGCAGCCGCAGCGAAAGGTCTGCTTTGAGCCGTGCTGCTTGATAGACAAGTCAGGCGGGGAAATCGTTGCAGCGGCTGCCCATCGTCAACACGTTAGCTCAACAAAACCTCACTGAGGAATATCTTGCTGATGTCTGGAAACTTCCTCAGACGTGAATTTTATTAAAATGGTGTTGGCTTATTTTCTAAGCTGGCTTTCCTCAATTCTGAAGAGGTCTCAGTTGCAATTTTTACTCTTGTCCCATCAATAACTTCCCATTATTTATTTAACTGACAAGGTAGTTAATGTGTAGGGATCCTGTATCTACACTTGGGCTTCTTTAATATTGTTAGCTTTTTATTTCCATAGTAGCTTGGTTATATTTCACTGAATGAGGTTTCAATGTGATGTGGAGGCAAATGTGGCCTGAGACTCCCACTCTTGTGTGCATATTGAGTGCTCGCTCTTCTCTGCTAATGTGGGCTAAGAAAGAAGCGCCGTGTTCCTCAGCAGAGCTGTGCACAACCAGCTCAACCTCCCATTGTAAAACTTAAGCTTCTCAGAAACGCAAGTAAATGACTCTCCCGATAGAATTTTTTTTTCCAAAGTAACATACAGTTGCTGACTAATATCGGGCAGATTGCTTTGGTGGGAAGTATTCATGTTTTATGGCATCTCAGGGATATGGTTAATAGCTTTATCAGATAATAACAGTGCTGGAAACAATGTGATGCGTGTTCTGTCATGGGGATTTGAGATGCACCCTATCTCACGGGGCTCTTAGTATTAACATCTTTTCTTCTCTCATCCATTTCAAATAGCAAAGGATGAGCTGGAACAGATGGTTACGTGTTGTCCCTGTTGTCCTAGCCCAAACCACAGACCTGCTTGTTCTCCCCCATCATCCTCAGGAAAGCTTTATGCTACAACCTCTAGTCAGCTCTTCTCCAACGTACATCTCTCCTCTTACACCTAGGAGAGGTCATACTGCCTTTCCAAGGACATTTCCAAGGACCTCATCGCGCTCTACAACTACCTGAAAGGAGGTTGTAGCGAGGGGGGGTCGGTCTCTTCTCCCAAGTAAGAAGCGATAGGAGGAGAGGAAACGGCCTCAAGTTGTGCCAGGGGAGGTTTAGGTTGGTCATTAGGAAAAACTTCTTTACTGAAAGAGCAGTCAGGCCTTGGCACAGGCTGCCCAGGGCAGTGGTGGAGTCCCCATCCCTGGAGGGATTTAAAAGACGTGTAGATGAGGTGCTTGGGGACATGGTTTAGTGGGCATGGGGGGGTTGGGTTGACGTTGGACTTGATGATCTTAGAGGTCTTTTCCAACCTTAGTGATTCTATGATTTTACAGGGTAAGGGGTTCCCCCCTCTGCTTCTCTGAGGGAGGAATTCGGAGTGGTGGATGTCATGTCTGTGCCCAGCGAAGGCTTTGGTGTCGTATACACACCTAGTGCTGGATTAGGGTGGTGGAAGAAAAGGTCAAGGTTCTTGTTTCTACACATCTGTATATCTGCTGTCAGGATTTTGTAACTTGGGCTTGAGCATATGAAACAGGGGACAGCCTGTGAGCAGCCTTGGGGACAGTGCTCCATCCCTGGTTGGCGGAGGGAAGGCTGAGTCACAGTTTCTAAATATGATGGCAGTTAATATTAACAATAAGTGGGGTCATAAGAGTAGGGAAGAAAATGAAAGTCTGAGGACAGGATGAGGTCTCTTAACCTTTTTTGGCTGGTAACATAACTCATTGTAAAATTAACTAATCTTCATTAGATTCTTCTCTGATGAAATCCAACCTCAAATTAAATGCTCAGCTGAAGTGTAACCTGTTGCAGAAGTCCCTGAGGGCTGGACAAATTCTCCTACATAAAGGAGCAAGAAGTGGCCAGGAACCTTTTGCTATCCTCTATGGCCACTACTTGCTCCATGTGACCCTTCTGTGGGACTGAGACTGTTGGGGAGGTTTTGTGCCCTAAATCCAAGCTTCTAAAGGTTGTGTGCTGCACTTCATGTCATGTTCCTTGTTTTGGCCACATTAAATGCCTCTCAGAACAGAAAATGATACTAGTAGTGTATTTGTGTGCTTACAAATATAAACTAATATACTTGCAGAGCCAGAAGATTAATTAAAACTTGGATGAGTTAGAAATAAAATTCTCTTCCATCGTCAAAAGAAGTAGCATCCAGCCTGACCTCTCTATGTCCAGACACGCTGCAAGCCAGAAGCAGAATTTAAATATGACTAGCCTCCTTGCAGCTTAAAAAAAAAGAAAAAAAAAATTTACAGACTTTCCAAACTCATTACGCACAGCCCATTGAAACATGTAGGCAGGAGTTGCCTTTTACTGCTTTTGCCTTTCACCTCCTGTGCATGCCGGGACAGGTCCCCAGTGCCTGTTGGTTATTGTCGAGAACAAAGCAGACACCCCAAAGGGTTGTCCTTCCTTGCTACCCCTCCGTAGTCTCCTCAGTGCCACCTTCAGCCTCCTGAACTTACGCAAGTACACCTTCTCCAAAGAAGTATTTTAACTTTTATCCAGAGATAATTAGAACTTCTTCAGGGATTTGGTAGGAACTATGGGGAGATCTGACTTTAAAACTATGAACTCCTTTTGGAAATAGTAAACTGGTGGCTACTGAGCTTGAACTTCTTGGCAGACTCTTCAAGGACATTGTGTGGCCTCTCTGCTGGGAGCCACAAGTGTGAAGTGTTTCTATACCTGTACTCAGGCACGTCCCTTGGCATAGAAATGGCGAGCCACACAGTGTCCCATCAGTCTGAACATTTAACATCGCAGTCTAATTAGGCCATGATCTTTTATGGAGTACAAAATATAAGGCCTTCATGGTGTAGATGGTAATTTCATACTAGATATATAATTTATTTTAGTAAAATCAGGCTATATTACTTGTATAACAACCAAGTTGGAGAAAAGAAAAATTTCTAGTATTTTTGCACCTTCCACAAAGTTACTTGGCTAATTCAAGTGAGGTGTTTTACTACAGCACAAAGACATTGGGCTCAACTGCTGTGTGATGATTATAATGTAAAGTGAATATTCTTAAGCCATTTGGACATGAGGAAGTTGGAAATCAAGTGTTCTTAGATGATACCACTTTCACAGGTCTGGATCCTTCCTGTTGATTGGTTGGCCACATACTTTTTTTGTATTTATATGTGTATACGTAAAACTATAAATGTATATATAAACAAATGACAGGACTCTTTCAGTCAATCCCAGCAGCTGTATAATGATTTAAGTTTTTTTGCAATCCATCCAACTAGCTTTTGAGTGTTAATTTCTACTCTGCAAGTGTCCTGAAGCATTTACTACACAGTTTTCAAAGTCCTCCTGCTCCCCTATAAGCTCATCAGAAAAGAACATGGCACACACCATCCTTCTTGTGTGAAGCACTTGAAGGTGAGTTTGTCTTTCTCTGAGGAATACCTCTGTTTCGATTTGTGTCCTATCACAAAATGTTTTGTGAAGTTAACTGTTTTTATAAAATCAAGGAGATAAATCAAATTTAGAATGGCAGTGACTAGTATGACCTTTCATTAAAAACTGTTGGAAAAATGAAGGAGGGAAGATGGTTAAGCTTTTAGTCTTCATTATAGACTTGAATTATTTTCCTTGGTGAAGGACAAATTTTAAGTTGCACATCATCAAATATTGAATATATTTGCTGCTTATGTAAAAGAGTAAATGTATCCTAGTGAGATAGAGGAGATTAAACAAGTAGGCTGCATTCCTAAATTCAATTGTTTTCCTGGGAGATGCCATGCAGCTTGGCAATAGATTGACACTGTGTCAAATCTGTTTCTTTAAAATTGCACTCAAACGAGTTGCCCTCTAAATGTGTCCCTGAAAACTGCGCCGGCTGATGCGGTACCTAATGAAATTAGTGAATTAAATTTCTGAGAAGGTATTATCCGAACCCATGAAGCCCTTTCAGACTGTATCATTTGTTTGAACATTAATTTAAGCAATCTCCCTTCCAAAGAGCTCAGAAGAGCACTTAAAAGGGCCAGCAGTACATCTTCTGCTTCCTCTGGAGGAAAACACATTTACTTTGCCTGTTTGTTCTCCACTTAATAATTGGACTCTTTGCGAAGGGTGTATCAACAATAAATTGACAAATCGGGGAGGACGCTGTTTACTGAGATAAAATTAGACCTGTGTCATAGGTCTTGAAATACATAGCGGCACTCTGAAAAGGTAACGGCTGATTCCTTGAGCCGGCCACTGCTTGACGGTGTTAACTGGGAAGGATTTTTGATGATGACTTTGAGCAAATGTAGTCAATAGCCAATATATCCTCCGGAAGACAGGCACAGACCTTGTTTTACTATCAGTCCTTATCGGTCTGGACACTGCTAAAAGAGATGCCGTCGGATAAAGGTTAAAGGCCACAGTTTTTATTAACTGCAATGAGCTGGCTGAATAGAGGACAGCAAAAAGCTCAATCCACAGACACTGAGCAAGCCCGGTACTACCTTTTAATACATAAACTGTGATTAGAAAAAAATAATAAAATTCTAGTACTCACTGCAAATTCTCTTTCTTTCTGCCCCATCTCCTGGCATGAAGGAGATCGTATGAAAAACTCAGTTTAAGCAATAACTAAAAATACGCTTCCAGCACCAGGGTTGGCATGGCAAAGCCTGGAAATGGGACTCCTTAAAGCTTTGGAAATATAAAGGAAGTCTTTTCTCTTCCTTGTGATTAAAACATGGGCATTGGTGTTTGCTGGCTGCTTGATTAAACTTTCCAAATCCAAGTAGGTATAAAACAGTGTGTATTTTAAGTACATGCTGCTGTGCACGTCAAAACACACAGTATCAAAAAATATACATGAGGAAATGCTGGCAAGGAATAGATAGCAGTCAACTGCTATGGGGCTGAGGGGTCCTAATTTTGGGCATTGGTGTTTGTGCGTGAATGATTTCTAAGAGTAATAATAGGAAAGTCAAAGTATCTCGGAGCAGGCACTTTGACATACTTCACTTTGAATCCAGCTTGGGGAGTCATTTTACTTTTTTACTTTTTATCCTTTTCCCCTCTCATTACTATCTTTGCTGAAAAGCTTGACTAGATTTTGGGTTTTCGAGGCTCAAAACACAAGAAGAGCATAATGAGATTTTATTTTTGCATGTGAGAGATCTGTCCTGTCTAAGCAGCCTGTTAGGATGCAATTTATTTTATTTATACCAAAATATCTGGTAGTTGACAAGTGTGGAGCTAGTTAAGTGCTCTTAAGAACATATATCTAAATGGCTTCTATAAAGAAAATTTTCTTTTCTGAAAGCGCTGCCAATGAACTTGAATGACAACCTGGAGAATGCTGTGTCTGAGGCAGGTCTGGCTATGCTTTAAAGAAATGCAAAAAGGCAGTAATTAAAATTAGCAACAAAAAGTAGAATTCACTTGATGTGGTGCTGTCAATGAAATCAAAACCTTATGAATTAATGACACCTTTTGATAATATTTTCATCAACTGTAACATTCATGGAGAACAGGCTTGTTTTTCAGTGAGTAACCATCACCAGTTCATGGAAATGAGATATCGGCCATCTAAAATACGCAGATAACCTAAAGGACATTTTTATTGATGAAAACCAAATTTTTCCATTTTTACACTGGAACAGAGAGAAGCTGCATTTTTGGCTGATGTAAATTACTGAAGTCAATGACACCACGCTGGAGAGATGCATTTCCCTTCTGAGAGGGGAGAGCACGGGCAGTTGGAGCTTTTGACCAAGAATCCTAAAAACAAATTCAAGTTGTCAGACCTGTAGGGCGTTCAAAGGATACTTTAGGTTTCCGACAGGCTCTAGTTGAACGCGGTGTAGCTGTTGTTGGAGGCAGGATGCCAGCCTTGCTGCTGGAAGTCACCCACATGTGGCAGAGCTTGTAAAAGCTCCTGCTCCCAAGGAGGCACCTGACCAGGTGGGATGCTCCCACCCGCCCCCCAGAAACGGTCCCTTTCCTCTAGTTTTTGCAAGATACACTAAAACTCGTTAAAGAAGAGGATTTCAGGCAGCAGCTGCCTGAAGTTTGAACATCCTTCCCAAAAGCACAGCCGTTAAGTGCTGAGCAGGTATCGTATTCCCTTGGCACTCACATAACTCCCTTAGACATAATGAGACGTGCATATGTGTTGAGAAAAGACTGCTACTCTTCATTGCTTTAAAAAGGATTTTATTTCATCCATTAAAATGAAAAATCTCCTGTAGCAGCAGTGTATACAAATATGTTTTCATGGATCTGTTTTGAGCTTTCCTTTAAATGAATACTAGCAAAATCCACACCTTCTGATGGAAAATATTTAGTATTTGCAACAGAGTAAGAACTGAAAAATCCACGTAACTTAAAGTAGATTACTATTGTTTTAATGAAAATGATTCAGTGTTGACAAGTTCTGTTACCTGCTGGCAGGTTTGTGTATTTTAACTGCTTAAATAATTTGGAAAAACTGTGGTCCAAGTGGCTAACAAAAAATTTACCATAAAGACACAGTAGTACTTTATTTCATATTAGCTGATGCTTCTTACCATGAAAAGTAAGTTCGTTCTTAGCAAAATGCCTTTTCTGTTCTGCTAGGCAATTTAAAATTAAAGGTTGACAGGACATGCTAATGAAATAAAGCAATAAACATTTTCTGACAGGTGTAAAATACAGTACTTGTTCGATAAGATTATACTTTTGGAAAATTTTGCTTGGTAAATCTAATTTGTGTCAGTTCAATGTTGGCTTGAACATCTAGTTCTAATTTATTGAAAGCATCAGAAAGACTATAACCATTTTTTTTTAGCACAAAGTGTTCAATCTATAGGAACGAACTTCATGAAATTTAATTTTCTGAGTAAAAAAGACAATCAAAGCAAGCAAAGCAGCAAAAAACCCCATGTCACTTCTCCCTCTGAACAAAGGAAGAAGCAAAGTACGTTTGAAAGTATCAGGCCAGCGCTAGCAGCGACCTTGCCAATATCATTCACGTGAAGAGGACTGTGCCGGGGCTCAGGAGAGATTGTCAGACTTGCTATTAATTTCTTACGCAGGACATCAGAGATTCAGCTTTACACAGAAAAACTTGGATCAGCTGCAATGGTGTTACTGCTTTTTTTTCAACATGGGAAGACTTAGAGATTAGGCATGCTCTAACTGCTCTACAGGTGGTTGCAACTACAACCTTAGAGGATGAAACACTTCATTTACTACAAGATAAATGGAAAAACCTCTATGAAATAAAATAACTTGACAGATTTTTAGCTGTTAATCATTTTTATTTGTGTAATCACTAGTTTTAGTGCAACCACCCTGATAGTGGCCTTGAAGTGGGCCAGACTCTTTCAGAGACATTTTATAGATTGACAATGCAATGGTGATGCCCTGAAGATCCTTCAGGCCAGTATTTAAGTCCCAATCAGTTTCCCCAGTGCTGCCATTCTCGGAGCTGTTTGAGATGGGCATGAGATTGGGAGGGAACTTCCCTACTATTTATTTAGCACTGTAGTTAATTTGAATTCATGCATTTACACTCGGGTGAGGCTGTAAAGGTCAGCAAATGAGTACATCAGATATTTTAAATACATATTTAATTCCACGTGTTCTTTTAATGGACATCCCTTCTGCTAAGGGCAGGAATGGAGTAGAGTTAACCCTATTATGCCGTTAATTTATTTTGATGGCTTCAGAGCACTAGAGCTCCAGGGCTGGAGGCATGTACTGAGCAGGAGACTGACTTTACAGGTGTTCATCACAGCTGCCTCTCTCAGGGAACCTGGAATAGGCTGGGATTAATCACTGCTGTGAGGGTCTCCACAAGACTTGCCCATGGCACCTTGACCAATCTATTATAAAGCTCTTGAAGAGTTTTGTCCTGACAAGAAGATATCTAATGTGACTTGGAGCATATTTGCATATGTAACACTTAGTGTCCTGTGGTCTAGAGTCCTATCTTCTGCTATGCATAAAATATTGCAGTACTTTAGAGAACTTTCAATTCTTTACTGTTGTTTGACCTGAACACTGAAGATTTCCATGGACTTGCGTGGCTGGCACATTTCAGGCTGCCTCTGGGGTTATGTGGCTCTCATGAGCTCAAGCGAGGGCACAGCAGGAGAAGAAAACAATGCTTCTGTCTTACCAGGTTGTGTAAACTTGGTTTTTGTGCTGTTGTTTTCGTAGTGCCAGGTTCAACATAGCTAATGGATCACCTGTGTTTCTGTCGATTGCCACTTCAAATAAAGCAGCAATAATTGAAGCTAGTAGAGGCCCTCTGGTATTTCTAGCTTCCTAAACAGAAAGTACCTGGTTGTATTGAACACTATTTTGTGGTATCGTTTGGCAAATGTGGACTTTTGATGATAATCCCAAACTAACAACTTTAGTCCATGTCTAAACTGCAGTCTGTAGGAGAGACTACAACTCTTAAGCTAGCTTTAATCTGGGCAAATCAGTTCAAGGGAACAAAACCAGTGCGGAGACGGTGGCCAGACCCTAATAATATGTAGCAGTTGCATCTTACAAGGAGCTTGTAGACTTCTACACTTTCAAGGTCAGAAGGCTTCATCTTTCTGGCTGTAGTGGCTTGACTTTTTACATTTCTGTTTAAATCCAGCTTTTTTTGTAACTTCTCTCAGTTATGTTATAGCCACGGTTTGTATATTTTTTTTCAGCATTAAAAATGATGGATTGGAGAGCTCAGTCACAAAATTTGGTTGAGATGCAAATAAAATTTGAATGTATTCCTTGCATGATAGAAGTCATTTGTTCAGTAATGGTGTAGAAAGCAGAGTTACTATTTTCCAGCCAATAACACTTACAGAATTTGTACTGATTATACTATAGTTATAAAAAACATAGGTACACCTACCTCCTGAACTTCTGAAGACTTGTACTCTGTGATATCCTTGCACCAAAATGTAAACAGAAGGTCATAATTTTGTTAAGAAAAAATACTTGCCCATCTTGCTCTGTAATTCATCCTTTCTGGCTTTGTTATTTTGTTTCCCTACCATTATGCCAAATCTCCAAGCAAAGATCAAATCTAATAATTATCTGGAGTGAGCATTTGAAGCCTGGTCTGCTTTACTGTTAACATCCGTTACATCCTTTGCCTGCGTTTGGGCACCAAGGCGTGCGTGTTTCTGGACGTCTCATTCTCCTTCCTTTAATGAGTTTTGTGGAGTCATTGTTTTTAGGGTAGTTAATATTTATAGGTAAAATGACAAGTTGGAGATAATAGGAAGGAGATGATGGTAACATCAGATCCCTGGTTTCTGCTTGCTGTGTCATTTGTATTTATTATGCTGCACACTGACCTGCTGAAGTTGTAGCTGCTACATTAAAATGAGTGAATTCCAAATATCACAGCTTTATTATGTTTCCCATTGTGGTTTATTTTTGAGAGGAATATGTAATGAACCTTAGTGAAAACCAGAAGCAATCATCTCTCCCAAGGCCTTGGCTCTTGTATTGGATTTCAGAAAAGTAGTAATTGGCAGTCAGAGATCATTAGCATCTTTTTTGGGGGTTGGAAATCCTACAAACATTTTTCCTTTGCTCTCTGACTTGCAGCAGTTTCAGGGTTTTTTGCTTTATGCAACCACTCAGCTAAAGATCTAATCGGAGTAAATAAACGTAGACTAACCTGACTGTTAATTAAGCATGGTTAACAAGATACTGGTTTTATTATATGCTGCCCCTTGTGTTTTCTGTTGCTCTTATTGGATATTGCACAAAGCTGCTGTTCCTTCAGCTTTGCAAGGTTTTTCAAAGTTGCTTATGATGGCACTCTTAAAAGGGATCAGCACCGCACCTCGGGGGATCACCAGCTGTGATGCTGACTCATCGCTTTTTGGGGCAGACCCTCATGAGTGACTTCTAGCTTAGCAGAAGACTGATTCATGGCTGTGAGGCTAGAGGATTTTCTAGGTTTAAAAACCCATATCATTAGAATCAGCAGGGTTGTATCTAATTAAAAATTAGAGTTTCTTGGAATTATGATTTTTAAAACTGGGCTTAGTGAAGCGTATTTAAATTGAGCCATCTAACTTTGCGCTGCAGCAGATGAGGAGCGGATGGCGGTGCTGGATCATTAACAAGTGCTGAGGAGCAGTGATTGCTTAAACCATGTCTGTCTTACTCGCACAGGAAAACTGTACATCAAAATCACTTTTGTCTCCAACTGCCCACACAATTTGATATGAACGGCTGTCTCGGTTGAAGAGATGCAGCCTGAAATATCAGCAGTGTTGCAAGGCTGGGAATTGTGCTGTCTGGCAAATTCCTGTGGAAAGATCTAAAACTCGTGTATGTTATTAAGTGATACTTCTGTTGTTATGGCTTTTGGGTATTGGTTCTATTTACTTCTTGAACAGTTTTTTTTTTTCTTCCCCTAAAGTAAGTGTAAGGGGAATATTTCTCAATTTTATATGGTGAAAGCTTGACAAACCCCATAAAAATTCTCAGAAAAGAGAAAAATCTATATAGGATGTTTATAGTCAATTATTTTCCTGATTCTTCCTTTCTTCAACTCACAAGTTTTATGTGAGCTTCAGCTTTATCCATTTTACACTCCAGCAAGCTTTGCAAATAAATACTGATGGTTAAACAGAGTTACTGATCTGTTTTTAAGCCCAGCTTGATAGTAGCTGTAGTACTGGGGCTGTCTGTACCACATTGATCTATGTGAGATTAGAAGCTTATTCCTCGTAGGCTGCTCATTTGTACACCTTTTAAACATATTGTTATGAAGCGGCCTAAACTTTAACAGGTATAAAAATAAATATTGGCTGTATTTATCAAGTTTACTATTAATTTTCTTTAAAAAATTGAACCTATGCTCAATTGAACAACATAGCACTACAACTGCAGAGTCACAAAACACAGACCAAACAAAACTCACAAAAGGTTAATTCAGGTACGTTTTGCTTATTAAATTTCTGCATGATGGGGAAAGATTCTTCTCATCTTCTGCCAAAAAGTTCTAGCTATTATGCAGGTTTTGCACTACAGCGGCAACAAGAACTGCAGAGTTTTTATATACGTGTGCTCTAGCCTTATCGGCAAGCAAAAATTGCCACCCCTTGCTTTTCAGAAATCTCATTTCCAATTATATCTCTGTGATCTTTTACTTAATTTGCATGTAGTCTTCAACCTCGGCATTTTGACCCCAAATTGTGTTGCTCTAAATACCATATATAAATGTATCTGATAAGTATCGTTCTTAGCAGCAGCACCTGGCTATCTGCATTAAAGCATGTTCTGTTTTATTACGGGGATTAAGGAAGACCACTGTGGGCAAGTGTGGTAAAGTAAGGGTTAATATGTTTCTGTGTGTACCCTAATTAACTATATCGCTTCTAGTACTTAAAATAACTTTCACTGCACAGCTTCTGCACACTTCTTATTTTTCAGGATGTCTTTGTTGTGGTAGAATATGTAAAACACCTATCAAAATGCCACTCTGCTACAGTTCCGAATCCCTGAACAAAAGTGTCCACATAATTGCTTTTGATTTTTTTTTTACATTGTGGCTTTTTAATATTCTCATAAAAGTACCTTAAACTGCTGCCATCTTGTACAGCGTAGTACTGACAAAAGAGCCTAAACTTGTACCTCTGGATATAATTAATCCTGGTGCTCAAACAACATCTCTTTGGCCATAAGAGGCCGTGTGGTAGTCCTCAATATTCTTCTACCCTGATATTTGCCCAAGAGCTGTTGGGACCTATGTTGAACACATGCTCCCTCTGCATTTTCTGTAGGTTTTTTGTTGTGTTTGGGGAGAAAACGACTCTGCCGTGGGGGTGTGCTTGTGGCAGGGGTGACAATCTGAAATTTGAACCACAACTGGGTTTTTTTGCCACCTTTAAATGAAAATTACTGCACACTTCTGTGTGTTTGTACACCGAGTATACAGGAGCATTTGCAGCAGCCTAAAACACCCAGCACTCGAAGTAAAGCAATATTACTTCTGGCTGTCAGACATTCAGAAATTGAAAATGATGAACTTCCAGATCAACACAGACACGCTGAGATAAGAGCCCAGATTCCTGGAAATGACACGGCTATCAGCACTTGTGGACAGAATTGAGGAGGGAATTTGTAACCTGCACTAATAGATTTGGCTTTCAACTCCATTTCTGCATAAGAAAGAAAACTAGGAACGTGTTGTCAATATCTCAACCCCTTTTTATGATGTTTGTGAAAATGTAGAAAGGATGTATCCAATCTTCCATTGATGGAGCATTTTAATTGCTAATTGCCTTGTACACAGGTGTGACTTAGTCTGTGTGAACCACACAGTTCAAGAGAAACTACAGCTTCGTGTTTTTAAAAAGCTGACTTCAAAAGCTGTTTTACACAGCTTCGTGTAAGAGGTAGCTTTGCTTACTGATGCTCTGTAGCAAAAAAAAAAAGATGATGCATCCAGTTGTCAGATGTCACCTAATCCTTATGATTAAGAAGCAGAAAGAGAATTGTGTTCAGCATCTGGGATTATTTTATACAACGTGTCACTGTGCGTTATTTCAATTTTTCAGGATTTACCTGGTTGCTAAAAAAGCTCAATTTCCAATATCCTCCATATCCTACCCCTGCCAAAGCTGGGGAAGCGGCGCCTGCTGCTTGGCCATCAATCCTGATACAAGCCAGAGGGTCATTCAGTGCCATACCTCTGTCAGCTTTGTCATTCCTCCATCAGTCTCGCATGGTTGATGTAAAAAGACAGCACTGGGCTAATCCATTCTGGGGCGGGATGTGGGATGCTGCATCCTTGGCATGCGCAGCTCTGGGCAGCGCTGCCAGCTGGGTAGGTTTGGAGCAACACTGTCAAATGTCTTAATATTTCTAATTTATGGAGATATATTTTTGAGTTGCAGGTGACTCTGCAAAAATTTAATTTCTTGAGCAAAAAGTGTCTGTGGTTGGTATCTGCTGGAATCTCTTTGGAAAATTTCAGCTGTTTCTGAGGATGCCTATTGAGAAAACACATTGTTTTGCCTGTTAAAGGGCTAACAATCATTGATGTAAAAAAAAAAAAGGAAACAACAGATAGATCACACCCTCTTGTGTCCTCATGAATTTGAGAAAATAAGTTAATTTTTCTCTTTTTATTAAGAAACAGTCTTTGCATTTCTTCTGTCCTTGTTTGAAAATTCCTGCTATTTTTCCAAAGCATGCACCTTTGAAAAACTGTAGTTTCAACTTGGGGGCGGAAGGGGAGTGGAAAAAGACCCTGTCAGTAGGAGGGGAAGGGGTAGGACATGTCCTGGCAGCTCTGATAAGGAGACTTGGAGTGGGTGCCAAAATGTGGAGATCGAAAGACTCCTGAGCCTGTCTAGCTTAAAGCAGTGGGAAAGGAGTTAATGGTGCGTCTGTGAAGGGGAGAAGGCTGAGATGGGTCAGACTGTACAGGAAACATAAATGGGGAAAATGAGCAGAAAAAAATCTGCCCGGTAGACCTTAAAAGCTGTGACTAGAAATTGAAGAACTCTGTATCTTATTGTTTCCTTCTGACAGAATAACTGTCGATGTGCCCCATGTGGGAAGCTATCGCTCCCGTCAATTATTTGATGCTCAGACCAGTCAGGGATCCAGACTTCCAGCCCCATTAATAACCCTTCATTGAACTTCTTTCTTTTTGTTCTTTGAGGTTTGCTCTTGTTTGCTTTTTACTTGGTTTTGTTCAAGAGACGATGAAAAAATCCTACACAGAACACTGGGGTTTGTAGTTGTCACTAGATTTCAAAGTCAAAAGTCAAAAATAAGGAAATGCCACTGCTGGACTGTGTCTGTCTGTAGTGATATTATCTTTTTTTCATGGGATCCCTTTGGTGTCCATGCAAAAGGAAGATTTACTCTGGGTGCCAGTCACTGAACAGCCCTTCCAGAGATCCAGGCAGGGCCCAGGCACAGCCACGGGTTAAGTCAACAGAAACAATATTGGATCATGTAAAGTGCCAAATATTCTAAAAGGTTTGTCCTGTGGCTCCACCTGGCACCTGCAATTTATAGGTACTTTTGACCTTAATAAGAGCTTCAGCTCTTTGTCTGTAAAGTATCTGCTGATCACACGGCTGTGTTGCAAAAACAAATGTGTGTTTACAAAGTACTCTGACGCTATTGTGATGAACTCTCAGGAGTAAAATAATATTCATTTCATTAGGATAATAGCGTTAAGAATATGCAATAAATTACACGTTGGCCATGGATTTGAGTACAAGAAAACAAACCCCAAAATGTAATGTAAGATCTGAAGGGTGGTATTGCTGCTTCCCTAACCTGAGTGGAAGGAGCCTTGGTGTAGTATATGGCCATGCAATTAATGTTTCTTCATAATGTGTAAAAGTCTTCAAAAGAAATTATAATTCTGCTTTTTTTTTTTCCCCTCTTAATCCTTGGTTTAGTATAGTCATTTAAAAAGTAGTGTGCCAATGAGACATACATAACCACACATAAATCAGTTTCTCAAATATTTCCATGCGCTATTTTTTTCCTGAGAGGAAAAAATACGTGCATGTATATGTGTGTGGGCAGACAAGTAAAACTTGTGTACAGGCAAAGTGCAGAAGTTGCATTTTGATGCATATACTACCTGCATATGTCTATTGTGAAAGGATACATTTGAATGCCATGACGATAGCATGCTTTATGTAAAGTCTAAAATGATAATTATATTCCTTTGAGGTTTTCATGGGCTTGTACAGGTGTTTAATTTGGATTTAACAGAACAGCTCTATCAAATTAGCAATGACTTATTTGATAGAAATAACCTTAAATACACTATTTAATCTGACAGTCAGGAAGCATCCATCAGATGTACCACTAACATCTCACCAAACGCGTGGCTTACTAATATAATTATGCTCCTTGCTTCTAGGTTACTCATTTATTCACTTATGCAAGTTGACTTCTAAATATTTCTGAGTCTGATTCAATTCCCAGTGAAATGACCAGAAGCCTTTTTAGTGAGTTGAGCAGGACTTGGATGTGGTCCTGGCTCCCCAGAACTTTGTAGTGTGGAGGATGGGGTTGCTCCTCGGTGCGCGTGGGGCGTGCTTGCCTCCCAGAGCTAGCAGAGAGCGATGGAGAAATTGAGCACAAGCAACCTTCTTCCCCACAGTATTAGCCATCATGGCCAGCACGGGAATGATGTCGAGACTGTACTCCAGGAATAAAAGATGCAAAACTGATCCGTGGTGAAAATAAGGCAGTGAGTACAGAGAAAATATTGGAAATGATCGTTCCCCTCTCTTGCCATGCAGTGGCGTTGAGCGCTGCCCAGCAAAGATCAGAGGTCTTGCATTGTCATGGTCATTATGATCTTTTCCGATTTATTTTTTTCTTTGCATATTTTTTTGTATTTTTCACATCTTATTAACCTTCATCATACATTTTGCAATACTGTTCGTCATGCGTGTAGAATTCACCTTTATCCTTCTCAAAGACCCCGAAAATGCTTGGTCTTTTTCTTAGGCCTTGGAATACCTTGAGAAATCATTGGTACCCTGCTTCTCCCGCCGCTCATCTATGCTAAGACAAGACAGCCTGCAACATTTGTCCCCTTCCTGCTGTTAAATCCTGGGCAGAGGTGGGTGCTTGTTGGGACAGGGCAGGACTGACTGACAAGTTGTCTGTCTCCACCTTCTCTTTTCCAATTTGCTTCAAGATTTAGCAAGCCCTCACCTGCTGAGATGTCCCAGAGCAGCCTTCTGCCATGGCAAACTTTGCCAAAGAGCCTCTCTGACACCTCAAAATTAGAGGCTCCCGTTACTTTCAGTCGAAGAGGTGAACTGCACATGGACAGCAGGAACACCAAAAGCACCCCAACATGAAGCTTGTTACTAACCAGATGAGGGACTGGTGCTAGGTAGAGTTAGGATTTTTCCTCCATTCTAATAAAGTTTTTTTACTTTTATCTTTGCAAAGTCAGGTTAAATGATACAGATGTGTCATCTATTGCAAGGATGTTTTATGACTACAGTCTTCAAGGGAAAAACAGAACCTGCTTATAGAGGCTGTTTTCACCAAGAATATCTTGCTAAGATAAATCACACACTTCTCTGTTTCATGTGCTTGCCAATCAGCTTGAAGTTCTAGGTTGTAACTGAATGACCAAAGTTTATTAAAATAATAAGTTGACTTTGAGTAAAGTTACCTTATAGTTTTTAATACCAGTTCTTTCTACTTCTCCCTTATGTATGGTGCCCTTTTAGAAATACAAAGTGTGCCCATAATATAAGAGTACACTTATAATAAAAGTATCACTTAGTACTCTAAAAACCTTAATGGTCAAATGTTTCTTGTATAAGTAAGAGAAGTTGCACTCAAAAGAAAGTAAGGACCTAAAATTTTTGTTAATTATTCATCATCTTTTTTTACTATTTATCTTGCTTCCTCTTGTCATATTGTGACTACTTTTGTATTGATTAATCACATCCAGATATTTGAAGTTGGGCAACAGAACTGTTGACTTGATATGTCTATGAAAAGTGTGAAATCCAGATGTGCTGAGTATATTCTCACATAAGTCTTTAGTACAAAAGTTGCTTAAATAAGTAGTTCTTCAGGATTTCATTCACAGTAACTTAATGCTTCTTTGGGATTTCACTGTCTTCATATGAAAAGGGAATTTCCAATAAAATTCATAGTAACATACAGAGATAGTTCTTTCTTAAACTTTTAGTAAAACTTCTCATAATGTGTGCTTTCTTAAATTCTATATTTGACCACATCAACATCATCTTAATGCTCTTATTCCTTCCCTCACATAACCATGTAATATTTGTGGGTAATGACAGAAATTGCTTATGGAAAGGAATATTCTGAAAAAAAAATATTTTTAATGTGTTGATGATAATTATTGGTTATTCAGTAAATAATAGAATAGTGAGGTAAGAATAGTGAAGTAGAAAATGCAGTCCTCGTTTTGATTAAACACAAGAGTCTTAAGGGCCAGAAATGTTTGTGTTTCTTGGTTTGATTTGGGAGCCCATGCCACCTGTTTGTGAAGGTCCATGAGAAAGAATCACTGATTCACCATTAAATCTCATCTCCAAAGGTTGGAACATGCTTTGGGAGGGAGAGACAACTGTAACACAAATGCATTGTGCCCCCAAATACTACCTGAATTGCAATGTTCAATCACAAGGTGGCAGTTATGCTTCACAGATAACTTTATTTTTACTCTCACTTGCTTTTGGTCCAGCTCCAAAAAATGCCAGTGTGTGTCTCCTGGGTAAATTCACCTTTTTCCCTATGAATAAACATTCTTTACATATCTGAAAGAGGACCTCTTAGTACATCTATAAGTTTCAACTGTAATTCAATCTTATAGTGAATATACACAGTAAGACTATTAATAGAAGTAAGGTTGCAAAGCTTCTTCATTTTCTTTTCACGTAGCTGAATTTTCATCAAAATTATTTATGTCAAAGGGTTACTAAAATTGTTCCTATCGGTATTTTTAAATTTTGGTCACAAGTGAATTATCTGTTTATCTTCTCTGAATGTTGTTACTCCTTATATCCTTTTTATTCAAAACTGATACCTACTTCCATATACAGTCTGTACGAGTAGTGCTGTGGGTCAACTTGGTATATTCAAATAATTGTATCATTCTACCTGCTGTAAATTTTTAACAGGATCTGAGTACAGGTATGCAGTAACCTCCTGAATGATACTTCACGCTTGCCTTGGCTTTCTACAGGAATCAGGGATGAGTTACCAACTGCTATTGCACGAGCTGTTCTAGGGTGTGTTTGTTCCTCTTCTCAATCCTTTAGGAGTTGAAAATCTGGTGATAATTGTGTGGCTTCTTTGGCTTTTTCTTGGTTTTGGTTAATTTGGTTCATTTCTCACACAGAAATCAGTTTGCTATGGCTTTTTGAGACAAAGTTTTCCTCTTGGAGTCATCTTCTGTGATTGCATGTTGAGCACAAGAGCCAAAATCAACAAGTATTTTTTGGAGGTGCCCAATGAAACTGGCATGTAGCTGGGTCCTGTGCACCTCACTCAGAGGCAGAGATAGCTGGGAAAGTGTAATGTTGTTGTTGCTGATGTTGTTATTTATTTTCTCCCCCCAAAGTTGGCTTTTGACTAGAAAAAAGTGCAAACAAAAAATCACTGTGAGAAAGAGTGCAGCAGCTTCTGACCTTGTCCCTCTACCCCATCCCCATGGCGAGAGCTCTGGTTTTCTTCTTCCAGGGAATTCAGCATGTCACGACCATTAACTTGCTACTTAAAAATTGTTTAAAAGGAAACCAAAGGTGACCTTTTCCGCTCAGCGGAGCTGACTAAAAGCAATACTTAGCATGATGCCTAAGACAGCATCTGTATTCAGCCTGCTTACCGTAAGGGCTCCAGCAGGACTGCACTTAGTGGAAGCCCTCCAACAGGGGATGGCAGGGGGACGTTCAGCCCCCGAGTACCCAATTTGTCCTTGTTTTCACTTCTTCCTCTTTGAATATGTGTACAGAGTACACGCTTTCATTTATCTTTACCAAACCCCATTGTCTTATTACTTGATTTTCTCATGAGCAAAATGGCCAAACCATCCCTTTTGGCCTTTTGTGACCACCGATGCACTGTTCTGCTGTTTTGCTTTGGCTGCTTTTGGTCATGAGCATTTTCAGTGTTTCTGATGCAGGACTTTTTGTTTGTTTGTTTGTTTAAAAAAAACCAAGAAACGTGTAGTATCCCATGGAAAAGTTGTTTTTGTTTTTTTTTTTTTTAAAAAAAAAAGCCTTTTCCACAGGATACTCCACATTTCTTGTGCACTGCAGAACATGATGATAAGTATTTGAAAGCACAGTCATTTTGTAGTCTTACACTATACATGCTTTTTTCTGTAGCAGCAGTGAAAAGGAGGCTCGGGTTGTATATGCATACACATGTACAAGATTAGGCCAAAATTTATCTGGTGCTTTTTCTTGTGCTGATTCTCTTACCACTGGTAATTGGGTGTCTTGATGGCGGCAAAGACTGGTAGGCTTCAATTCCCTCAGAAAAAAAAACAAGTACAGGGTAAGTGCTGCTGCTTGTCACCAGTGTAGGTCTCTACATGAAGTGTCACTAGCAATTTTTCTTCCCTCATGCAAGGAATAAGGGTGATAGAGCTGGAGGAAGAGCTCTGCTTTGTGTTGTACCTTAAAGGCTAAAACATGTGCCCAGTTTCTTGCAGACCCAGGTTTCATTCTTCTCTTTGCCTGGGCATATTTTATGACTTGAAGATGGTCTGTCCCAGCCAACACCTAAGGGAGAATGAAAACTCTTGCTTTTTCCTTCTGTTGGGCACTGTCTGAAAATGCCGGATATTCTGAGCCCTTTTGAAGATTTATTCTTGCAAATCCCTGGTTTTGGTCAGGCATAGGCCTAGTGCTTGCACTGAGCGTTGAGCCTGGTGGGGCTGGGGCAAGTCCCTTGGGCAGGTGGAAGTTGAGCTTCGGGCGGTGGAAGAGCTGTGGGTCGCAGCTGGGCTGCGCGGGGGCTTTCAGCATTGCAGCTTGGGCTGAGGCACTTAAACCCCTAATCTAGATCCCCCAAATCTCTTTTTGGATCCTACCCAAAAAGATGATAATTTGGTCACTATACTCTTCTGCCAACCGTCCCTCTGAAGAGTCTATGAGTAAGTATGTTAATTATCTTTTATCAAAACAGTAATAAATTACGATGTCTTGTTTCTCTTACTTGATATTCGTACTGTACCTTTTCCTCAGATCCCTACCCTGGCTGCTCTTAACCCACCATGTCAACTCCCATGCCCGTTGATGGAAGCTATGGACAAGATCTCATCTGGATCACTGGGAGTAGATACAGACCCCAGATAATTCATAACAAAAATAATTAACTCTGCTTAACTGCAGCATATGTTTTTCTGAGAGACATCCAACTCATTTTCAGAGAGGCTTAGCTCCATGGACAGTGTGATGGGATAACGGAGAACTAATAAGCAAGAGTCAACATCAGAAATCAGCATTGTAGGTGGTTTGTAGCTCAAAAGCTATTTGATTGGGGTTTTTTCCTAGGCTGTTCAGACACTTTTTCTTCAGAATAAATCAAACAATTTTTAAAACAGTGTTTATCTAAACAAAGCCCATGGTGTATAATTCAATCTTACTGCAACGCTATATGCAGATTACCATTTTTCCTATAGTAATTTCTTAAAGTAACTTTGTGTTTTCTTATTTTGTGTGTGAATTCTTCTTTTTTTTTTTGTTATTATTAGTTTTTTGAATGCCAGTCAGAATCAGTGTTTCCACCCTGCTGAGCTATAGAAACCTGAAATCCCTTGCTGCAGAGCTGATAGCATAAGAGGATGCTGCACGTAGGTCAGCAAATAATCTGAACAGTGTCCAGATGGATCCCCAGCAAGGATTGGACCTCCTTTGTACAGCATAAAAGCACCAGAGCAATGCAGAAAGGCTTAGATAACCCTATTTGCTCATGTGCTAATGAGCAGCCTCAGGTTGTGTGATCTCTTGTATCCCTTTGGACTTTCCTGCTTGGTCCAAACAAGAGGCACTCGTGGTGCTGCTCATCTCCACCGAGGCTGCACACATGTGCCGTAGGATGGCTCATGTAGGCAACAGGGAAGCCTGTGTAACAGTAGGGACCTAATCTTTGTATTGGCTCTTAAGCACAAATATAAAATTGTATTTGTGGCATTTCTGTGGCTTTATGTCTGGCTCTGAGGTAGAGAGTATGGGGTATTTCTAATTTGTCATGTATCTGTTCCCTTGGCTGAATCAAAGGAATTGACATTTAAATTGTTTCAGGTCTTGGTTAAGTTCAATTTTACCAGGTGATGTCAAGTTAAACATTTGATTAGATCATGAAGAATGAAGGATTTAGACAGAAAAGTGAGCAATCGCAAAGTTATTTGTTTGTTTTCCTGGAGAGTTTCTATGTCTTAGTTTCCTTCTCTGCTTAAAAACCTTTATCGAGGATTTTCCTGTGTGATCTCGGTGTCCGTGCTCACGGCCTTGCGGTAAGGATAAACAGTCAGTGCCAACAGATAGATAATTGCCTTTGTTCTATCTTAATAGCATTGCTTTAGGGTAGGGCTATTTGTGCTCATCGGAAGACAGACGGGAAGGAGATCAGGAGTCTTGGGCATACCCAACCCTGCTCCATGCATGTAGCTGGAGAAAGCACTGCTGACCAGTACCTGTTCTTGTGAAACGGCTAATGAATGACTCAGTGGGCAAATCTAAACCCTAATGTCTCTAAAAATTGCTTCTAGTGGGGATAAATCTTTTTTTAATGATCTCATGTGGGTTTTATTGTCAAAGCATTTATTTGTTTACTCATAAATTAGCCGGAGGCGTTGTTTGCTGCTGGTCATACAGGCAGTGGAGTAAATGGAGTAGAAATTGGTCTGTAATTCTTTGTCTTGTTGAAAAGACTCCAAGTTCGTACCTATTCAGGTTGCTCTAGCTGTTTGGGATGAAGGTCTCCCAGTTTTGGGCCAAACTTTTAAGGAATATTTCTATGTTAGTTGACAGTAAAGCAAGATGTGTCCCTGAGCTGTATGGCCAGCACTGCCAGTTATTTTGGTATTCAAACGGATTTTGGTGGAATGCGGTGTCCAAATGTGGACCTGGACCTGAGTGGCTCCAAACCGCTTCAGTAGACTGAGATCTTTTATCCCAATTTAAAGGAGATTTTCTTTAAGTATTTCTTTAATCTGCTCTTTGTTTTTGAAAACTGACTTGTAAAATTTCAGTACTTTGATAAATTTGGGGTTTTTTACCTTTCACGTTGGATCTTTGTTATCCCCATCCTAGTGTTTGAATAACTGTTGTGTGTGTTTTGTTATCCCTATCCCAGTATTTGCATAACTACCGTGTGTCCACAGTTTACTGATAAAATTGAGCGATGGCATAGAAAGATGCAAATTGTGGAAACAGAAGCAGAACTATTGTTATTGCTCTTGGGTGCCCCTGAAAATACCAACATGCTTGAAATGTGATTCCTTTTTTTCCTATTTTCGGACCTTCACATGTGTGTGAAACTACTGGGAAACATTAACTGCCCTCATTCATATATGAAAAAACCAGATTTTTCAACCAGGCTGCCCGCATCAGTTTTCCATTGATTTTTCAATTATTTGGTTTTCACAGGGTTTTTTGTTTTTTTTGTTCCTAATGTACAATTGGACAAAGATTTACTTATTTCCTTAAAAACTTATTGCTGTTATGGGAAGGTTTAATCCAAATCTCTTTCCACCTTTACCGTTACCTCTCTTTTAAAGTCATAGATGTCCAGCAATGAGGACAAATAACTAGCAAGACATTCTTGGTTATTCTGACATCCCATTAAATTATCAAGGGGACTTTTATTTTCCTAATCTATGTATTGTCTGGAAAACTTCTTGGTCTTTTCTTTTTCATGGTTCCCTTGAAATGTGTATAATAATTGGACCTATAATAATAATCTTCTTTCATACCTCTTTGCAAAACAAATGTCATCTGTTGTCCAGCTCCTCGCTTTGCTCTGTGTTTTCAAAGGTTGATTGTCAGTGTAGAGACACATGGAGTAAATAGCTGGTAAGCACTACAGTTCTACCATATGGTTCCAAATGTTGTTGAGACATTTGTGATTTTTAAATCCTTCGTATTTTTTGTTTGGGTTTAAGCGTATGGTGGTAGTGAGCACGCAAGAGAACTGCCATAAAGCAAATGCAGGTTAATGCCAAATATATTTACCATATGTATATTCATGGTATCGTCACACAAGTATTGAAAGGATGATACACATATACAGAAATAGCAACAGCTATACTTTTCTCCATGAAAGGACTGCTCATTAAAATGTTGAGGAGTAATAACTACTTGTGATTCTTTCCTCTCCATGTTCTGCATAATGGAGTACTACACATTTGCAATATAAGAATAATGTATCCCCATCTACATTTATTGCAGAAATGACAAATTATGTTTTCCAGTTTTGTCTAAGTGAAAGTTGGGTATATTGCCCTGGAAAATTAGTATTTGAAAACTTGGTGTGAGGTAGATACTATCAGTGTACATGAGCAATGGGCTATACTGTTTGATGGAATGATCTTGGTTAGTAGCATTCTGAGCTCATAAAAATAATTTTAGTACCGATAATATTTATATTAACGTTAAACATCCTGACAGAACACTGTAAGGAAATTGATTTTATTAATAACATAATAGATCATTAATGACAATTGTATCTGAAAGGAACATAGACACACTGTAAATGAGCTTTCCTTCCATCTTGCTTACTACACTGCCATTTTTAAAATTGCTTGTTTTATTAAGGAGAATAACAAGTAATTACATAATGAGAACGCGCATAGGCACCTTGTGAGAAGTACCGCAGAGTAATAGTGTGCTAAAACTGAGTTATGTGTAGCAGTTCCCTGTGTTTTGTCCTCTAGCCATAGCTGGCTGCTCTTCGTGGCGCAGAGAAGGTAGCTTTTTCAGTTGGAGCAATTTTTAGCCTAATAATCTGTTTATACTGGGAATCTTATCTAGGTTATTTCATTAGTTTGAATAATGTCTTTTCAGTTGTAATCCCCGGTATCTGAGTTATGGCAGCACTGTGGTGCCGGAGGTGAGTGGTAAAGAAATCTCTACAGCTTCCTGCGAGCCTGTGATCTTCCCACCTCTGCATCTTACGGTGTCTGGTGGTGTACCTGATATTTCGGGGGGAAAAAACCTCAACAATGTAAGCTTTTGAGAAAAAGGCAGCATTTAGTATTAACTCTTACTGCTTTGTCAGATTAGACTTTAATTTCTTTTTAGCCAGGAAAAATATTTTGAATGTAACAATATAAGTTGGTGTAAGGCAGGAAGCGGGGACTTTTAAAGATGATTGCCATCTGTAGTGGGATTTCAGTTCATGGGACTTGCCAATGACATTGGTAGCTCCTTTTCATAGAAAAATGTACCGCATTAAAAGAAGTGAAAAATTTTGGTACGCTTAGGATTTTCTACTTGAAACTTTTCTTCTAGTAGTGAGTCAGACCTAGAAGTGAATAAAAATTATGTAGGAGCATAAAAATGTGCAAAATGGTTAATTCTGAAAACTGGGGTTTGGCTGTTGGAGAAGACCAGCCACACGCAAGATTTGACCCAGACCTGCTGAAGACCATGGAACTTCTCCAGTGGCTACAGAGATGGCAGAAAACAAAACCAACCCAAAAAAGCAGGAAAAGAATAAGGAGGGGAAAAACAGATTATGGTAGGCAGGTGGTGGTAGTGAGTCAACAGGAAGTGGAGGGTTTCTGAGCTTCAGAAGATGTAAGGATGATGCTTAGTTCAAGTGTAGCAATAATGGGACACATTAAGCAAATGAGAACATATAAAACCTTTAGTCTTTTCTTCCCTAGGCAGAAACCACGTAGACTTGGGAGGGACGTAAAGTCCCTGTGGCTTTGAAAGGCCGTTACGATAGATCCTTCCTCTGCATATTGGAAGGGAGCAGGAGTGAGATGTGTGGACGGGGGGGAGGCTAGATGTGGTCCTCTGCCCTGAACATCAAGATTTGCAGGATGTGGTTTCTCTGGTCCCTTCTTCACCTCTCTCCTCCAGGGCTGGGACTTGCAAATTAAATTACTTCAGTGTATTATTACAGAAGCTGTAAAACCTAAATCTATGGTCAGGATCCAGCTATTTAGCATGGGCAAGGACAGTAACTTTTTGTACAGGTAAATGAATATTTAAACACTTTAAACCGGCCTGTATATGTTTCCAAAAAGCAGGATTGCAGAAGTGCAGAAATGAAGTAGCTAAAATGTTTATTATGAATGTGTAGCAAGTGCAGTTAGTTAAAACCAGAGTGATGTTATTGATTATTTGGGGTCAGAGAGGGTCCTGGTTTATAACTCAAGTGTAGGAGAAACTGGAGAAGAACAAGTATGTACTGGTGTGACCTGATTTCCCAAGAACTCTAAAATGTGGATGGTTTAAGAACAGAAAACATGAGACTTCAAACTTCCTGAAAATTCAGATGTATAAAACATATATCTGAATACATACATATTCTTATACATCTTATCTATATCTCTTCATATATATATATATATACACACAGCCACATACATATGTGCATGCGCGCACACACACACAGAGATATATAAAGTAGAAGGACTTATGCAGGAGTTTGCTATCTGCCTCCTCATGAACAATTGTATCCATAGATGCATTGCTCAAACTTTTATTTGCAGTTAACTATATGAAATTGTTGACAATGTGTTAGGGACGACACTGTCATCATTCATGACCAATTGAATCTACAGCTAAAGCTTGGAGCTTCAGTCTTGTTTTGCATTGGTTACCACCACCCAAAAAAAAAAAAAAAAGCCAAAAGAAGTTGTTTGTATGATGTTTGAACACAATTGTAAATGAGACCAGACTGCATCTGCTCCTGCCTGCAACAGGGCAAGATGTGAAAGCCTGGCCTCGGCGGGCAGCTCCCTGCTGAAGTCGCTCTTTGGTTTGCACTCAGACACTTGTTAATTTTAGGTTCGACTCCTCAAACCTAAGTCTTGTGTCCCATAGGCTGAGTTTTCAAAAGGAAACCAAGGATCTCTTGATCTTCAGGAAAAATCTTCTCAATAAATATTTAACTCTCCACCTGACTTGCTCTTCATGGGTAATGAACATTGTCTCCTGATGCCCGCAGCTCCCCAGGCGGAGATGCTGTGGGTGGAGGAATGTGGCACATTCAACTGTCCCCCCAGTTTTCGGCTCTCTGCATGTCTTTCATCCCCAGCTCACTCTCACGCAATTATTTTCCCATACCAGAACCTTGCTATAAACTATATGTTTGAAAAACAGAGGAAAAAGACCTTCAGGAGGTATATCTTTATTATCCTGGAGAAGATAACATTTCAAAAGCAAGGCGAACAGGGAGACAGGAAAATAAGATTAGTGAAAGACACAGTATTATGAACCAGCACAGTGACAGAGACAGATTATAGTTTAAAAGATTCTGTCCTTAAAGGGAAGAAAAAAAATCAAACCCTTCAATTGGAGTATTTCAGAAATATTATACAATAATTTACCCACTATCTGAAACTCTTGTATTCTCCATACGGTCTCTAATCTGTAGTAAATTTTGGTTTTGATTAAGAGTTTTCCTAACATGAAAATAACTTTGTTGTTGTTGTTGGTTTTTGTTGGTGGTGTGGGGTTTTTTTCTGCTCAATTTTTATTTGCTATATCTGTGTACAGCAAAGAGCTGTCTCTCCGGGGATGCTGTTTCTGGAGAGGATGCCCACACCAACCCGCCCGCAGCTGCACTACCCCGAGCAGCAGTTCTCAGCATCCGAAAGGAGATTTCAAGGGGAAAAGGGGAGGAGGAGCCTCCTGACCAAGGCGTCAAAGGGCATGGTACAACACGGCAACTGCAGCTAACAGTAAGGCTGTTATAAGCCTTGGTGGAGTCTGGTTAGACCCTCTCGCAGCAACCGAGCAGAAACAAAATATTTGTTATTATTTCACTAACTGAGTTAAAATGAAAACATCTTGAATTATTTTTTCCAAATCTATCTGGACAGAAAAAATAAATATACTAGGAAAATGAAACATTTGATTTGATTCAAACTGGAAAGATTTCTTTTTTTTCCTTATTGTTAAGGTTTTCTGTCCCAACATGCCTAGAGTGTCCAAATAAAAAGTTTCAATTTTGAAAGTGGAAGGGAGTTAACATCGACCTTTTTATATATCTATATTCATATATATATATGTGTGTATACATGTATATACACATATGTATGCACAAGTATATAGGTGCACAAACCTTGTTTGTGTTTGTGGGAAGAAATACTACAGAATAAAAGGAAATAATTGAAAAATCTGCAAATAGTTCACTGAAATTTGTGGTCCTTGGCTGGCATTTCTGTTCAGTTCTCATGGCGGATGGACGAATAAACGTGACTGACTGGATTAAAAACCCAGTACTTGATTTCACATCAGACTGTATTTGGACTGATGTAATTCTGTTCACTTATTATAGTAATGAAAGGACAAAATTACCCCCCTCCCCTAAATAGCTTTTAGGACGTGTGATGTCTGAGTATTGTGCTTATGATCAAGTTTATCTGAATCATTAGAAACACTTATGCAAATGTTGGATTGCCATGGTAAGTTCAGCCAGCTTTGATCACTATTGCTAATATTTCCTACAATTTCTGGCCTGCAGTCTAGAGTAAAATAGTATTTTGAAGCTCGTCAAGACAACGAGGTGCACTGGAGATGAAGTGGGTAGCACTGGGTACTGGTGCATCAGCGGGTCCCCTTTCCGAAGGGCATTTTGGAGAGCAACGGCGTCCCAACGGCACTCCGCTTGTTTGTTTGCGTGATGCAAAAATGCAGGTTTGGCATCTTGCAACTAATATTGTGATTTCCAGCCTTGGCTGGGGTTTAGACTTTGCTTCTCCTGCACTTTCTTTAGCAAAATAGGATGCTGCAGATACAACTGGTTTTTGTTTTCTGGCTTCTTTGAACAAGTGATTTTATAGCTACTTGAACATGAATTTCAGAGGATAAGCGGGTTGCTTGGCAACTAAACTGCAATATTTACACTGGTACCTGCGGTGTGGTTTCCCCGCTTCCCGGGGAGAGTGCAGAGCGGGTGGCTGTGATATTTCTATTTTTATTTGCTGCTCGAACTGCTGGGTGCTGAGGTTTGGTGCTGGTCCCCTCTCGGGCTGCTGTCGTGCCCCAGACCCTGAGCGTTCACCGGGAGGACTCGTGGTGGACAACATGCAACTGCTCACCCAACTTACGGTCCCTTCTGCAGCGGATTTACAAACTAAGTTTATGAAACATTCAGCCTCTGGAGCTGGTAAAACAGACCCGTGTTTGTGGTTTGTCCCTTCTCTTTAAATTTTAGCCTGTCCAATCAGAAAATAAAGACCTAAGACTTCAATCCTTTAAAAGTGATCCTTATCTTGAAGATCCATTTTATTGTTATTATTTAAGGACTATAAGAAAGTGTTGCAAGGAGATCTGAATACCTTATTTTTTAGACTACCAACAAAGATAGTGACAAATGATAGTGCAAAAAAGAGTCTGATAGAATGAAGCCACCGAGCTTACAGACAGTATTTTTACTGACAGGGACTGGGCAATCAACAGGAGTAGTTTTCAGAAGCCTCTATGTTGTTTTATTTCTTTTTTAACTGAGTCTTAAGGTGACAGTCTGTCTTTTATTAATGGCAACTTGAGATAATCCACTAATTTTCAGGTATTCAGAAAAGCCAGAAAGTATTCTAAGATTAGTCATGCTACATGATATAATGTGCACACAAAGGGCTATGTTTTATTCATTGGTGATATGCAAGCAGTATTTCCAAATAGAAATGTTCTTCTAGTCCTCCTACGCCACCATGTCTAACAAAAGTTTATACAAATGCTCTTTTGAGAACACCTTTAAAAAACAAAACAAAACACCCCCCAAAAACCCCCAAAACCCAACGCAAAATAAACCCAAAAAACAGCAAAAAAACTGTTCCCTTTTTACTTCTGCTGTATGGACATTCTTGGGATGCTTACAAATTCTTTATCCTGTACTGAAGTTTAAAAAAAAAAATAAAAAAGGGGGCAAAAAAGCTTTACTGGAAATGGCAAAGGTTTCTCTCACTTCTATTTGCTCCTGTTTGTAACTCCGAAACATTCTGTGCTTGATACAAGCCACGTGAAATAATCTTTACTCTGGTATTTGTGATCTGAACCCAAGTCATGGAAGGCATTGACACAAGGTAATATAAAAAAGTAACTATATACCCAGTCTTCACTGAAGGAAAAAAAAAAAGGCATGAAACCCTCTGTTCACTGCTAACATCACTGGACTAGCATGCCGGTTTCCTTATTACGTGTCTGTCGAATGAAGGTGGTTTACAAGTGAATGTGTGACGGTGTGTGTTTGCAACAGGCAAGAAACTTGGCAAAAACTTTCCTGTTATGACTGATATGAAGAGCTTTAAGAGATATAAAATGCAGGAGGCCTGGAAATGTGGCATGGAGGGGTGGCTTTTTAGGACTCCCTCAGACTATGCTAAATAGCTGTATCCTGTTCCTTTAGACTGTATTTGAAGAGGAAAAAGAAAAATACTTCTGAGCGGTGCTAACTTTCATTTTCAGATAGTAGGTTTTGACCCTGCTTGGAGAACTTCAATACCAGAGGTTATGGTGGGCATGGCCAAGCCAAGCGTGCAGGGGATGACTGAGGAGCTGCTCTCCAGGGTGAGCTCTTAACTGTTAAGAAATCATCTTAACTATGAAGCAAAGAGCAGCTTGGTGCAGGCAAAGGCGAGTTTAGGAGATGTGAGATGTTACACCTTCGAGCGGCACCACCACCGCCTCCCTGCCTGGCACAGCCCTGCAAGCGGCCGGGGAGGCAGACGGGCACCAGCCAACCTGAGTGTATGTTTGTAGCTGCAGGCTGTGAATTAAAAGAAGTAATTGGATTCAAATTTTCAAATGTCAAGTACTTTGATCCTTCACCTCTCAAACTTTGTCAGCTATGAGTGAGAGAATGTAAGTGGGGAGGATGCCTTTCCCTCTGAGAAGATCTCTAATGTTGAATTTATACACAAAGTACTGTTGCAAACATATTGCCTGTAGGTATATCAATCTATCTTTAGGGAAAAAGCAATCTAATAAAGGCAAAAGGACTAGTTTTATAGCATGTATCCACTGTTTCGAATTACACAGGATGCAGTTGAAAGGGAAGGTCCCATCATGGGCTCTGTGCGATTCCTTCAGCTTTGCCCTTGCGCCCGTAAAAAATACAGTACAAGTGTGTTTTTCTTTTTCAACATAGGCATTTTAGTATGGAAGAATTCAGTAATTAGCTAGGGTTAGTTTTGGGAGGTGAACTGATTGCTACCCTCCTACTTTCTCCTCCTGAGGGAAATTTTGATCATAAAATTCAAAGGCTGAGCTTGGTTTGGGTTATATAAGAAATATTGCGTTTGGTTTGACCTTCACAATCTAGATTGAAAAAGATGAAAGGATTAGCTGAAATTGAACACTACGCCTAGCGTCCAGGAAGGGGAAAAAATAGCTTAAACCATGGTACCTATAAATTATACATGAGAAGCCTTGTATGCTAATGTTATAATCTTATGTCACCAGGCTTCTTGCATTGGCTGGATGTGTAGGTGTCTTATTAGGTGAATAGTAACAGTCACTTTAAAAATAACACATGCAATGAATAGTCCTGGGGGGAGGAGATATACTTTTTTTATAATCTGAAAACCTGAACTGCATAAAATGTTTGCAAAAGCATATAGTTCTGTAGAAGTACAAGATTTTTCAGTAAGCCGTAGTGCTTTTCCACCTGATTTCCCCCCACACCCCATAACGGCAGCAAATTTATATAATTCCAAATGTAATGGAGGGAAATGCACCGTGCTCTCCATGCCCTCCAGTTAACATGATCAACTGAAGGTAAAGCTTTGTCACTGCTGCTGCTTGGCGTGTTCGGGCCCCCACTGCGGCTGTGTCACCCTCACCTGGGGTTCCTTCCAGCAAGCATTGGCGTAGTCTTAGAGAAAGTATCAGGAATAGTGTGGCCAGCNTTGATCGATGGTTTCTATCAAACAACTCTTATCCTTATGAACTACTACTGAGACACCCCACATGAGAAACGGCAAATAAAGTTTGACCCTAAATAACTCCAAGATCTGCAAAATAGCTCACATGTTGAACAATCATGCCTTTTCCCTGTTTCTGCTTGGGTGCAGGCTCGCTGTGCGCATGGAGACGCAGTTCTGCAGAGATGCAGATTTCAGAATTGGTTCTTACAGTTTGGATTATGATTTAAAATGCACTTTTCTGGTTTTTTGTCAAGATTGATACTTCTTGTCACTCAACAAATAACATTTAAATCAAGGATCAGCAGAGTAGAAAGTTTTCAGGTAGAGAATGGGGATTCTTAGAGACTTTCCGCTAATATGATTTATGACAAAAAAGGAGTTTCTGTAGAATTTACTGTTGCTTATTGTAGAAAAAGCATGTTAAAACTTTCTCTATATTGAGCTTTTTTTCTTTGTCTCAGGGTATAATGTCTTAGGGTCCACATAATGATATTTCATGATAATGTTATGTAGAGCTTTCTTTAAACACTCATAAATTAATATCAATCACCATGCCACTGTAAAAATGACCTATTTTTTTAAATGTTTTTGTTTTGATGCTTTCTTATCCAAAGTGTATTTTCCTGTCCTGAAACCTTCCACTCTTACACCAGGCACCAACATTTTCAGAATAGTTTATATACCTGTAAGTTAGCAGACTAAGATTTCTTTTTTTTCCCTTTCCAATCCCCAGCTATTTCAATTTTTTTTTTTTTTTTTAAAGTCTTGCTAATTCCATTCGCCAGGATTCGTATTGCTGATACGGTGCCTTTGGCAAACTGCAGCACCTTAGCTGTCAATGCTGGAATTTTTATCTTGGCAGCAAAAAAATGGGGAGACCTGTATAATCTTCAGCATATTTAAAGTGCTGATTTGATTTATTCTTAGTTCTGACACAGAGGTGCTGACTGTCGACATATAATATGCCTATTGATTAAATCAGGCAAGAGAAGACACTGATGATAATGAAAAAATAGAAGTTCCCCCAGGATGGGCCAGAGCTGCTACACTTACCTGCCTCCCCCACGTTCCCCAGGAGTTTTCAAAATCTTGAAATACAAATTAACCTGTAAAAGTAAGGGCCAAAAATATTGAGCTTCACCTCAACACGTGAAAACCCTGGCCCTGGTCAACATGGTGTTTTCCAGGGCGTGTGTCTGGACTGCATGCACGACTTCTGTGCATTTTAATTTTTAAGGGCATTTCAACGTATCTTCTAGGTTTTGCTATACATGTTACTAGTATGTGCTGTGATAATGTGCTAAAAACGACTTCTATTTCTGGACACAGTAATTCAATAAGAAAGTGGGTTGGCCTGCTCTTCATTGACCAGAGAGATGGCTGTTCATCGCAAGCTTGGATAATCTCAATTGTCAGGAAGCCCAAAAGGCGGGGGCCTTTTCAATTCTCAGGCAGGTTAAACTTTTAGAAACATTTTAGACTGAAATGTACCTTTTATTTGCCAGCACATTTGTTTTCAGTAGCATAACCTGGTATGAACTGTCTCCCAGCTTGAAATCCATGAATAAGATGCATTCTCTTATGCTGACTCTAAGTGATGCTCAGGACTGTTCAGGATGCTCAGTGATGAATGCTCTCAGCAGAATTAATTTGCCTTCTTTATTAAAGGGCTAACACTTAGATAAATCTTTTAGCTAATACTAAGCTAGTGAAGTTGGTCCTTAACACTGAAATGGACTAGACATAGTAAAAACTTATTAAACCATAGCGATAAAAGCATAAAAATGAAAAAAATACTTATTAAAGGGAATCCCTTTATATTACATATCAATAAGTACATTGAATACATCAAGGGACAACATCATGTTATATCCTCTTCCCATTGCTCTGGCAAATGTTTGCAGTCAGACCAACTCGTGCAAGTGAATTCCCAATGGCTGAGAGAGACCCGCTTGTACCCTCTGCTAGGGAGTCCTTGGGAAGGCACCGCCCTTCCCAGGTGAGGGGAAGAATTTACTAAACTGGACTAAAACTTCACGTGAGTAAAGAACCGCGTGACCCGTTTACTGCATCGACCATCATCTGCAACTGAGGCTACGTCTAGCACGAACTTGTAAATGGAAACGGCGCAACTTCCATAGAATTTGTACTGGGCAAAACTCTCTTTTAGAGGATTTGAGGCCAGATTGGTTAAAATATTGCTTGTCATAAAACTTTCTTTTAACATGAAGATAATAAGAGTGTGGCACCATCCCTTCACTTTGCCACGCTTCCCAAACTCTCCACATAGATGTGTGCTTAAAAAATGATTCTGGTTCTTTAAATATGGAAGGCTAGAAATAATAATATTTGCTCTTATGAGATGTCTCACAGAGTTAAAGATGAAAGTGCCTGTAGAAGCAGTTAATTCATTAATCAAAGAGAGTGTAGATGGGGCTCTGTTAATATTTTCTGAGGTTTTTTTTTTTTTTGTTGAGAACTCGGAGACTTCAGATAATAATTCATATTATAGCTATAAAGGCAATTCTTTTTGCAGGAGGGAAACTTAATGCGCAGAGATAAAAATTATTATGTTTAAGTTATCCATAAGTCAGTTCAGACACCTAAATTCTTAGTTTGTTCCCTTTAAAACTAGTCTGGACTCTTTAATGCTGGTCTGTATTACTAGAAAAATCTGTGATAATTCATATTAAATTTAACTGCAGTGTTTCCATAGAGATGATGTTTAGCATAAAAATAGCTGAAACATTTTGACATTGATTCTGAGACTATAGTTCATAACATCTTATTTTAATACTATTACTAACCCTCAGCAATGCTAAAGTATAGAAATAAATCCTTCATTTCAATAGGACTACTTGTGTAATAAAATATGTGAAGGTAAAAAAATTTGTCTCTAATTTAAAATACTAAAAGACAACTTCACTATGAATTGTAACATGTAACAGCTTCTTACGTCAAGGATGGGTTCAAATGAATATTGTAATGTAAATTTCCACAAATAGATTAGATGTTCATAGGCCTGTAGTTTAGGGCAAGGGAAGAGAAAATGTTAGTTAATGTATGTTTGGATTTTGTGGAAGAAGTCAGAAGCATTGATTTTGGTTAAGTTACTTCATTGGCAATGACTGCAGGAATATTTTCAGGATAGCTAAAAGTGTTTCTAGAAGTGAAACAAAATTATCTCCCTGAACAGTCTACTGAGCAGCCGATGTGAACAGAGAGCTTTTTTGGGTTTCATCCTAGAAAAGGAGCCAAATCTGATGAACATGGTGAAACCAAAGATTCAGTGATTAGAATATCATTACACAGGAAATTTAGTTTGGGTTATTTGCACTGCATGGTAGATTTTAGCAAGGTAGAGTTACAAAAGCAGTTGAAGGAAATCCACAGACTTAAAATTCCAGGATAAAGAACGCCTCTATTTTAGTAGGGGAAGAAATGGCGCCTGCAACATGGTGATGCCGTTGGAATGTAAGAGCTGGGCTGTGGTCAATGCAAAGCATCCCATGCCAGAGTCTGGGTTTTGCTCAGGGGATGGAAGGTCTTCCCCAGCTGAGGGTCAGAGGGCTGTGATGTAGCATCCTCCATTGCTTAAGCACCCAAGAGTTTTGGGCAGGATTGGATCATCCCCGGTAACTCAGGGTGCAACGTGGTGTTGAGCAACCTCGACTTTGTTGATGTGATACAAGTCCCCGTGGTTGGGGAGGCTCTTTCTTGGCAGCATATGGTTTTGGATAGTTAGTTCTGGTCTGTAGATAGTTGCTGGTGCATTTGAATGAGGGTAATTTAAACGCGTTCAACTGAGATTAAATAAAGAACAGAAAAACCCACTGATGGTGGAAGAAGAGACAGTTGATCACACGTGCAGGTGGCCAATCTGAGATATCAGCCACTTGAGCTCAGGAACGGAAATGGAGGAGCTCTGAATTACTGAAATACTTTACTGTAAGCTTTACCTCGAATCCGTCGTTTGTATGCATCTGGAAAGCCTGGGTGAAATTTAACAATGCATACTTGGTTGAACCATGCATATGTTCAACCAATTTCATACAGGTGCAAATCTGGAGGGAAATCGTTTATACCGGATTTAGGATTGCTACAGTAGGATGCATCTCCAGTTGACTGTAGCATAGATCTGTTTAATTTGCTTGCATTAAATACCATATGCTCTCTCTTTGTGCCAAACACTATACCAAACATTTGCATGCTGTTGTCAGTAATATTTCCTTGAGGAGTAATGCCATGTCATTTAAATACCCGCTTTCTAAAGCTCTGCTCTGTTTCTGCAAAATGTATTGCTCACAGACAATTTTAGTCTAGGAGCAACATGACTGTTCTTCCTTTCGGGTGCAAAAGCACTTCCACAATTCAGGCTGTCAAAACCAGTATGTAGGTATGTCGGCGGTGCACCACTGCTACTTAGCTGTGGGTTTTTTATGCCATTGTATTCAAAACAAAAAGCTTTTCTAGGAAAACTAATGCGCTTCCTTTTTAACTACATATCCTAATTCAAGCTAACATCCTGCTGTGCACAAATACCCCCAAAACTTAAAATTAAATTGTTTTGGCTTCAGGAAATGAAGATAATCAAGTGATTAGTGGACTATGTGACTAATTAGGACATTTGACTTTCATTCCCAGTGAATATCCATGACTGGTGAATCTCTGCATCCGTGAAATGAATGCAGCTATATCCAACTAACTCATAGAGGAGGTGCTAAAAATGCTTTGGGATCCCTTGTTAAAAACACTTCAAAGGAGCAAAGCAGCATTAGCTGCAGTGGGGTTTGGGGCTGGAAATCCTGATTTGCGAGGAACGGAGGCTGCTGCTGGAAATCGCTGCCACGCTTGGGTAGAGAGGACTTAGCGCACTGCACAGGAGGGAGGAAAACAATTACAAGGACTATTTCATACATTTTCAGAGTGATCTTCAGAAAATCTGGCAATACGTTATCTGTCCTAAGTTGCAGCAATACTGATTTCTATTCTGAGTCCCTCATTACCCAAGGCCCCCATTTGCTGTGCTAATTCACCCCGTTTGTCCCAGCTCTGCTTCGGTGATGAAGGCAAGAGCGGTAACTCCGCTGGGTGTTTGGGGAACTAATGGGTGATATACAGTGTTAAAAAGAAGGTATTGAATGTGTGCATTCTCTACATAACTCCTAGAAAATGGAAAAAAAAACCAAACCCAAACCAACCAAACAACAACCAACCAACCAAAAAACAAACAAAAAACCCCAACAAAAAACCACAAACAAAACCCCACAACACCCACGCCCCCTCAAACCCACCCCCAACCTTTAAGTGTGTGTTTTATGAAAAGAGCTGAAATATTTGACTGTATATTGTCATCCTTTAAAGCGCTGTTATTTCTCACTAAAAATGACAAAGTAAATTTAAAGTAGATGTTTTAGACAATTATGAATTCTACTTTGCATGTTTGGGTTTTTTGTTGTCTGTGCTAATTTTTCTTATTTCTCTCGCTCTAACATATATGTGTGGCTTATGCACGCTGTTAGAGGTCTTTATAAAAAGAACTCAACAAAGATTACACCAATATCTCATTATTTCTGCTTTTGAGTCTCCAGATAATCACAGGGAACTTATTTGGGTACTAATGTGGAAGTTGTTAAGTGGCTGTGCATGACTTCCACTGAAAATCAGCGCTAATTAAAATATAATTATTTTAAATTGTCATGATGCTTCAGAAACAATATTAGAAACACGGAAGGGGAAACTGAATGAATTGATTTCAGATGAGATCCTCGTGTCGTCCAGGCAATTATGGTGATTTCAAATGTAGTTGTCCTGCAACAGGGAGTAGATAGGCAGAGGTCAGATAGCGCCTGAAGCAAATTAAGGACCTGATCCCATCGCATTGTGACGCATTGCTGGCATCCACACTAACTAATTGCTGTGATTTGTCATTATTGTCGCAGAGACTTTGGTCTACCAGGCAACGGCGCACAGTCTGCTTTTCCCAAAACTCTGCAATTAAGAACCAGGGAGCTATAAATGTAATAAAATCGTAAGGATAAGGTTTAAAACAACACCGGTGCACAAACCAACATCGTAGTTTGCTGCTGCAGGAGGCCGTGGAGGCTCATTGCTCTGGGGTGTTCAGAAGGGGATTGCACAAAAGCATGAACAGGTCCACGACCAGACCCCACCAGGCAGGGACGTGCCCACTGGTGTCACCAATCTGCCAGGCAGTTGACTGACTTTACTTGCCGTGACCGTGTTTGCAGGCACTGAAAAAGTGGCTAAAATCACAGAGGAAGTGATTTCTGGAACAATATTAAAGGCTTTAAAATTAAAATTAAACACTTTCATATTAGTTAATTTAATATACGCTAATTAATATTAAAGGCTTTATTTCTTCCATTTCTATTTACATACATATAAATGTATATGTATTTTTAAAGTAGGAAATAAGTTACAAAACTTGTCCTCCTATCCAATGGTGACTGGAAATACAATGGCACAACAAAAAGACTACTGGCACCTGTATGTATAAGGGCCTGTCCTCTGCCTTGTGCCATGAAGGTTGATTTAAAAGCATCCACCACTGTACTCCTTTTCTCTTAAAATCATTGTAAAAGCAATAATAACAAATTGAAGCAGCTGTGAAGTGAATTTTAAGGAACTCCTTAAACTTGTTAAATTTTAAATTGAAGTTGAGCTACTGGAAAAAGCAAAAGAGAAATTGGGAGTGGGGGGAGGATTCAGATAGGGGACATTTTGCTAAAGGAGTGCTCTGGCCAGGGGGAGTTATGGTCATAAGGTTAATATAACAGGTAAAGCAAGATTAAATACATCTTCCTATTCATGGAAAGACTGGGAAAAGAAATAGAAAAACCTTCTCAATTATGGTGCTTAAATGACTAATAAGTCTTCACTCAAGTTTTGCACAAGATCTAGGGCTGGATGGAAACAGCTCCAGGGAACCCTGTATTTTTCTTTGTAGCAGAAATATGTGTGACGTGCAGTTTTAACTGTGGGGATTGTTGCTAGCAATTTACTCACCCTATTATCAGTGAAAAAATTTCCCTTTAAAACAAATAGGATCAGATACTTGTTCTTGCTGTAAGATTTTTGGAATACATTTCTCTGTCTACATGCCATTTTGTTAATATTATTTAAGACATGTCAGAAAGAAAAAAAAAATAGAAATATTAACCTATATCTTGTTTTTTATTTTTTTAAGAAAAAGCAATAATAACTTTAAATTTTCTGTGATGAGTTTTAGGTTGAAGCGATAACTTACAGTACAAACTGCAGACACCTTAGAGTGAGCAGTATTTAGGAAAGGCTCTGAAAAAAATTGAAGATAAAGCTGAAAACAGTAGTACACTATACTTTTTTTTTTTTTTAAATGAAAGAGGTGACACCATGCTTGGTTGCAGAGGAGGGGCTGCTTGTATTCAGTTTTTCAGCAAACGTGGTGTGTGCTAATTTCTAGTGATCCTTGATTATTCTCAGTGACAAAAAATCATTGTGAAAAGTGCCGTTGTGGACAGCGTCAGAGCTGCGGGGTTTGAGCTGCCGGGGCTGCAGCTTGTTTTTCTGGACAAAGTTTTTTCTTCCAAAGAAAACGAGAGGCCCAACTGAAAAGGGTAGGGGAAACTTAGTCTTGAGGGTTTTCTATTAATCTTGAAGATTGCAATGTAATCTTGAACTATTTTCAACAGAGAAATAAGAAGCAATTTCTGTGCCTAGAGATGCACAGATTTTTTCCTTTTTTTTGTTTTTGTTTTTGTATTTTTTGTTAACAGTGCTAGCGTTTCAGATATCCAGAGCTCTTTGAGATAATGGAGAGGAAACCCTGCAGATACAGTGACAGAAATGGCAATTACTGTAGCACCAGGGCTTAGATGTCTACATCAATCACATCACGCTCAGGCACCAAGATCTACGGACTTTGAAAGGAGGGAACCTCTGCGGATGAAAGGGTTAGCTGCAGCACCCCGGATAGGACCGTAACCTTCAACTTCTTCACACAGATTTTGTGCCGGTGGAATTGGGGGAGGAAAAAAAATGGCCAGTGAAATATAGAGCAAATTGTGTATGATGTGATGTGAGAAAGACATGAGCTTTTATTGGAAGAAATAAATGAAAATTCAGAGAGTATTTCTCAGGCTGGAATGGAAAACTCTCTCATGAGACTCCGAAGGTAGTTCACCTAGATGAAATTGTTCTACCAAAACTGGGGCGATTCGTTAATGTGAAAAATATCCGTAAGCTCTCTGGTTGTCCCAAGTGACATACATAGGACAAACAAACAAGTTTCTATTTTAATTTATACAGGTGAATTACTACTAAGCACCTTTTGTTGGTAAACCTGATTTTGCAAACTACCTGACTGGTAGTTTGGGAATAGCTCAGCTCTTCCCTGTTAGTCCAAACACCTTTGGGGAATTGCGCATCCCAGGATAGGAATAATAATAATAACCACGTTGTCTTTAGTCTTCTGTTTTGCAGGGTCTTTTTACTCACAAATTTTCATTGCTTGTTTTTAAAGGGGTAGTCTGAAACGATGAATCTCGCAAGCCCCATGATATCATGAAGAGTGGAGGCAGCAACCTTCTTAACTTACGTGAAGATTCAGCCACTCATTTCCACGCGGGTTTCAGGAAGCGGCTCTGATGGACCCGGCTGCTCGGACCCCTCTGTTCCCCCAGTGGGACGGTGCTAGCACGGGTAAAGCTGGAGCTGGGGATGGGTAGGCATCTTCAAGAACTGCAATTCTGTTGTAAAAACCGCTGGCTTTGTACTTTCAGGGAGAAGCGGGAGTTGTAACTGAGCGTGGCGCAGCACGCTACCCAACGCCAGCGTGTGTCAGTCCTTCTGTGTAACGCTGCTCAATAATTTTAGCCTTGAAATACCCATTTCCTCTCTCAGCTGTGCCTTTTAACTCACCGTTTGCAAAGCCGTGTAAGAGCACGTGCTGGTGTTTCCTTCTTGGGAGGTGCCAATTCTGAAGCTTTTCCCACTTTTGTTCTAGAAGCTTTGAGGGGGAAAATATTAGAAAGTTTCCTTCTGATAAACGTCTGTAATCTGTGTTAATTTGCAGTTACTGCCTCAATAATTCATTTGACAAGCTCAGCCTTTACTGTGGCAGAGGATTCATCTCAGAAACCCAAGTGTGTCCATATGCTTACATGCAAATCTGACACATTGCAATGTTCCTGCTATTAACTTTACTGTCGGATAATGGAAGCGGGTACCCTTTAATGAGGTGCATCTGACTTTGCTATCAAAAATTTAAGGTGGCTGTAAATAATGAAGCGGCTTTGTTTTCTCTCCAGCTCCGAAGAACAAACAAGGCAGCAGTGGGGAGAGCGGAAACGAGAACATTAATTTTTAAGCTATTTCTTTTCTTGCTCAGCATTGGGAAGGCGAAGGAGGAATTCAAAGAGCTCCACGAAGAGATGATGCTTCTGCATGCTTCTCCTGTGGTGTGGTCCTGCACAGTGCTCTGGCGAAGCTCAGGGCTGGCGCAGTAATGGGAAACTGTGAGTTAGACCTCGTCCTGAGAGTGAAAAACTGAAACTTTCAGGCTTTCCCTATGTTTTTCCTCCCCTGACACTGGCAGGTAAGAAAAAACAATGATTCCTGTCCTAGAGAGTTCTGCCTCAGCTGCTGTAGCACATACCTATGGCATTGATTTTCACTGGATTTGTTTCTCCTTAGACCACCTTAGAATTTGAGACGATATGAATAATATAAATGGCAAATAGAGACATTATAAATTGATTTTCATATAAAATCCTAGGCCAGCCTCAAGGAAAAAAAGCATCTTTTATTATGATTCTGTAATTTGAAATAATGTATTTAGTCAATATTGGCAGCTTTTTCAAATACCGGTGAAGGATGTTGATTAGATAAAAGCCAACACCGTTGGTATTTGAGCTCTTGACGCTGGTCGCAGTGAGATAGATGGGTCGCATCTGATGATGTCCAGAGCCTGAGAGCAGGGATTTACCATGTGGGACAGAGAACCCAAATTCTTCTGGTAACGTGGTGTTGTGGTGGGAGAAAGAATCTTTCAGAGGTAGAGCTTGAGTGTGCCGATTGCTTCAACGTGGCTGTATGGCTTCCAGAGCTGAGCTGGCCTTGCTCAGACATACTGCCCGGGTCTCCTCGGTGCTTCCAGCTATGAAGCTGACACAGGGAAAGGGCACAAGCTGCCGTGTGGAAATGTCCTGAATCCCCTTTCTGCCACCAGTGTGGTTAGAAGAAGAGCAACCAGATATAAAACCAGGATCCGCTCTGTGTGAATGGAGAACGGCTGAAGCGGTTTGTTACTTTACTTGCTGCTGAAGGACTTTGCTGTTTAGCAGGAAAAGCGCTTCGGAGTGGTTTGCAGTGGCAGCAGTTTGGACGGACGGCTCTGCCCCCGGCCCCGTGCCCCGGGGATGCTCGCTGTGTCAGGGCAGCGCGGGAGCAGCACCCGGCTGCTCTCCAGAGCAGTAGGCTATATTCCTTTGTGTGGATACACCCATCTGCAAAAATTTGGGCCTTTATCCTATTTTAAAAGTTATTTCAGCTCTGCTAGAAAATAGGACTTTTAAAGAAGAAATGAACAGAGTGAAGGATCAGCTGTGGGAACAACAATGAGTTTCATATTCTGCAAAGATCAAAGACAGAGTGACACTTAAACATCAGGTATCTGAACATTTTGGGTATTTAAAGATGATGCAGCTGTAGTTCAGTTTGAAGACAGTCTCATTTCTTTGTAACCAGCACATCAATTCCTGTTGGAAGCGTGTTGTCCGGACTAGAAATATGTTTGCCGCTCAGAAAATTTTACGTCAGCTGCTGGGTGTGCTGCACATCGCTGCTCTGTAGTCGGAGGCTCACCTCTCCGTTCGTACGGGCCGCGGTCTGCGTTTCCTTCTTGCCCAGTGCCTCTACAAATTGCTTTCATTGTAAATCAAAGGGACATTTGGGCAATGATTTCTTTCCTATTCTGTTTACAGCCTTATGTTTGTGGCCCTCTCTGGATGTTGCACTTGTAGAATCTTTTCAGTGAAGAATGCAGAAATACTTGTCTGTAGCAACAGGGAGCTGCCCGTAATAGGTATGTATTTATATATGCAGATGTATATATACACATATTTTCCCTCTCCCACCTCTAAGAATAAAGATGAAGTGTATTTTTATGGCGATAAGCTTTAAAAGTAGCCATGCCTAATCTCTGTAGTTACTTAATTTTTATCATTATTTCTATATGCTCTGATCCGAGGTTGATAGTAATTAAGTCTTTAGGTTATTTCTGCAAGATTTGAACACTTCCTATTCAGAGGAGGTGAGCGGGTGAGAAGCTGCGGTTACAAGAGCAGCGGGTGTGATGCAGAGGGTGATGCTGCTCTTTCAGATGGGGAAAAGGGGAGCCCGATGGTCATACGCTTAAATATAAAAGTAGGTTTTACTGCTGAGCAGAGTCTCCACCTCTAAACACACTTTTCCCAATCTGCCAGGGGTTGAGTGCATCAATTAGGCAATATTTAATTAGCAGTTGGAAGTGCATGACTGAGAGAAGCTCTGGGATTCCCTTTTTCTTCTCCGGAGTGGTTTATGGGTCCCCGGATCCTGATTCCTTTAGTTTCTTCCCTGGCAGTGCTGTGTGTGAGCACTGCTTCGTGGTGCTGCCAGACAGGGGTAGCTTTATTGATTAAAATGGGTCAATAAAAAAATTATACTCGCTTAGTGGACAGACTAGAGCTTTTCACTTCATTTTTACAGATATTTAATCAAGGGAAAGCACAGAGCAGGGGGCTATGCATTTGAGCTTCCGAGAGAGGACAAAAACGCAGCATACCAGTTCAACAGGTATCCTGTTTTGTTTGGAAAAAAGTTGTCGGCTCAACAGGTAATTTTTCTCCGAATGTAAAAATATCTTTTTAATTGCGACCAATCTAGCATGATTGCTTTTATTTTAGAGCATCATGATGATGAATCATGCTGAGATAATTGGCTTGTATAAACTGTCCCCACCTATGCAAATAAAAGATGGAAAATTGGATCTATTCTGAACATGTAGTGTTCAGGCAGGAGGGAAAAACTTCCAGTCATACTGAGGCTGAAGGCTAAGATTAGCGCTCATCATCTGCACTTAATTATGCTTTTAAAATTTTATTTCATATGCAAAATGCGCTAGAGAATTTCACCTTTTAAAACAAATCCACGGTGCTGTCATCCCTGTTGAGCACTGAATAAAGTCTAGAATAACTTCTGAATATTGTACAACTGTCCTGGTCTTGTTCAACTGTTGCTAATATGTGTGGGAGTTACTGGAGACAAACACTGCTTGGAATTTTAGTCTGTGGTGATTTGCTCTTGAAGGTTCTAATTTTGTGGGGGTTTATTTGTAAGGTTTAAGACCATTTCAGAAAACTTAATCACAATGTATTAATACAAATTTTTAAAATTTTATTTTTTAGCAGAAAGGGTTGTCAAGGATTTTGCAGACTTTTTTCTTGTTGCTATGGGGCTCGTGGCCATAAAGGTTTTGCAAAGAAGTAAAAGCAGTTTTTTCCTGACTGAGATAATAAAGATGACCATTTCCAGGGACTCTTGCTTGCGCCCCAGACCCCATCCCATCTGAGCAAAGAGCTCCAGACTGTGCTCTCGTCTTTGGTAGGAGGGCTCACACCATTTTAGTAAAGAGGAAAGAGCTGCAGAGATTCCTGACAAGTTTTTAGGAGGGCAGAGGGCTGTGCCCTGGTTTCAGCTGTGTTTGAATCAGACCATGAGAAAAAATAATCTTTAAGGATACGTTTTTCTTCATAATGTGTAGTTGTTTTATAAGTATTACACTACGAAGCTAATATCTTAAAAAACCTGAAGGTGGCTGTGAGCGTTACGAAGAGGGAGGTGTGTCGCTGCCGTTGGGTTTGCACGCAACCTCTCGGAAGAGGGACGGAGCCGTTGGCAGTGCCTGGGGCTTTCCCAGCTCGGCTCACGTGTGTAGGAGGAAAAGAGGCCTCTAACTTTGCCCGGCAAAGGAAGGCAAGAGCTTTGAGATGAGAAAATGGCCTTCCTGGCCCTGCTGATGTGGCCCGGAGGGTGAGGTGTGCAGGGTGGCACGCGGCGGAGGGCATTTCCCTGTGCATCCCCCCAGCCCCCTTGCAATCAGCCGGGAGCTGCTTTCCCTGAGCTTGTCTGCAGCTGCATCCTTTTTTTTCCTTTTTTTTCCTTGTGTTAGCATCTGAAGTGCCGCTGTTGTGCAAACAGTAGACGCAATTTTTTTCCTGATACCCCCTGTGAAGGCAACGAGGTTCTTAACCTATTTCCACATTGCAACTTGCTGCTTCAGTCTGCTGAGAGGTGAATGTGCTCCCAGGCAGGCATCTTCTTTCTCCTTCCTTCCAGTCAGTAGTGGCCTAATGTCAAACTAGGGTATGAAATTTAAGGAAGAAAACTGTTAGGGAATGATCATCAGAAATATTTAAGTATAATTGGAAGTGTAAGATTGGAGTTAAAAACTTCAAGATAATTGATTATCATTGCATAAGCACACAGAAATGGCTGTATGTACAACTTTTAAAATCATTTAATCTAAACTGTATTGTTAATATTAGAAATATTTGGCTAGGAGACAGCAAAATTGCTGTATTTAGTATGAAGCTAATAATTTAGTCAGACTACTATTATACCTAGAAAAAAATCTCAGTAGATGACAAACTATTGGTATTAAAGAGAGTGGGTACTTTTAATAATTATTTTTCTTTACACAATACAGGAGATTCTAGAGGTTCATAATAGATTTTTATAACAAAAAAGAAAATTTGAATCCTTACCAGTAATCAAGTAATACTGCCTTATAGTAACGTGATAAATGAGGTCTGAAAGGAGAGCTATCATTCTGAGCCAGCAGTCCCATGAAAGATTAGATTAAAATAGCTTAAACAGAAAACACTAGAAAAACTCATGACTGTGGATGGATGAAAAAGGATGAGTAAGACTTACCCAGTAAATGAAAGGGGAGAAATAGGAAACAGCATGAATGGCAAAGAACAAAAAGTAAATGGCAGAGAACCAGCTGGATTTGGAGCTATTAGACTCACACAGCAGCAATATTACCTGTCCGGGACCTTGGAGGGGGAGAATGAATAGCATCGGTCTGTGACAACTTAAGCTGTCACATGTCTCTGGAGAAATATGGATGAGGTTGGGATACTTGGGTCTGTAAAGAGTCAGAATAAATACGTGACTTCGAGTAGCAAAGCATGCTGTGTAGCTGTGCTCCCTTTCCCAGCAGAGGTGGCCATGGTTTGGCCTTTTGGAGATGTTTGGAGTTTGAAAGCGTTGGCTGCAATGTATTGAACGCAGAGCTTGTATTTATGAGATTACATAGTTTTTCGCTTAATATTCCTTTCCATCCTTTTCTTTTTTCTGCTTTTTCATATTATTTTGCCTCCTCCAGTAGGGAAACCAGTGGTAATACAGTGAGAAGCGGTAAGAGCCTTTAATCTCTTTGGCTTGCGTGACGTTTCTCCCCGCGCTCCGAGGCTCCAGAATAGGGTCTCCTTGGGCTGTTCGCAAACCATACGTGCCACGGGATTATCCGTCCCAGCAGCAGGGAATCCTGTAGAAGGGCAGGTTAGCTGAGGGTTAAACAGGCTGTGCTCTCTCTTCAGCAGCAATAGCTCGGGGCTGGTGGGACTGAATATCTCTTCGTCTCGGGGCATGGAGCTGCACTCCATAAGCTTTGTGCCAAAAGACAAGTGTCAGTGCAATTAGGTGGCCAGCACCTACCATTAAGATATCTGGACTGATGGATGCTGTGCTTTCAGAGGGATAGAGCTGTTTGGGTATACATGGAACTCGTTCCTTCGTTTTGTTTGCCCACTGGATAAAGATTTTGGTGTCTCTAAGAGAATGGAGGTAGCCGAATGCAAACTGTGCACACATTTGAGAAGGGGTTGTGAAGAAAAGTGAAGTTTGCTCTTTTAGTTCCACTTCAGAGTTTGTGTATTCCTCTCAGCTCTCTGTCAGAGTTGCTCACTTTCAATTTATGCCTCAAAGACACAGAATAGCTGTGTGCGGGCTGAAAAGCCTGGCTAGACAATCGTGTGCATTTGTGACTAAGCGGGGCACTGAAATAAATGATTTTTTAATTTGATGTGCTTATTGTTTGAAATCTGAGAATCATTTTCCTCTTTATTCAGTGGTGAGCTTTTTTCTTTCTTTTCAGATACCAAATGAATAAAGAGCTATAATAAATATTGAAGGTTTAGAATTCATAAGATAGTTCATAAAAGTATTTCTCTGACTTTATAAATCATATTGTCCCTTTGAAAGATTTTGCTCTAATGACTTGAAATAAATTGGAGTCTGAGGTGTTTTTCAAGGAATGTTTCTCTGCGAGCAACAAAATAGCTGTACAAAATACTGCTGCATTCTGCAGCAGTTAAATGTACTGAAAGGAGAACAATTGATTGAGAACCCCAAATGTATGATGCCCTCCTTCAAATCAATGGAGGAATTGCTGAAGATGTCATAATTAACTACAAGTGGGTATATTGCAGTTCCAGAAAAGGTGTTTTATGCAGATTGAATTATTTCAGCGATGCTCTTTTCTTCCAATTGACTTAGCCAGCTCTTGTGTACATTAGCATCATTCATTGGAATTGATGGCAGCACCCGGCAGCTCCAGCTGGAGAAGAGGCAACTGTGTCGCGGATGCAGCAATAGCACATGTGGTCACTGCCCATCAAAACGCTGAATAATACCTTAGTGTGACAGATGACTGAAAGGATGTGAGGATTTGTTGAACACAGTACCTATCTCAGTGGTATTTTTTCTGCCTGTGAAGCTCATGTGCTTTGCAGGGGGGGAAGCTAAGGGTAATAACCATAAGATTATGCTGCTGGGGATAAGGCTGTTCACAGCTCCACAGTGTCACGATTCCTGATCACACAGTTTTTGTTGCGGAGAACGAAGCATAAATAAAATCAGCAGTCCTGATTTGTGCAGCCACCTGTGTGTTATGAGTTGAGACTTGTTGCAAATAGGGCATTTTAGCGTTCTCTGATCCATATTCACCTGTGTTAATACGTAGGTATTAATGCTGCTTGCTAGTCACTGTGCATGTTGTGCAAGCGCGTGTCTGCATGTGCATTTCCTTCTCTCATCTTCAAGGCAAACGCTCTCAGTGCAATCCTTGCAAATGCATTGGAATAGCATTGCAGATACATTTGTCATCTGGGATTGAAGCCTGTGCCATCCCTTAATTCAGACGTACCCTTGACCCAACAATCTGTAAGTATAGTGACCAACCGCATTTGCTCCTGATGTATAGAGTTTTTGAGTTAAATGATAGAGTAAAAAAAAAAAAGCAGATTGTTTAAAAATGTGCACTGGGAGCAGGCACAGAAAATACTTGATCAAAAACAGATTGAAGCTGCACAATAAGTGAACAAGAGGATAGATGGGTTGGCTTCTGAGAAAAGCAACAAATGGGCTAATGCTATTCATACACTTTTTCTTACTTTTTTTTTTTCTACAGGGTAAGCATGTGCGCATTACAGTTACTTAGCCGTAACAAGGAGATATACCTTCAACTTGATTTTGCCAAGTTGGGGATGAGCCCGTAAGAGGAGAGAGGGGTAAAGAAGCTTGCCCCCTGCACTCCCTGCCCAAGCTTAGACACAGTCATGGCCTGTGCATCCAGCCAGCGCAGTGCTTAGGGAAAACAAAGCCTCCCAAAGGTGCCTGCTTTTCTGTTGTGCTTTGGGTTTGTTTGGTTGGGGTTTTTTGGTTTTATTTTTTGTTTTTTGGGTTTTTTTGCTGCTCCCATCACACCCAGACCCCAGAGTACATGTCTATCCCATACTGCTGGTGCTTTTTCTTGCTGAGTAGAACAACAAAAGTGGTCTTGTGGTTAAAATATCTGTCCTCCAGTTGAAGGCCTATTTATTGAAAGATGATCTCCAGCATTGTTATGTTACGGAGGCTATGATCTCTCTTTCTAGTGGGGAAAAAACCACCCTAATAACTAATCCCCACCACCCGATGCCTGCAGAGTGCCAGTGCACCACATCAAGGAGGATGGTACCTGGCTACTCTCCAAGCTGTGCTGGACCCAACGCTTCATCTTCTCAGGAGGCTCAGCACAGTCCCGTTACTGTGATTTAATTTCAGCCTCGCTGATATTTTTTCTGAATGCTGCTCCTCTGTCTACCCACTTGCAGAAGTACAAACTCCTGGCCCCTGTGCTTCAGACCTCAGGGCTGCTGATGGTCCTTCGCATGGGCAGAGCACAGCCTGCGTGTGGGGCTTCAGCCTGGTGGGCACCTCCGTTGTAATTTGAGTTCACCTCTTTAAAGACACGGACTAAACATGAAAACAAAAACTTAGGGGTTAAGAAAGTTACTTTATGTGTATTTTGCTAGTGGAATTCAGGACAAAATAATTGTACATGGTTTGAGCATCTGGGAATGCTTCAGAGAAGAGCTACTCAAGGAGCTGGCGTCTTTTCCCTACTGCATGTGACTCTTTCAAAACATGGCATTTTTCTTACATTTGCTTGCCTTCGGTCTTCAAACCAGGCTGCTGCTCTTACCAGCTCCCTGTAGCCTCTCCGGTGAAACAATTTCTTCTGTAATACTTCCCTTCACCTGTTTCCACGGCAAAGAATAAGCACTTTTCCTTACACCGATTCACCGATGAGTTATTTCCTCTCAGGAATTCATACTCTAGAGCACGATTCGTGGTATGTGGCAGCCTATTCTTTGTCCTGAAGAGTTGTGTGTGAATAGAGCATCATCAAGATTTAATTGCAGCCTATTCTTAGGCCTGCCTCAACAGCTCTTGGGCTTTTGATTGAAGGTGGAGGTAAGAGGGCATCAGGGAAGGCAGACAAATCAAGCCTACACATGCAAAGAGGAGAGTGCTCAATAACCCTTACAAAGCAGAAGCTCTACCCAGGGAGATTTTTTTTTTTAAGGTTGTCTCAGCACCATGGATAACAAATTGATTTTTTATGTAGGTCACAACTTAGCTCTTAGGGACATCAAAATTAAGAAACAAGATCAAGTAAATCTTGAATATAGTTTGCTTAACGGTCTTTTAGGGCTTCTTCCACTGTTGTTTGTATTTCCAGTTTTATTTTTTTGGCTGGCTGCTTCCTTGCTTGTCTAATTTCATGATGAATCAGTGCTTTGGGCCATGATGGAAGTAACAAATATGTTGACCAGGCAGTTCTGCGTGCACTGCTCCCCTGAGTTTTTTGCAAGCCATATGGAAGGAGATCACATGTTGAGAAACAGATCTCCATAAGCAAGAAGAGGCTATAAAGTAAACTAAACTAAACTGATGATCATGATTTGGTTAAGTGTCTATGTTTGGGTCTGTCAGTGTGTTTTGCTTGGTTGTAATGCAGTGGAAGGAAGCTCAGATAAAAAATACTGTAATTGAGCCTATTAATTAACAGGAAATGATGCCCTGTAGCTTAATGGCTAGTGGGAGGTGGAGCTGAGTGACAACCTAACAGTAACCAATTAGGTCAACCAGCAGGCTTTTCATTTACTTGTTTTAGGCAACCTTTAAAAGAGGTTGGGAATGAAGATACTTACAGAGATTGCTGCAGGTGGAAGCTGTAATTTGGGGCAATGCAAGAACATAGCAGAACTGAATGCTATCAACAAAATTGTCGCTAATAAGGAGTTTGACACTTGACTGAAACAGGGTGCTGCACAAGTAATAAACTGGAGAAAAAAACACTTAGGATGGATTATATAGATGTTCCTGGGAGATGTGGGAAAAACAGATAAGCCTGGAAGGAAGGAGAAGACTGAGGGAGGAGGAATAGAAAAGTAGGTGAGGAGAGAACTGAAGTTATCGAAGTGATAACCATTAAAACAGGACCGTTACAGGACTGTTTGCCAAGATCTCCCACTGTAAAATAGCAGAGAGACTTTTCTGGATCAGGAGATGTTCCTGCATACCTCTGTATGGCACTGCCTGCCATTGCACAGTAAGATTAGAGAAGTGCCCATCAGAGGCCTAACAGTAGCCAACATGGAAACACCATGTTGTTGCATACTTATTGTCGTCACCATAACTGAGAAAGATTCTGACCAACTAAATAAAAAAAAAAAAAAGTGGCTAATTTTAGCTCTCACTCTGAAATCAATGTGGGACAGAATAAACCCAGCATATTTAGGAGAGCCTGAGGCTTTTCCAGTGCATGAAGAATGCCTGATGCACATTTTGAAATTCAGGAGATAATGTTTTTCCATTGCTGTTATCACTGTAAAGATAACTCAGCTCCTCCCTATCTTTTTCTTGATGTTAGTTCTGATAAGTATGCATTTCTTTTCATGACCTAAAGCAACTTTCAGAAGCATTGGTCTTTTTTTAATTAATATGTTTTCAACCATGTATAGTAGCAGAATAGTAGCAATCCCAGCAGACTGCACACGTTCATGGAGTCCTGCATCTACTACATATAGAACCTACTCAATCAATAACCCAAGAAGGGATGGTGAGTTTTCTGTACATGTCTCGTGCACTAGACATTAAGAACACTTAATATGTAGTTTATCAAATCTGGTGGTTAAAATTAATTACCTTCAGAATGGATGAAGCAATTGTTCGGAGGAAGATGTCCTTGCACAGGACAAAATTGCTGTTTTGCAAAGAGGGAAGGGGGAACTGTGTGCGAGGAGTAAATAACTCCTGAATTTTAAATGGATGTATTTGTTGGGTGTAAGAAGATCCTGTGTCCTATGAGTGGCATTAAATGATATCCATTTAGTGAAAAAAAAACCAAACCACCAACCCCCCCAAAAAACTAGCTTAGCAGCTGTGTTTTTGTATTATAAACCAAGGATTATCTGTTAAAGCAAAACCTCCCCTCCTGTCCTTCCAGCTGCCAGCAGCACAGGTTATCTGCATCATCAGAGCCCTATTTCACAGCAAGCCCTTTTCCCGGGACAGCCTCCCTGCTGTCTCCTTCCCCATCACAAGGTCATTGAGGTGGTAGAGGGTTCACTATCCATCTTCCCTAACCTATGTCCTTTTTTCTCTATCAAATAAGAGAGTCAAAATTCAAAAGCAGACTGTGACGGTCATTAAAGCTCAGAAATGAGACTGGGAAGACGCCGGCAGCAGCTTCTGGGATCGTGCATCCCTTGCGGTAACTTGAGGTAATGCCATGCCCTCATTTGCACCAATCTGTATAAGAATGGGAGATTTTTTTTTTTTTTTTTGCAAAAGAAGTCAAAATGGAGAGGTAGGCATGTTCACCAACAGACCTGCTAAAGTTCATAACGGGCAGCGAACCAGAATAGTCAATTATCCACATAGTTCTAGTCCTAGGGCTTTCTCTTCAAATCTGGAACACTTTTAATTCACTTGCCTGCTCTGCAGAAGAATATTTTTGGTAAATTTATTTTACATATGACAGAAGGTCCTTAAATATAGGATTTATGTGTGACTCCATGTTTTATTTTTGTAAATTAAAGCATTTCGGCTATTGTTCCATGCAAAAATAGGTGGCTGAACACAAGTAAACAGCCCTGTTTCTTGCATACATCTGTTCAGGAGGAGATGGTTTGTTGGCCATCCAGAAAGAGATGAGAAAGGACCTGAAGAGCCTCAAGCTGTGGAGCAGATGTCAGAAAGCCTCACCGAGGGGCTGGGAAACCTCTGTCCTCCTGCTCCTGAGTCCGAGGAGGAGGGGCTGTGCAGCTGAAACTAGAGCCTTTAAACTGTCCAGCTGTTTAGAATAGGCAACCTCAAAGAAATTAAAGTGCTAGGCTTATAAAAGGAATGTGGCATCAAAAATATATCCAAGGAAAGTCCATTTTGTCCTGGGAGGGAATAGTCTGTCTGGAGACAGCAGTCAAGTTTGGCATCAGTTGCTCGGAGCATTCCCACCACAGGCACTTTCTCTCCTGATGTTTATGAAGGATGTAATATCTATTTTATTACAATATATGTTGCCTTCAGCAATCAAAAATATTTCTTGGCCCAATAAGAAATCCACAGAAAATAAATACCAGAAAGCTTTCTTTGCTCTAAGATACTTTGGGAAAATCCTTATGAAGATGTACTTCATGTTGTTTTTCTGGTAGGAAAAATACCTTTTTTTGACAAAAGCATTGGAGGACCTAGGTGCCTGCTGTGGAAATCTATAGAGACGTTCAAGAAAGTTTATCATCTGATCTTAGAATTCTACCTTTTTTGTGGGTTTGGGTGGTTTGTTTTTTTTTTTGTGTTGTGGTTTTTTGTTTTGTTTTAAATCTCAATTCAACTCATGCAAATGCTTGAAGTTTTGGATGCTTTAATTTCTTGCCTTTCTAGACAGCAGTAAGAATATCTACATTTTCTTGGTATTTGCACGCAGAAGGGGTGTAAGAAGGGTAACTGGCTGGGCCATCTCCAGAGAGGTGCAAAGGGCAGATCCTCTGCCAGTCTTTGCAGCAGCCGTTTCTCCTGCGGGGCTCTGCGTGAGCAAGGGCATGTAGGTATCCAGCAGTCGTTGACTAAAGCAATTTCTTCTGTCTTCTTCCAATTTAATCATCAGGACAGCACTTTCCTGAACTGCTAACTGAGGTAGTTTTCTTTAAAACCGTGTGTGTGGATACACTATTCCTCCTTGAAAACTTTTCAGATATAGCGTTGAATAAAACCAAATTTTCCTCAAGCGATGAGGATTGGCACAAAATATAGTTATTTTTTTTGGTCAGCTCTAATATTTTATGAGCCATCTTTTTACATATATCTGGTTAGAACAAGGGAGAAAGATATTATTTTGGAAGATTAACTTTATGTTGTTGCTAAGCTTGTTATTTGGCTTTTATATTACTGTCCATAAAAAATATTAATACAACAGAGAAATCTTATTTTTATTTGTGCTTTACGACTAATGTGTTGGAAAGTGATGCACAGGTCTCTGAAATCAACACAAAAAATGCCACTTATCTTATTTTTTCCTATTGATTTCAATAGATGTTAGGTTTAGACTCTTAGACTTTCATATCGGGAAACCAACTTTCATAATTCTTCCAGACAAAAAGAAATGACGTGTTCTTAAATATTAAGTCAATTTTCTTCTAATGTCATTACAAAGGGTAGAACACAATGTCCGCCTGCCCGTGCACTCATCTGTGTGGTCTGCTTTGCTATTTCTGAGCCTGAAATGTGCTTTCTGAGCGACGCCTGTCAATTCTCTCTGGGCCGCTGTGTTGGCTGACTCACAAAATGCCATTGCAGGGAAAAATTCAAAAGCATTGTGACTAATGATATTGATGGGAACCAAGACCAAATAATAGTGTCTGGAAAATAAAGCTGTACATTCAAATCCCCTTAGAAAAGTTTGCTAAAGGACACAGGAACTGGTTAACTACTTTTGCAAGAGAGGGACACGTTTTATTCTTGTACGTATTCCTGCAAAACATCATTTTCTAATTACCTCTTGGAATTATTTTGGCTGGGTGGCTATTTGGAACTGTCTAATATTTCCACATTTTGAGTCCTTTCCCCTCTCCCCCCCACTTCCATCCATCTTCTTTTGTTTGCGCTTAGTAAGGCACTTCCTTTTGTTCTGATTTTATATTCTTCTCCCGAAGAGAGTTGTTATATCTGGTTTTATTTTCTTGTCTATTGTTTTCCTAAGCTAATCTTGTTTTCTTTCTTATGTTTTGTTGTTGGTTTTGCTATTTTGGCTCGTTGTTGTATGTGTCTTCACTTACAAGCCTGCCTTTATCTCATTTTGCTTGAGAAGAGAATTGCTCATTTTGGCTACGGTTTTGAAGCTGTGTCTATTCTTGCTTATGTTTTATATTACCATGACAAATATTTTCATTTAATGGTATCCTGTTAACAGAAAGAGCATCTTATCGTTGTGGCTGCACGTCCTGAGTGGGCTTAAGGGTCCTCTGCTGAGTTTGCTCAGGCATATTGCATCGTCCACCACAAGCATTAACTTGTGAAGGACATGCAGGCCACTTGCCGTAACCAATGGTAATGTTCTCTCTAATCTTTCATTTGAAGTCTGTGTCTTTTCTGTCTGAATTTTCTGCTGCTGTAATTTTGGTCATACAGGGATTGAAGGTGTGTTCTTTCAGTGCGTAAGGGAGTGTGATGCTGTCCCACGTACAGGATGCTGAGTCAGTGCTTGGTAGGTGTTCACACTGTCATGTATGCTAATGACAGATATTTTCACAAATTATAAGCAAAAATCTATTTTTATATTTGCTTGAAAATTCATTCAAAAAGTTACCCTTTTCTTAAAGTTGAAAACTTCCCTTTTATGGTTTTTCTCAAAAAAAAAAGTTCCTTTTAAAATATTTTTTTCTTAATTTTGTATTCTGTGTCCATTCTTAGTTCTCTAATTTTACTTTTATTTTTCTTTATTCTTTTCAAATCTCAGCTGTAGCTGCTTTCAAAAGGTAACAAAAGTTAGCGTTTAACAGGGAAAGACCCTAGGCCTCGTTCATTTCTTATTCTGCAAGTGGTGAAGAGACAGTGTAAAAGGGGTTAAATCAAGCATTCAACATTGTTAAACTCAGAATTTAGAACCTCTGATATATTCATAGAAGTATTTCTGGAGAAACTTTGAAAAGGCAAAATATGCATTTTGAACTCTGAAGTACTACTAAATAGTGTGATTGGCATTGTTCCAGAAGTGTGTTACATGATGCAATTTTGTTATATATGGTATTTTTATAGATAAATACCACATAAATAAATGCACATATAAGTAAATTGTATGCTAAGTTTACACACACTTGAACTTAAATAACTTTACTGGAAGTTGATTTGATCATGCCCAGGTACCATACGCCTCTTGCAATGAAAACAAGCATATGCATCTTGATCTCTCTGGCTGTAAAGGGAAAAAAAAAGTTTTGAACTGATTCTAAAAGTGCTGGATATAATTCACAATAATTTATTTTAACCAGTAGATGCAATGCATAAGTGTCTGTTGGATTAGCGAGTACCAAGTTGGGCTTCACAGGAAACAAAGTCAGAAACTTGGGACTCTTCTTATAACATAAATTGAACCTTGCATCAAAAAAGTCTTGGAAATCTCCCAAGACAACTACTGAGTACCTTCAAACTCCTCAGCAGCTTTGAAAATAAAACCTTTAGTCACTCAAGCACTTTTAAGGCTTTAATTCTGTAGGTGAAAGTTCTGATTTTTTAAAAATTATTAGCAATATTGTCGATTTTGTGTCCAAAGTTTTCCCCTTTATATTTAATACCATTGGTTATAGCAGCCCTTTGCTACTTGCCCCTTCTGTAGCTCTCTCCTGTGCTGTTATTCAGTCAGCAAGAGGGTCCTGTACAAGCCAGTACGGCCTCTCTGCTCCTCCAGAGCCCCGTTCAATTCACTTGGACCTTTCCCAGGAATTAGACCCATTTACCGAGCGCCAGGCTGTGGTGCTTTAGGACCAATATAAAATGTGTGAGGGAACACACCCAGCTGTAAGTTCGTAATGTGGAAACTGCTTTTAAGTCATTCCGAGAACAAACCCCACATTTACTACAGAAGTGTGCGTGTGAGAGTGAGGGTTTCCTACCGCGGGGCTGTCTAACCCACATAGGTACATCTACTTAATATAACGTGTCAGCATAGCTTAGATGCTATTAAAAAGCTATAGCGGGCGATGTGCTGCCAAACCTGAGGGATGTTAACGCTTCCGACAAGATTAACAACGTGGGGAAATTGGACTCCCCGCATTGATCAGCGGGTTGATAGGAAAGCTGCCATGGCAACGGGGGCAATATATTGTTTTCATCTATCAATCATCTCTCTGGGCTTGACTGGGAGAGACTGAGGCTGCAAAGGCGTTTAGTCGGTTTAAAATGTAATTGCATTGTGCTTTGTCCTTTGAACTCTTACACATCCCATTGTACATCTCATTTCAATTCTGTTTCACTGCCAATGTGTTATAAAAAGGTGCATTGAACTGCTTTCTTGTTTTTTTTGTTTTTTTTTTTTAATTTCTCGCGCAAGTCATAGCCATTGAGGCTGGAAGTGGGACTCCTACAGACCAAGAAGGAGCTGAAGTCTGGGAGAGACCTGTCAGGAGTGAAAAGGGTTTTCTCGTAAAGCTGACAGGTGAAGGTCCATTCAGTATGATAGTTCTTTCAGAAAAAAACATTAATTAACACTTGTCATCTGTGACAGTCACAGGTAATTCCCACACCGGCAGGTCTTTGCATGTGCCAAATGGATTCCCGTTATTCCTTTGACAACTGGACCATGAAATCTAATTTTGTCAGGATGGAAAATGGTATTGCTATTTACGCCAGGTTTCGAAATGCATCGAAATGAGCAGAATGTCCCCACAGATGGAGGAGGGAAGTGTCTGCAAAGCACTGGGAGCACACAAGTGGCCCTCTCAGGATAAGGGGCACTGCTCTGACAAGCAGCAACAAGTAATTAATTACAAACAACAAATTGGTCTCGCAGGACAAGTGTGGAGGGTCATAATCAAAAGAAGAAAAAAAAGCCAAACAATTTTACTGATGGTTAGTTGCAATGAGGTAATAAATATGTGAATGCTTGAAAGACAGCAGAAAACAATACCTAACTTTCATTCTGTAAAATACTTATGATTAATGAAATTGATAGCAGATATGAGTATACACTAAGAAATACAAGTTGTTTCTCTTACTAAGATAGTGACTTTTACTGCCTGTTTGTTCTTAAATAGGGATAGTCTAGGAAGTTTTATGCAGGTATGGCATTAACAGTGACATTAAGTAAAAATTCAAGAAAAATACTTCCCATTTGCAAGAAGATCAGAATTATCTATCTAAAAATGCATATGCTTCTCTTAGACACCACAAATGCAAATGTCCCAGCAATTACTGAGAAAATTTGCGAGGTCGGGATGTCCTCTCTGGAGTACATACCTCTGCCTTGGACACGGGTGAGCTTCAGGACATCCCGAAGTAACTCTACTTGAGTTGATGCGGTTTTCCCAAGACTTAATTATCTTTGTTGCTTCATATGTGCCGACTTTTTTCCTGAGATAACTTGGTCAGGCACGTATTTTGGAATGCCTTCAGTTCTCGTTTCAATTCATAACGTGCAACTGAGCACATGTCTTTGAATCTCTTAAAGAACAAGCATAGCATGAAGGCTGAAATCATGCGCGCACGTATGTGTTAATTATGGCAATAGAGCAGCGAGCTTGAAGTGGCCCAGGCATGAGCTCCTTTGCACCAATGACGTAGCTTACCTGCACAATTTTATATTTCGGGATTTGTGATGTAAGCAACTGACATTAATAACGTTGGGATATTACGTGATCTTTCTGCAACAGAGCTAATATTGACTTTCAAGGGAGAGATCTTCACCTAATTTACAGCAGAGCTCTCCTGAGGACTTCTGTGAAGGAGGAGAGTGTAGGGGTTCAGGCTAACTGTCTAGAGGGGAATGAAAATGGTACAGCAGGAGAAGGTTTTTCTTCAAATATAATTGTAAAGTGACTTTCTGCTACGTGACTTCCCAGTGACTGTGATTCTCTCCCTATTGCTCTTCCTCATCTGTTTCTGAGTGTGTATATCTATATCGGCGCCTTGCAGACTGGTGCTCTGATTCCACATGATGCCTCTGACAAAACTAATGATATAACGGCGAGTTACTCCTACAAGACAGCTGATGCTGGATTTGATATTTTTTTTTCTGCTTTATCAGCAAATACCAATCCCATCTCTTCTTGCACCTGCCATCTTAGATGCCAGCATTTCCTCCAATACGTGATTTCATTATTCCTTTCTTAGTTGATTATTTCTACAACTTTCAAGTTTTGCTAGCGTTAACTTTGTCACATTCAATAAGATAGCAACTTTCCATTTTACATTTTAGAGTTTTCTGGTGCTGAGTTTGTAGTAGCATACCTACCTTGTATTTGTCAGTCATCAGCGTACCGCTGCCTGCCTTGATTGATGTACTTTTATCTCTTGCAATTTGTCGTATCTTGCTAGCTGCCTCTCCCCTTCTTTTTCATGAGCAGGAAAGTCTGGCTACTTCTCTCTCCCATAAAAATAGTTTATATATCTAACAATGTTATACGTAAATTTGGTCTTAACATCTGTGAAAAATGCAATGTGTTACAATGTTCAAAGAACATATAAAACTATAGAAAAGTTTGTTCCTACCTCCAGTCCATAAATATCCATTCTATAAAGAAAGATTTACAGTGCTGTATCTGTGGCACATAAGTGCTAAAGTTACTCCATGATATTCTTGGAAGGCTTTTGCTTGTCTATCCAACTTGGATTTGTGTGCGCGCGTGTATGTCTGTAACTTATTTTTGCAACTACTATTGCTATTTTAGCTTTTTTATCTGATTTTATTGTGTTGTAAACTTCTTTCTCTCTTTTGCTAGAAAGCTGGGTAATTTCACTTCCCTCTGTATGAGAAACGTGTAATAAAAAATGTATGATTATTAAGTAAAAAAATATATAGTGTTGTATTTGCCCCCAGCCTGCTTTTCATTTTGCCTTCTTCAAGCCTTTAAAAATATCTGTAGTATGGGAAGAAGGCGTTCATTTTGTAAAGGCAGCTTTTCGGTTAAGCTTCTTTTCTTGATCTAACTTAGCTCTCAAGGACTTTCGGTTTCTGCTGGCTCAGAGAAGAAAAAGACTTTTACTGAAAATCATACTGTTCTGAAATTTCAGAAGTCCTTACAGAGTATGCATGGCTTTTAAAAATATTTCAGAAATTCACCCAAAACTCTGATCTATGTTTCACAAGACAATTAAATTTAATCTTAGCATTAAAGTAGCCGGGTAAGAAGGAGCAAACAGAAGGGACTTGTCCAAGCTTCTGGCTATTGTGAAATATAAAAATAACTCATCTAAACCATTGAAAATTGAAGAGACCAGAAGAACCCACACAGGAATAGCAGGAAAATTGCCTTAGCCTCCATTTCATGTTCATGTTTATTTTACATGTAATTTCTGTATTTGAATGAATTATATGTACCTTTACATCCTAAATGGCAGTACATGGATGATAAGTTTCTGGCTGCCTTTAAAGTGTTCCAGTTTTTTCTACAGGTTTGGAGGCTCTAACCTTTGAAGCTACCATAAGAGATCAAGGAAAATAATGAGTTAATTTAGATCTTGGTGAGCGGGCATGAATCAAGCTTTATGAAAAAATGTTGGTGGTTTTTTTGGACTCGAAGTACATCACCCAAGTGTCAGCTGGTGTCAGGATTATTATTATTAAGCATTTCCTTCTGAGCAGGGAATCTGGTCTGTTCAGAAGATCAGGATTAGATTCTCTGTACAATAGCTTTTCCTGCATTTTTTCATTTTCAGCTCAAAGTATTCAAAATAACTTCAGATGAAACATTGAATACTGACAAGGAATGTGGTGTCAGCCTAAGAGAACTGAAGTAGCATCACATTTGTCTTTGAGTAAGAGCTTGGCCTGGACATGTAATTAATGTTTTTTTCATTGAGTTAACCATAATGAAAGAAAGGATAAGAAATACCTAAATACAGTAATACTTAAAAGAGAAAAGGAAAAAAAAAAGGGAATTAAGAAGAAAAAAAAACCCAAACCTACAACAACACTATCACCAGAAGCAAAAAATCCAAGCAATGTATAGGTAATGTTTAGGGACTATTTGCACTGTGAAACTTAGAAAAGGATTACTATTGCATTTGGAACAAAATAATTGCTACTATAATAGGGATGATAGTTTTATATAAGTGTTGAAAAATGGAAAACTAGGAATATATGTCTTTCAGAACTTTAGTTTAAAAATATTATTCAAAATAATGCAAAGTCATATGAATTGAAAGTACAAATTTGACAGATACTACTGGATATCAGAAGATTTTAGTCCTATGTCAGAATATAATGCATGAACTAGAAGGTCTGAATCTTTATTTGTATACGAATGCCCAGCGTATTTAAATCCAATCAAAACAATATTCTTCCGTGGTAGCTGGTGGCTGTACAATGGTGCATTACAGTAACCTACCATTTTTATCCTCAAAAAGCTTAATTTGCCAAAAAGACAAAGGATCTCATTCACTTCATAGGAACACTAAACCCAGTTATTTTTATTAAAATATTTCATATTTTTCTTAAGAAAACATCTTATTTCAAATTATTCATATAAAATATTAACATGTGATTCAACTCTCCTTAAATATCCATTTTAGTTGATTATGAAAATGAAAAAAAAATCTTTGAATGGATTTTGTGTAACAAATGCATGCTTTGAACACTTGAAAGTCTGGTTTTTTTTCTTCTGCTGCATTTTTTTGTTGTATTCAGCCAAGCTTCTAGGTGTTCAGTGCAACATGTCAAAGATGGTCAAAGAAAAATATTAAGAAACTACTAAAAGACAGAACAAGTTAGGAATGAAGTGATCATTTTTCTACATGGTGAAGGTTTCTCAGAGAGATAGCCTTCAGTTTTGTTCTAGGGTGACTGGGTTTAAATGTGTTTTTAATGAGCTAAGGGAGAGTGCTAAACAATAGGAGTAAAAACAGGCAGATTTTATAAAATTATTCAGCTTTATTTGGCTGAATAGGAAAAGATGTTGGAGGGATCTAAAAGAGCTAGATGAAATGGTAGAAGGATAAAAGATAAAACATGCAGGTGCATTATTAAAGTTATCAAATGGTTAATGAATTTGGGAAGGGAAAACGATTTAAATCAGAAACAACTAAGAAAGATGAGAAAGATGATTTTGGTGGTGTCTATGGTACAAAGAAGTGAAGTTTCTCATACTTGCTGTATTTCATAATTCAGGAATCAAGGGAGACCCGAGCTGAACGGCAGCAAAAGTAAAATTGATTAAAGGATATACTTGTGCTACAGCAGTGGGAAATGTAGCAGATTTAGGTCAGAAACAAATTCATAATCCCAGTGTCTAAAACCCACTCTTGAATCTAGGACAGGCAAACATTCTCAGGATCGCACGCAACATCACAGATGGTCAGGGCTCCGTTTTTTTCATTTTTCCAGCCTCGGCCATCTCTTCCAGGAGTTGTCATGACCTCTTAACTTGGGGAAGTGACTTCCACCTGCACACCAGGTAATTTTGGAATCCGGTTGGAAGAGGTACTAATTGGATCAAGCTTCTCCATGAAGACACGTGATTATATCTGATGTTGTGGGTGTGGCTATTTCTTACACACCTTGACGTTATATTTTGCTAAAAAAACCCCTTTGTTTTGATGTGAATGCAAAGATTCCATGTTTCTTGAGCTGCTACAGATATTCCTTTCTTTGGTTCAATGATGGCAATTGATCTTGGGGCATGATTGCTCCTCCAGTGAGGTGATAAAAATAGATAAAGAGATGCTGTGATTTCTGAATACTTACTAACAGCTTTTGTGCTCATTTGTTCCATATGATCTTGCTTACCAGATTTCTAGACTTAACAATAAGAGTCATGACCATGTCTTGGTATTTTCCTGATTACATTCTAGTATTTCAGAACTGTAATTTCTTATACTGCACTTAAAAAATTGGCTTTTTCAAAAGGCGTTTCTTGAAGTGGTTGGGGTGAACATTACTATTTGAGATCAGCCCTCGGAAGAAATCAGGTTTAAACTCCAAGTGAAAAATGCTTTACTGATATACTGCAGCTTGAGATCTTACAATATATTCAGCTGCTATTTTCAGACTGTTCTCAAAGACCTTAGGATTCATCCTGGAACATGCCTAGAGATTTGGTAAAGCAAATACAGAAAATGCCAGTTTGCACTTTATAAATGTAGACTAGAAATAAGTTTCAAATGAAAAAGTTAATCTGTTGGTATCAGGAAAAGCTACGTTTAATATACTGTGGATAATTTTTTCAATGACAGCTCTTGATCAGATCATTTTCCGATTAATTTTGACTGGGTTGAGTGGATATTCTTTAATTTTGGTGAAAACTCTGCATGGGTTTACATATTCCCTGGCATCTTTCCTAAGGGGGCAGCTCTTATAAACCCCTGATCGCTGCTTGGACAGCTAGTGTTAGTTGGTTTGTTTATTATTGCAGAATCGACTGATTTTAGAATTATATTCTCCTTGGCCTCTTGTCATCCCATTTCTTACCAATCAAATTTAAATGACTTTCAATCAATCTATTAAAAACCATCAAAGTATATGTAGTGTTGTTCTGTATACTAGCAGATCCCTCTGGAATATGAATTAACAGGTAGAGTTCTAATATGGGTATGGAATCAGTGGGTTCATATTGCATTGTTGTAGTAAATCTAAGTCTTCCATCGCATTTGAGGATTTGAAAGTGAAAACTTAATACAAACAATGAAATAATTAATATCAGTCAAGTTTCAGAGGCCCCTTGACCATCCTAACACTTGGATATGCATCAATGCATGACATAAAGAACTGATACTCTTTCCCCTTGAGCTGTCTTTCAAAAGGAATTAATCTGATTTATTTCATTGAATCTTTGTGCTCCATTCAAAGACATCCTGTGTTTCAGGAGGAATGTGAAATTGCAGAATAAATTTCATTCTGGTGTCTCCTTCCAGCTAAATCAACTCACCAAGTTATATTTAGCAGAGTGCCATGCTTCTGAACTAGTGAAACAAATTTATCTGGGCTTTCAATGGGGCTCAGTAATGATGAAAACTGATGCCTTGAATGCAAATTTTTTGGTGTGTACTGTGCACTCTGGCTTCATAAACTCTTGAAAATTGATATAAATACAGTTGTGCACAATACAGCATAACCAGAGGAAAACATAAAATTATTATATGTATTTTACAGTTATATACACATTATCTTTGAAATGCTTATTTAAAAATGTGGATTACCCATTGTATTTCTGTAATCTTTGAAACATATGAGTCAGAAAAACAGAGACTATGAGAGATTGTCATTCAGATCTGGAACGTCACCAGTCTGAGAGAGAGGAATGGGTGAAGACAAATATGCAGCTGCATAAAAATAAGTGCTTTGACTCTTTCACATGTCAGTCATTCATCCTGTCTATAGTAAAGTAACACACCTGACAAAATACTGAATTTTATTGTTCCATGATATTACTTTCAGATGCTCCTAAATAACCCTTGTTGTTACAGCTGCCAAGACTCACCTGATGAAACATGTTTTGATTCAGTTAATCATCCCGTTCTCTGGAGTCATAAAAGTAAGGCAACAGTTCATCTTTTCTGAAGGGTAGCAAATAGAACTTAAAGCCTCTAAGTCTGTTGTGGTGTTAGTTATTGGGAAACTGTTCCATGCCTCATTTGTATAAAATCTGAAAACAGAGAAGAAGAGACAGATACTCTGGAATATTTGCTAAACTGTGCAGTTCTAGATCTCTTCTGGACTTAAATGAGACATTCAGCCTAGGAAATAGGGGCTATGATCCCCTCTGGACATGTAATCCTGTATCTTGACCTTCTTAAAGATAAAGGTTAAGGTGTGCTTCTTGCCTTCTGTGGGCAGAGCTGTCCTGAAACCCTAACAGAATAAAAGTATTTTGAATAGAGTTAGGTTTTGGGCATGAATTAGAAATGTATTGAAATGATGGCTAACAATTAATCCCCCCTCCTCCCCAATCTCCAGCAAGGCCTCCTTTTGATAGCTGGCACTCGGATTATCTTCTGAAATTTAAAGAAGTTTATGTTCTGGTCTGCACGACTGTTTGCCCTTTGAGGCCGCTTCTCCTTGGTGGTTTTGCTGTTCAAGGCAAGAATTGGACCTTTCTGAGTATAAGAACACATAATCTGAATTAGATAAGGGTTTTTTTTAATCCTCTCAGGCAGGTTTCAGAAGCCTCTTCAATTGGCAGAAGAGATCAGGACAGACAAATTTTACCTAGGGTGCAATTTCTGTGATAGGGATGAAGGGGGAAAAAAATTGACAACCTTTGATTGTCCTCTGGCAACATCGACCAATAATGTTTGCATTTCCTACATCATGCAAGACTCAAAAGAATTTTGATTAAGTAAGAACTGCTTATCACATGAGACCTTTTATTTTTCTCAAGAAACTTCTTTAATCTCAGGTTCCTTAGTAATGGGATTACGTCAACTGCTAGGGGTGGAGATGCTTTTCCTAGACAGTATAAATGATATTATTGCTTTTAAATTTTATGCATTATTATTTCTACAAATTTCTTGCAGCTCCCTTTTTACTTACACACATCTTTGTGTACTTTTCACCAAAAAGGTTCCCAAAACAGTCATTTTGTAAGTACATGACTACAGTCAGGAAAAAAAAAAATTCTACTACAAGGCCAACTTCTGTTTAATTCCTGCAAATCCATGAACTCTCCTGAACTCATTGGGTGGCTGCCACCAGCAGTAATGTCACTGTTTAGATGTGTAATTTGGATGTGCCCGTCTGCCACAGTTTCTCAATGCCCGCAACCTACAAACTCGTTTCTCATGTGGTTTCCAGTGATTTAAAATACAAGGGGTGTAAATAATTTATGTGCATTTAGTCTTACACGATTAAGACCTGAAATTATAAACTCTTCAAAACAGTGGTTTAATTTTGTATTGTTGCTGAAAATGGCTTCCATTCTTTAAAATGTCCAAAAGAATATAATCAAATCCTACAAGTGGCCTGAGCAAGACACAGCACTGTGCTGGAAAGAAATGAGGGAAAAAAATCATTGGCCAAGCGCAAAACAGTGCTTTAAGGGCTTGTGTCGGACGCGCTGTCATTTGCAATGATGTTTCCGTACTTTTCTTTATGTGAAAGGGAGCACTGAGAGTATTTTAATCCTTTCCTTTTTGATCCCTGGGCACAGAGAAAGGGATTACTACAATCCTTTAAAAGGCAGTGTTTTTCCTTGCACTTAGATGTGCCCTCTATACACTCCCATCCAAAAAGCTATTATATTTTAGCATGGATCAGAACAGTGCAGAAACAGTACATGTAATTTATTTCATTGAGCTAAGTAAGTTGTTTTAAACAACTGATGCTTTGATCTGACTTGCAGATGAGATAAACAAACATATCCTAACATTTTGACTACATTCTTACTTGCAAGAATAAAGCACTGTAAACAATGGGTCTACTGGTTAGAGTAATCTATTTGCATAAATAACACATAAAAAATGACAGTTTATCTATTTTCCTCCTCCCCTGCTTGAATCACAAAACTAGATTGAATTGCAATGCATGCCTGAATTAAAAAACCAAACCAACCCAAACCAAACCCCAAAAAACCCAAACAAAAAAACCCCCACACCATCAACACAAATGAAAAAAAAAAAAACAACCAACAGATTATGGAGTAGTTAAAGTAATTAGAGCTATTGTTTTGAGTAGGTGGAGAAACACTTGTGAATATTGCATAGGTATATATAAATAAAAATGTTAAATTAACAATAACCTGTTTTCTTACATAATGTTCTGTTTGTTGTTCTACATCTGCTATTATAAATTATGCAGGCTGTTCCTCCAGCTTCTAAGACACACAAGAAGTAGCTTTTGCTAGGTCATGAGTTTAGGAATTTGTTTTTGCTGAAAACATCTGGTTTACATGCTTACCTTCACCCCAAGTGAGAAATGGCATGAGGAAAACATCCTTATCATTGGAACTGTGCTTGGCTATTTGTACGGAAACCACGGCTTACCAGAAAAACATGAATATTGCCAACTGCAGAAAGAGCGCAGAGAGTTGGAAGTGATAGAATGACATGCTCAGCAAAAAAAAGTTTGTGGCAATAAAAATTTAAAGTTTGAATTCCAAATACTTTTTCCTGTGCAGCAGTCACGAAGGAAGATAAGGGATGAAGTGAGAAGTGTGAGACTATTGCAGTGGAATAATCTGAGGACATTATTTAAATGTAAGGTTATAAAAGGCAAATTTGAATAGGCTCGTGGAAATAAGGATTTCTATTACAGAAACTTTCAGAAAATGTGGTAGTTCAGTGAGGGTACTTCCAGCAAAGAAAAGTGCAGCACCCTATTTCCAGAGGGAGAGGGCTGATGCAGTATTCCTAGCTAACTAGAGAGTGTTGGTACTACTGGCAGGAGAAACGAAGCTGCTGCACCCGTGGTGTGCACCCATGGTGCTCGTTTTCCCACGGGCAAGCCAAGGGAAATGGTCTTGTAGGTAAGAGATTACAGCCTGAGTAACGGTCAGAGTCTTGAGCTCTGAGAGACTTGTATTAAAATGCATAAAGCTGTGTTTTTCAGGATGGTTATTGCAAATGTTTTTTTCTCTTTGGTCTGCATGGTGAGCCATTCTTCACAGAGAGGGAAGAAATTATTACATTGCAGCAAAACAGAAAAGCTGCCACGTATCATAAAGGGTCCCTTGGTTTCCTTTATGTTCATAACAACGGCAAATTTCTCTTTCTGGGTTGGCATAGCTGTGCAAGCTGACGCGGGGCGGGTGTGGGAAGGTCACTCTGACCCCTCACGTACACACCTCAAATAAGATTTCTTGGAAGCTTACTATTCCCTTCATGTTGTATAGCCATGACCACAACTTTCCCCATATTGCTCTTCCTCTGTTCTGGCCAGACTTGGCACCGTGAGGCCTCTGCCACGTGAGAGGATTGACCTGGCTCTGGGGAGTATCCGGACATCTATGAAAACCTTTCATCTTGTCTTTGGAAGAAAAGAATGAAGGAGAGGATTGGGGCATGAAGAAGCTTTGATTGAAAGCAAAGGTGAGGGTCTCATTTTTTAGTCGTTGAAATAATTAACTGCGTTTGCCTTTTACAACCAGATCTTCAAATTTCATTTTGGATCAAGCGAAGTAACATAGACTATCAGTAGATTTTATCTTGTAGGTTGTATTTCTTTATATCCTTGTATGTATTTTCTATGATTTCAAGAGGCAACATAGCTGTGGAAAAAGTGCTCGTAACTGCAGCTTTTCATTGAACTTAATGTCTTTGTACTAAATTCAATTTTGGTTTTACTACATTTTCAGCGTTTTGTAAATAGAATCTCCCATTGTAGAAAAATTGTACTTTTGATAACATAGGTTTTTCCCTTGTTAGCTCTAGCTTATGGTTTTTATTTTTGATGTAATGAATTAGTCTAAAGACCAAAAATGCTGCTTTCAGGTTCCCCTTCAGTTGCTGCCTAAGAAATAAATTTACTCTTGCACAAAATGTAAGACAAAAAAATGTTACAGAAAAAGTTTTAATTCTCAGGAGCTTGAAGAAATGTGGCATTACAGCCTTGTGCCTAATTTTCACATATCTCGGATGAAGGGCATGGACTGATTTGTAGCAAACTCAAAGCAGGGATAACTCAAGAAATGAGCAAAATATACAGCCTGTAAAATTCAAACTACTTTTTAATGCGATATTGGCTGTGCCAGTCTCTGACTTTATATAGACAAGGAATGGAAGGAAAGGTGCTGGTCTGCCTTGGACACAATGGCCCACCATAATTACAAACTCTATTTTTCTAAATAGGAATATGCTCCAAAGGTGCAGAAAAGCCCAAATTTGAACCTAATTTTGTGGTACTGGGGAAGAGTAGTGGGTTCTTCACGCCCCCTCATCGTGCTGCATACCCACACCAAGAGGTGATCATCCCGGTTGGTTCAAACAGAAGGCTCTGCTGAAGTTCCCATTTACTAAATAGACACAAACATATATGAAAGGTACCTTAAAATCTGTAGTATAGCTCTTACTTGTGCCGTAGGATATTTCCTTCAGTTTTGCAGCTGTGCTTTTAATTCCAGCTGCACCTTTCGGGAGTTGACTTTAAGATGACAATTCATCTCTATTATTTAGGAAAAAAAATTAAAAGGATATAAAGCATGAGAAGTTAGTAATTTGGCAAAGATGGAAACATCAGGTTTAGAAAAAAAAAAAAATCCAAACTCTCCCCTTCTGCACCCCCAAAATATCCCTTATTCTTCAATAAACAAAAACTAGACTAGGAAAGACTGTCTTTCTTGTGACTGATTTCAATGTCAAGCAGAGTGTAACTGTTCCTCCCAATAAATTTTTATTCTATGGTTGGAAAAATCTCATGGACTTACTCCTATGTGAATTTTCTCACAATTCCAGTCTTTCATAGTAGGATCCTTTTTAGTATTTCCTTCTGCTCTTCAGCAATCTGTTGGGTTGAAATGAGTCGATGTGTTCATGGTTGTAAGGGTGTGGGCAGGAAGACTTGCAGGCAATGGGATATGGTATGGATAAACTAGATATGAAAACGTACACATTAAGAATCCGGGCTGGAAAATGGCTACAAAACTTAACAGTTGCTCCTCTTAGATCAAAACACAGATTTTACACCAAACTTCACAAATATTACCACATGGAGCAGGTACATAGTCAGCTGCAGAAACAAAGGCTCTACATGATATGTAATGGCACTGGACAGATGTTAATCATTGATAAAAACTCTGTTTGGCTGTTTGGTGGTCTGGTGGTGAGGATATAAAACAGGAACTGGAATTTAAATGATTCAAAATGCTTTTCAAAGACACATTTTGAAAATTTCATCTTCAATCTGGGTACAGTGGAGGTTTCAGAGGTGGGAGCAGAAGCAGGGTGGAAGCAACCACAGAGCTATTTTGAACGGTTGGTTCCCATGTGGGTGATGAGCAGTTCTGGAAATAACTTCTTTCTAAAACAAAACAGTGCACTATATGAATTTAGAATACAGCAAAAGGGTTTTTTTTTTACCAGAAATTTCTACTCATACGTTTGAGGACAAAAATATACCTCTGGGAACTTCAGGTACAATGCACAATAACAATTAATTTTTTAAGGGACATAATAAGAGTAATGCATCATTACTGACTACCATAGTGAAAGTTTATAGCAGTTTCATTTTTAGCCATTAATAAACAGGCTAATCATTAACACTCATTACCGAGGAATGTATTGGACATTATATTATTGAGTTATTATTGCATTATATTATTGAGTTGTTATTCTGAATACACAGCATGCTAAATGTGGTATTTAATTGTAAATTACTGCTTCATTGTTCCATATTCTAAAGACATGGTACAATATTTTACGGTTTTAGTGCTTTACATGCTTTACGTGGTTTTCCACCACGTATTTTTGAAAACTCTCTTTCTGTAGGACCTGTGTTGCTGTTCACTGTTTCATTCCAAATCACTATTTTGATGAAACCTGTAAGAACTAAAAATGGAATGGTAATAGTTTTAATGTTTCTTGAAATGACGTGTAATACTTGGAAGAATCACAGGACTTGTACTAGAACCTTCATGCATGTTTCCAGAGTATCTTTAGTATAGGAAAGCTGAGGAATTTAATAGCTTTTCCACTTCTAGGGGCATGAGCACAATTATTGCACATTGGCTTTTCATGGAATGACAAACTGATTACTTCTTCACTGCTACGGGCACGGTTTTAACTTGTTTAAAAAAAAAATTACTGTTAATATTTTACTGTTCTTATAAATGTATATAATCTTATAAATATCGTATTTCCATTTAGGATTATGTAAATGAAAAAGTTCTGTTTCACAGTTAACAGGATACTAGAAGTCATTGGGTTTCAGACTGGTTCAATTTGGGTATACGTAAAACTCAATGAAGTGGGCCACAGAAGGACAGCTGAGCACCTGGAATACAAGCTGCAGATTTGATCCTTGCAGTCTTTGCAATACAGGAAACTTACTTAAGTGTTGGGAGATATTAAATTTCTGAGCTTAAAAATTGATTAGGTATCCGCATAAGGGAATATTAAATTCAATATACCATCTGAAGGCCAGGGCTCTTCGCAGCTGTGAAAATCGTTATAATATGACTGCCGTTCAGTTGGTTATGCAAAATAGTTTGTGGTCTCGGTCCAGTTCTTAGCTCTTGACAGGGGTTTGGGTCACCAAACCGCACGTCAGCTCTGTGCCTTTTATCTTGTCCTTCATTTCAGCAGGGAAGAATGTATATGGGAAGTGAACTAAGGTACTTATATGGGAAGCTGACATGACCAGTGAGTCAAGTAAGAGATATTAATCTCAACCCAACACATACTGCGTTTTCAAGGTCTAGGCAGTTGACACAGTTGACACTTAGATTTCATCCGAAGAATATTCTTAAAAGCGGAGTTCCCAGTAGCAAGAATACTGGGTGGAGCAGGGAGGAGGACAAGGCATTTGTGGAGCTCAGACCTGTCTAATCTTCATGCTTTTGCTTCTGTCTTAAGTCATTACAGAGTTGAGGTCGCTGGAAGAGCAGAAAGGAATAAAAAGAAGGTTAACAGGAGATGGTTCTAGTCATAAAAGTTGCAGGAGAGGCATGACTTGTTTTACTGATGTAAAATTCCCTGGGTGCCTGAGGGACTTCACTTCTTAGAAGAAATCTTAGAGATGTTTCCGAAAGGAATATTCTTCTAAATGAAATTATCTGATTGTGAAGCATTAAAAATAGTTTTCCTCTCCAGTTACTTCTTTAATGTTAAGGTTTCTGACTTTGGCTTAGGTAAATTATGTTTGAAGTTCCTGTCTTCTGCATCACCTCTATGGGAGGTCTGGTTCTTAAAAATGTGTGCGCTTATGAGAAGAAGAAAGATTTTTGTTGGCTTTTCCCTTTCGCATGAGAGTTTGTTCCTGCTGTCCTGCAACTTCAGGATCTGTTCCCTTGCATACCAGGGGCATGTACATGGAAAAGATATGCTGACATAGTTCTGCAAGGGGACCAGACTATTGTTGCAAAGACTTCGGTGTTGTGAGCCTGTTTATTGTACGGCCACACATTGGAAATCTGGGAAAATTTTTATCATCCCTTACAAAGGCCTGTCCCCAGGCAGTACAAGCTAGCCCTAAGGTAGGAGAGAAAAACAAAGTACCCAAGAGATGCTCAGGAACATGCCCTCAGTGATTTTCTGCCTTTCTCCAAACATCATAATATTTTAATATACACTTTAATACATAAGCCAACACTGTTTTTCCCCTCCAGACAAACTGAGTTCCTTTTTTCTAAGGTAAGCTCTTAAAAGTCGCCTTGTTTTGCTATTCTGTACATCATAAATATATCTATATGTTAATGACACAATCCTTCAACAGAAATGAACTGCTGATGCAAAAAAAGGTTGTTACTGGCAATACAGTGCCACTTACAGAAGCTCCTTCTCTTTTAAGAAGGCTCAATTACCTTTCTGAAACCACTGGGATTTCACAAGGATAATGCTCCCTTTCAAGAAATCTCTCTTTTCAAGCTTCCTACTGATGGAAACCCTGTGTTGCCAAAAGGTGGCAATTAATCCTTAAACAAAGATATATTGCTTGTCATAGGTTCCTGCTGGTCTCCAGTTACACAAAAGCCATTTCTATCCGCTAAAATCTGACTTTCTTATGTTATTGTCTATTGCTATTTTATAAATATGACGTACATTTTCTTCCAAATAAGAATTTCTTTTTCATTTTACCATTATGGCAGCTCTAGGAGGTGTTTTTCATTTCATAACAACAGCCCTGGGGACAAAGAGCTAATAGTGAGACTAAATTCCCTAAAGCAATTTTCTTTGATATCCACACCCTCTCCTTGTTCTATTGGTACAATCAGAAGTTAGAGATGGATAAAAGCTACTCAGTTACAAGTTCATCTCCTGTCAGTGCCAAAGTTATTCTCTATAGCTTACTTCCAGTGTTTTGACCAATCTGTAATTTCACAGTTTATTGTAGCTGTCTGTTAAGAGATAGAAGTTTCTCCTGTTATTCAGCCTAAATTTTCATTGTCCTTATTTCATCACCTGTTTCCCTCCCTGGAGTTTCTACTGTCTTGCAGCTTGAAAGTAGAGAATCAAACACTATTAATACTTACAGGAAAGAAGTCTTTCCGGAAATAAGATAACTAATTGTGGAAGTCTCCTGTAAAGTTTATAAAGTTTTGTTTCTTAATCTTAAGACATGACAAATTTCCTCCTAGGTATGAAACATAAAGACTGCTGGAAGAAAAGTGCAGGCTTACGATCCTGTTGTCCCTTGAACTGCTCTAAGGCACTATGTCTGCCTGAGCAAATTAATCTGACAGCTGTTGGCTTCTTGATGGGTTTTGTAGGGTTCTTTTTTTATTTGTGTATGATAAACATTTGTTGTCCACTAGTTTTAGCAAATCTAGTGATACAGTATAAAAGTAAGAAGTGGAGGAGAAATTTAGACTATTCTTTGATCCTTTCACTGTCATTCGTAGGGTTAACAGCTGTCAAGCCCACATATAAGACAGGACAGGTCCTTATCATATTGAAAGGGAATAAACATTGATGCTTCTGGAAAATGGAGTTGTAGGACATGCCCTCAACCATGAGCCTTCCACTTGAGTCCCTTTCTCAAGGAGCAGAGCTGCCTTCCAACAAGGTGGTCCTCCAGCCCAGGAGGGAATGGCAGATGACACACCAGTTACAGCAGACTGAAAAAACAAGCCTTGTGCATAGACAGCAGTACTGTGGAAACCTCGGTGAAAAGTGAGGTAGGAAGAGGTTAATATTTAAGTGAGAAAGGAAGGAAGAAGAAATCAAAGTGAAAAAAAAATAAAAAATCTGTCCATCTCTTTCAGCCCTTTGGCTTAGGGTTGCTAGCTCTGGTTGGCCTCCCACTTTTTTCAAATCTATTCATAGCGATTTATTTAACACTTCTGTTTGCTTTAAAAACTGAAAGTACATCAAGGCTAAATATAAGCATACCTCCAGCTCTTTGTTCTCTTCTACAAAGGCTGTAGCTAAGATTCTTTGCTACCTTGCACCTTGAGATACTAATTACACATGTCAAATTAGGTGTGGACTGCTGCTACCAACATCAGAGAAGAGTTTTGTTTGATGTCTTACACCTTCCCTCCACAGACTGAAATCACTGCCAGAGGTGCAAGACGTACTAATAGCTACCCATCTACCTACCTGTTTATCTTGACGGAAAGCTTTCTGGTTAAAATCTGGGAGCGAAATCGTGCACTTGGGATACACTCCTTGCTTTTGACGTGCTGCTGTTGTAAAGTCAGGCAAGTCGATTAACCATTCCTGTTCCAATCCACCTCTGCGAAGCGTGGTCAGATGTACACACAGCATTTACCCTAAAGGCGGTGTGCAAGCTTAGTTCAATAACAGTTGTGATATGCTTTTTTATCCTCGTGGAAGATGTGATAGAAAGAGAAAACATTTATATTTAAGGTAAGCTTGACAGTTTTTTTCACTGATAAAAAAACCTGTTTTTTCATAAAACCTCCGTAATGATCTATTTCCTTCAGTAACTAACAAAGAGCTGCAATCGTCCCGCTGCACCTCCGTGACGCAGTGTGTTAGCCAGCGTTCAGCGCTCTGGAGCAGATCTAAATTCCCTCTCGCTCTGCTGTTGTCCTTCCCTGCATTTCTTTCCCTTGCTCACTCTTTAGTGTGCAGTCAGGACCCCATTTCTACGGAGACTCACTGATCGATCGGGTTGCAGTGGTTAAGGGTAAGCCCATTCAGGAACCTGGGCACTCCGGCTCGTACTTTCCTCTGAGAGGGACCTTTCATTTAACTGCTCTTTACACCTGCCTGCTCTTCTGCATAAATAATAAATAATAACAAAGACAATCCTATATAAGACATTTCCCCTTCGAACATAACCTGCAGCGCTACAGAAGCGGGGATAGCAAAATATACCATTGTGTTTGGAGAAGAAGGACAAAACTATGTGTCTTGATAAAGCATCGGGCCGTCCGTGTGTGATGCGCTTACTGGGGACTGGGTACAAGCCTTCAGCTGTGTCCTAGAGTAAACATGTTTCAAAGAGACAGCTGGTAGAGCTACCAGAATTTCAACTTTGAGCAATGAATACTGTAAATGTAAATTACCATTATAAAATGCAGTAATTGTGATTTCCAGGAGTTTTACTTTCCTATTTTATCCTGCTGTTTATACCCAACCAAGAGCTGTAGCAATATAAAAATACATAGATTTCTTCAAATGCTCACTAATACGCTGTTTAATTCAAATTGTTTTTAAATAGCTTCCTAAATTCTATTTCATTTTGTTATTTTTGGATTTATTACTGCTTTAGTTCATAAAACTGCTGGATTCCAAAATCTGAATTGCAGTCCCTCTATTTTTCTTCACTACAATAAGTTGTATACAAGTATTCTTGATTACTCTCCTTTAGTTTCTTGTGAAATAATAAAGTAACAGCTTTTTCTGCTCTATTTAAATTTTGAGTGCCAGCCAAGATCCTTCTCTCCCTGTTTTAGAATCCATTTAAAGTGAGTTTTCTAATCAGCTATGCCCTCCACATCATAAAGCCTCTCCTCCCTATCTTTGCTGATAACTCCAGAGATTTTCAGGCTGGGAAATTATTGGTCATGCTTCCCTAGTTATGTTTCCCCAGTTATGCTTTCCCCAAGAATCAAGCCCTTAGGAAATTCATGCTCTGAATTCCTATTCCCTGATCTCGAGAAATATATAGATTTCAGGAGCAGATGGTTACATGTAATTTCGAAGGTCAGCATTCAAGGAGGTTAAAAACTTTAATGGAATACTTACATGCTCTACAACTTCGCTCACTTTTGTTTTTGGTAAATTTATTTAATTAATCTTAAGCTCATTTTCTCTCTGAATGGTCTCTTTTACTTTTCAGTAAAAGCCCTGAAAGGACAACATTCAATTTTAAGTGCAAATATTAGTTTGAATCAAGACTCCTGTGGATTTAAAAGGGTTTTTGATAACTAACCAACCTGTGTGTTCAATAAAAACATGAAAGATTTGCATGCTTAAGACAAGAGTGTAGAAAACAGACAAATATATGCTTGCATGCATGTGCACATATACGTCTACGCACACATCTGCAGCCGGTGAGCTCTTCCAGCCAAATTTGCACTTTTAACCACGGGTGCTTCTGCCCACAGCTCTGCTGTGCCGAGCAAAGTAAAGTCCTTTTCACCCTTCTCGGGGCTCCTCGTGATGCCAGGATTTGCTTGCTCAGCAATGCTCAACAGAGACTGTGTTATGCAGTATCTCCAATTCAAGTCATATGAGGTAAAAATAAGGCAGAGTGACTCTGAAAATCAGAACGTGACTGCGATGGTTCAAAGGGTGAGGGAAAAAATGCAGAACTCAAAGTAACCCCATTCAAAACTGCTATACATCTGGAAAAGCATGTTTTCCCTCAACAGTCTTCTCTCATGACAAATTTCTGAGAAATTAAAAGCAAATTAAGAAATTGAAAACTAAAATACACTTCCACACATCTTATTTTTTGTTATATTCCCTAATTAGCAATGGACTGATGTTACAAATGAAAAACTTGGATTATAACTGGGAAAATAAACTCTGCTGAGAAACATCAGACTGCATTCAGATCCAAGAAACGGTGCTTAACTCGGGCTGTAAAATGAAAAGACAGTCAACAGCAGAGAGAGAACTCATCATTGTGAGCTGGGTTATTATGCTCATATTTGACTATTATCAAGTGTTCAGATGTGAGATGTGATTTCTAAACACGCCCAGAAGCCTGTGCTCTTAGAAATGGATTCACTTGCAGAAGACATTATAATGTGTATATCCCCACTATTATTCAATAGCTCTTCTCGATCCTTTCTCTCCTACTCTCTTACTATAGTTAAACATTATTAAGACCTTTATTCATAAGATCTTTTTTTTTCTCTGTCTTTTGAGATATACCAGAGATGCTTTTATGTTAAATATGGTATCAATTTTAATATTGTAGTTGGTATTTGTATTTCATCTTGTTTCCAAGAAGCTCTGTTTTTTAAAGAATGGCTCAAAAATTTGTCATCTGGTTCGTGTCATAAAGCTGAATAGATATGAAGACACTTCTCCTGAGATCTCTTTCTAGCAGTACTTTTAGCAATCTTCCTTGATTCATCTACTGTCAAGGTCAGTTCGCTCCTTATTTAGAGAAACAAACTTTGTAAAGCCCCTCTTAACAGACCAGCGACTTGGGATTTTGGTTGTTTTTCTCTTTGTTCCAGTACAGTTTTGCCTGGGCTGTATAATACATCCACTTGAGGATACAAAAATCTCTTAGAAGACATGACAAGGACAAATGCTCCTCTGGCTTGCATTGCAGAGATAGGGTTAAAATGCTTCTTGTGCCACGTGTTTTGCTGTAACTTGCAGTTCCCACCGATACACCGTCGTTGCGGTCTTTCACTGTCTCTTCTGCTGTCTAGCACAACTCTTTCTCTTGCTTCAGATGGTTTCATCCTTTCCTTTTTGTCTTTTGTGTTTGAAGGCAAGGTCAGAAAGCCGCTCGTCTGCACGGGCTCCCGGCAGAGCGGGAGATAGCTGACGTGAAAGCCCGCTCTGAGCCGCGCGGGAGTACGGAGGATGCCTGAAAGAGAAGTTCTAACAGTAAAAAAGAAAGCTGGAAGGACCCAGAGGTTTAAGGTACAACCCTTTGGAAACAAGGGGTCAGATAAAGGTTTGAAATTATATATAGTTTTCTTCTGGCTTTGATGGAAAGTTCCTTTAGAGCCCAGCTGGAAGAAAGGACTCGAAGTGATGGGAGGGTTTGTAAGAGCACTGATTTTTCTGCCTTATCATCAGTATTGCACGCTTTGCAATATCCAAAGTCTTTTACTTTGCTGTTCAAAAGTCTGTGGAGAGAAGAGTAAATTATACCCTTCAATGATAAATTGACTGTATGAGTAAAGTGCACACACAGAAAATTAATTATAGCAACTTTAACTCTGAAGCTTTCCTTCTTCCTTCCTCCACCCAAAGAAAGACTGAGGTAATGTTGCCTGTAACAGCTTGCAGCACTATTAGTTCTCACTTCATGTAGCTACATATTGTGCTTTGAACATAGGTCATATAATGTGGAGAAGTGACGATTTCTTTGAGCTGGGTACCTGAGATGGTTCCACAACAGACAGGGCTGAAGGGACCATCAGGCACTTTGTTGAGTCTTTACAAGTAATACAATGTACTCAGATGAAACACACCAAGTGGTCACTCCTCTTTTCATTTAAAAAATTCAAATCTACGGACTCTTTGCACAAAAGAGTCTGCTTTGGCAATTTCTTTAGTTTTTCTCCTTTTTTTTTTTGGCAGCACAGTTGCAAAAGAGCGATACTCTGACATTCTGCAAAGAACTGTAATCTGATTTTCTGGTTCAAAATTAATTTTGGTTTCAAATATGACCCAACAGACGTACAAATCTTACTTAAACTTGTCAAATCCTGAATGAAATATTTCAGTTGATACAGACTGACATTTTTAACCAAGATGCTTGATTTGTAAAAATGTTCTCAGTTCCATCTTTTTCTTATAAACTCTGAAGGGAATAGTTTTAGACATGTCATTGCATATCTAAGTGACCAGTGATTCACTTGATTGCTTTCTATGTGCAATGTATCACATAACTAAATCATGTGGCTTTAATTGCTTATATTTTGTAAATGCAAGGATAAGATTTTAATTATTAAATTGAAATTATTAAAGCAGTGCAGAGTATCTTCATTGCAAAATTCAGAAGTCTGACAAGTTTTCGGGAATCAGCTGAACAAACTCGAGCTGTTTAGATAGAAAACCCAAACATGTGAAATTTGTGGTTTCACTCTATCCCTATTCCTGACCACTTCTTAAGAAAGAAATCCGTCCTTCCTGTGAGGTATCCCTAAATACACAGGCAGCCCAATCCACTTCAAAGGAATTAAGTAAAGGTTTGCACCTAAATTGTAGTATTTTGAGCCTGAATTACTTGGTATTTTTTATCGTCTGTGAAATATCCTCTTTGAAATTGGTCGGTCTCATTTAGAAAGCAGAGTAGATTGCATACCCTTACATTTGTAGAAAAGTTGTATTATGGAGACTTTGGTGATTTCACTTTTTTACCCATTGTGAGACACTTGACTATCACGCTATCCAAAAGCTGAAATATTTTGCTGATAAAACTTATATAGCCGGTATTGGGTTTTGCATTGCTTTTGTGAGAACTGCCAAATAATAATTTATGTACAAAAGTTTTTTGTTTTTTCTTCTGAAGTGTAACTATTGAAAAAAAACAAAAAGGAGGAAAAACTGTTGAGAAAGATGCATTTTATTTTTTGGCCTCTCTTCAAAAACATCTTATATGATTTAAATGAATTGCATGGAGGAAAAATCCAATGCATCCAAGCAGACAGCTTGGTATGCTCTACAGCAAATTATTCCATCCCACTGCAAATGTTTATAATGAAAATGATAACTGAACCTTAGCTACACCAGAGCAATACTGGAGGTGGTGGTATGAATATGCTCTGATAGATTATATCTTAAGTCAAGAAAACCATATGCATACTGAACAAAGTCGTAAGGGTTATGCAAAGTGTGTCAATTCACTTCCACTAGCTGTAACATTATTATTTTTGGATAATTTTTGAATGGAAATAGGAGGGAGGCTGGGAAGCCTTTGCTTTCCCTGAGGTTGGTGAAGGTGAGCACAAGGCCCAGCTCAGCAGCAGGGTTAGGGTAGGGCTGTGTGTGCATGCCCATGTTTTGCATACACTTATGCACAAAGTCCCAAAGTTCAGTTGGCTATTAATAGAGAATTAATTTGATGCTTTTAGATGGTACTACTCAAATTGTTCTTGGTAAATAAATTATTGGATGAATCGAGCCCTAGATGTACATATCAGTTCTGATCCTTAGTTATGCATTCATTAGTCACAAGTGCTTGATGAACAGTTTATGAAAAAACCCCCAAACAACCATTAACTATGCGTTTTGTAAGATGATTGACTCACCACTAGTGACAAAATTGTTGTTTTCCCATGATTGAATAGCTAACCTTAAAAAAAAAAAAAAGCAGCTTAATCGTACAAGCATACAAGTGCTGAACCCTGTTATGCATAAGTGTGTTTGTTCAGAAAACTCAAAATATTTATCCTAAGAAAAAACAGTTATCAATCACTAATGGAAATAAAGATCCATGGTAATCATGGTTATGGAGTTTATGACCTATTTCAACGTGCTCACACTGAACAGCAGCTTGGAACTGAAACACAAGGCTGGAGCTGATCAAAACATGCAATGGAGCAGCACAGAGAAATTGCAAATAACCACAGCAAACTGGCTATAAACAACATATAGATCAAGAATCGATTGCTTTTGAAACAGTCCAAAGTAAACGGGACTATCCTCTTCAAACTACTGATTCTTCATTCAAAGTGCAAAGATTCAAAGGTTTAAGGCTATGGAGGAGCCATTGATGAATTGTGTGATGGCTACGTGATCTGCATTAAATTTGTAAATTTTAATTAGTAAGGTAGAAAAATTGTTGTAGTAGCACACATCTATAATACTGACCAATGTGTTGAAAGCTGCATCCCCCCTCCATCAGGGGAAAAGAAAATGTAAATCCAAAAGACAGTACCTGAAATCTTTAGGAAAACTTTGTGTTATTAATGTCTAAAATGCCCCTAACCATGTGATTAAGCAGCAATGACCTGGTTACATGGAAAAATCTACAGAAAAACCTACTCAAGCTATTTTAATTGATTGTTCAATCACCTGCAAATGATGCCCCTGGCTACAAAATGCAAATTTACCTCAAAATATTCTTGTTCATATGATGAGAAAAAGGTCTGCTGTACTTTGAATCTCAATAAGCTTGGCTTGAGAACCCTCTCCTCTGCACATGTCAAGCTGTATATATACATGAATGTACATATACAGATTATATATTTTAAATGTAAACTTAACACCTATTTATTTATATATATTTAATAATGTGGACTTGTAGACAATTCTAAAAGGTAAAAAAGGTACATCATCAATTTTTGTAATTGGGGAAAACATGAATGTTAGCCCAGGACAAGTACTAGCTGTCACTTTTGTTATGAATCTGCACTTTGTAAACATAGGCCCTCCACTTAAAGAGATGAAAAATCACGTGAGCCTCTCATGATGAGCCACGTGTCGCACAGAAAGTACAATGGAGGCCTTAGACAATACTTGCTGTTCACTGCTGTGTGATGGGTGTGTAAAAGCCCTTTTTTGAGTTCAGTAGATGTTTTCTGATTAAAGAAACGTATTCACAGACTGGGGCCATTATTGTTGAAGCAGTGGACTTTCTATACTGGTGAGGTCAACTTAACTAGACCTGAACCTGAATGGCATCTTCTACTGCTGGGGAAAAATGAAAGAGAGACAAAGATGAGAAGCAGCAGACAACTTTGCGTGGCTTGTTTAAGCAGGTGATCCTTTATAAATATCACTGATGTGGAAAGAGAGCTGTAGAATATGTACTTTAATGTTGATTGCTCTAACTGAATTACAGAGCCATACCAATGGTGGTTGGAGGGGACCTCTGGAGACCTGTGGTCCAGCCTCAAAGCGTGACCTCACTGGTGGTCCCCAAGTGTTCTCCTGTGTTGCATCTCCATGCCCTGATGCCCAGTCTTTGTGCGCTTTTAGCAAAGCTTCATGTCCCATTGACTACTTGGTGGCAGAGTCCTCTGCACCTCCTGGATATCCCCTTTGGTCTCCATGGTAGAAAAGCTCTGTCTCGTGCTCATTTGGCAAGAGCTTAAAAAATGTGAGCTGAAAGCAGAGAATAGGACTCTTGCCACCATTTGTCTTCTAGATCATCCCCTCAAATCCTGGAATATTTACTACATGTTGTAGTTTTCTGGTGTTTTCTCCAATCATATCTTAAGTTATGTAAATTATAGGGTTGATACTTCTTCCCTTGAGAGACTATTTCATAAGCTGATATGTCTCACTGTCAAGAAGACTTCTTCACATTGCTTTAAGCTATACCCCCTTAGGTTACCCTACACAATTTTTTCCTACTTCAGCTCATTCATTAAATATTTATATGTAGTTCGTGTACCTATTAACTCATTACTTAGCCACATGTTACACACTTAGCTCATCCTCCAGTCTTTAATTATTTTCCCTAAAGGTTTCTTTTAACTCAGAACATGATATGGTTGCCGGTGCAGAAGAAAGATTATTTTTTTCAGATTTATATTACCCTAAACATATTAGGGCAATATCTGTACTTATTTATACCTCATGCAGTGTCAGCGAATGCAGAAGTATTAAATAAGTACAGAATTTGGTCCGTTGGGCTTGTGTTGCACTTTGGACAGCACTTGGTAATCTGAAGAGACACCTAGTTGAAAAATAGCAGAGTGGTGAGCCAGAATACACTGCCTTTGCAAACACATATTTCCTTCTTTGTCGTCTGGTTATTGAAGAGGCAGAGAAGCAATGTTAGTCTGTGGCGCAGAAATAAAAATGTGCATGCGTATTTAAACATACGTATCTGCATACATGCATGTATGGATATATGGATAGTAGAGAACCATGGAGTTGCTTGCTGAGAGAGTGGATCAAACAAAAGAGAAATTAGTAATAATCAGTGTTTTTCACACCATTGCATTAATATTTTCGTGTTCTTTTTGCTGCAGTTAGGGAAATGCATGTATTCTGCATTGTTTTCTTATTTTATAGGTGCTATAAGTGTTGTGTTATATTGATGTGTATCCCATATTCTGAGCATGGCAGCCTGGTGCTGTGCTCCGGCCGCATTCAAAACCTATTAGAGGAAATCTTTATTGACCTCAGCGGCATGTGAGCTGCTCACAGGGTTGTGCTGAGCAGTCCAACTTATTGAAGTTATTCACGTCCTTGAACTGGTGAGACCCTTGTGTAGCTGCCTGGTGAAGGGGACATGTACAATTCTCAGGCCTAGTGTTTGATTAAAGAAGTAAAAGTGTTATTTCTTTGGAACTCTGAAAAGCTTAATTCTTGGCTTTGAAAAAGTGTTTTGAGGAAGTGGTGTGTAGGTCATCTGCCAGCGTTGCCTGGAGTTGGACGTGTTGCTGAAACTCCAAGTCTGAGTTTCTCGGGCTGAAGCATTCAAACTTCTGTCAGTTATTTCTGATTTTAAATCAATGACTTTTTCAGGCATGCAGCAGTTTTAATATTTCTCCAAGAATATCTTGTAGAAAGAGCTGGAAAGCGTATCATGGGGCATACAACATCTTAGTTCACCAGGCAAGTGGAACTACCACGAATGTTGCCTCATTGTTGGGTTTCTGCAACACCACGTTTTCCTTCCCACATATGATAAATCACATTTGGTAGCTCTGGACAGAGCCCAGCAGGTCTTGGTAACCTTTCACAGCCCAGGTTCATCAGAGTATAAAGTGTTCCCATGCTGTGTAAAATCTTCACCTCTTTGCTTTAGGAGGGTATTTTGATATGTACTGTGTGCCTGGTTTTGTTTTTATTTGACATGAGACTATGTTTTATGGACTTAGCTCAACCTTATCTTTCCCTGTCACAGCTAAATCCATATTAGTGGCTACTCAAGGAGAATTTATCTGGCAACAGACTTAAATGCCATCACCTGAACCCTCATCGCTACACACAGCTGGGGAAGAGCTGGGGGGACTTGTCTGGCTCTTCTTACGCTGCCAGGGTGGTGATGGTGGTCATTCAGCTGTGCTCCCCATAGGAACTGGGGTAACGTACTGAAAGAGGTGAAACCCACTGGCATTTCTGTAAGCTGCAATTTCTAAATGTGATTTTTTTTTACTCTTTAGCTATCTATTTATCTCTCTTTCCTCCTGGGGAAAAATGTCTACTCGAGGCTGTCTAACCTCTTGGCACCATACTAGCTGGACTGGGGGGAGGCTGCAGACAGGGGTGGATGTAGCATGGGGGGATACACGTGTTAACACTGTTTTGCTCATGTTTAAGTGATGTGAAGGGGGTTGTAATTCCTGTGCCTGGATTATATACACTCACAAAGAGGTTGTATACCCTCCTGCTAGCCACGCAGCGGACATGCCTCTCCCGCTGCCAGGAGAAGGGGCTGTATCACATTTTGCAAAATAAAAGTGGGAGCAGCTGGTGCTGATGGAGGGACTAAAAAGGTTTTGGTGCTGGGAGCAGGGCTGCTGTCCTCAGTGCCTGGCTGGGAGCCTCTCCCTGCCCCAGGCTCTCTGCTGCCCAAGGGCTGCTCTCTTTCCTTGACTTCTTTTAAACTGCAGCGTTACTGCTTGCAGAGTCACTTTATATTAATTTCCATCAGGCTGGCAGAATTCAAACGTATCTACATGTGGCCCATATTGATTTATTCCTTCCTGCAGTTGTTGCAAGTCTTCATTGCTTCAGTAGTTTTCCTGGCCGTCTCTATCTTGTTTGGGTGTTGTGCTGCACTGTTGTTCTCTGTAGTTTTGGTATTTTCCTTTGCTGTGCAGTTCCCTGTGCTGAAGGAAGTGTCACCGCTCAGCCGGGCTGAGCTGGGCAGAAATAAGGAAAAGGAGAGAGAAGGGTGCAAAGCTTCAAGCTTGTGGTACAGACACACCACCCCTGAAAGCTTGATTTCAAATGTGGGCAGTGCTTTCATTTATTTCTTTCTTTTCAGAACAGTGGCTACACTGCCAAGCTCACAGCTGGCTCCGTAACTATTACCTTCACTCACAGAACCGGTAAATAAAAATGAGAAAATGCTGTCAGCATCGCCAGTCTTGACCCACGTAAGTTCTACTGCCACATCTAAAGAAAAAAAAACAAAAGAGATGCTGACCTTTAAGCTAAAAATGATGTGACTGTAATTTCATGAGTTTGTTTTTCACCACAGAAAAAAATTATTAAAGAGAAAGAACATTGTGGAGTTGAACAGGAGAGTATTCTCCAGGGGTGGAAAAGTAGACTTCAGATTAAATTATTTCCTCAATTTATTTAGGAGAGGACAAATGAAACCTATCATAGCACTTTGGCTACAAACTGTTTTCTTTGATATCTTCAGGAAAAAATGGAGCAAAGGTATTAAAAAAGTAAGTGAGAACAAATTGTAGCTATGATTTAAAAAAAAAAGTTTTTCTTTTTTAGGGGAGACTGCACAAGAAATGAATATAAATAAGTATGTTTAAAAAAAATTTAAGGGAGCCATGGTAAATATTGAAAGATTCAGACATAGCTGAGCTACTTTTATATTCACATACTTTTAATTCAGCTTTTTCATATGTATGAGTTAAAATAGCCCTAAAGTAGTTGCTCTATTACAAAGGCTTTTATACATCTTTAGATCAGTTCTCCACTTTTTGAGGTTTTGATCACCTGTAAAACACTATAAATGAAGAAATATAGTCCTTTCAATTTTGAACTGGGAAGGTAACATTTAAAATGCTACATGAAGCTTTTGAGCATCGTATTTCTAAAAAGAAAGATAAATAAGATAGTTGGGAAGAGTGCAAATAACAGAGTGAAAGGTTTATAATGTCGGCCTGCAGGAAAGCTGAGCGTACTCGTTGTGGAGGAAAGGAATGACAATAAAGCAACAGGCTGCAAATCCATAAAGTGATTTCACGGGAAGGAGAGGCACTAATTGCTGTTTTCAGTCTTCAAGGTTAAACGAAGGAGTTATGGGGGAAATGAGAAAATAGAAAAACAGGAGGCCTTGATGCTTCCTGCTATAGGACTGTGTTTTCAACTACTAAAAGTTTTGCCGAATAGTGATGCTGTGGGTTGAATTATTTTTTCATGGACTTGTATGGTTCAGACTATCTAAAAAACCAAGTTTTAGTTGAAGTCGCCAACTTTCAATAATAAGTTTAGGTAAAGTTATAAAGAGTAGAAACTGTTTTTTAGAAGCAATGGTTGCACATGTTAAAATCTTTCGGTTGTATGCCTTAAAATTATTTTTTAATATTCTTTCTCTTTAATTAAGAAGGGCAAGAAAACAGTTCTTCAGAGGAAAGCAAGAACATATCTTTCCATATTTCGAAAGTGCTTGGAAAGTTAGGAAGCAGTAATAAAGTAATAAAGCACAAAAGATGTATTCCCTCTGCACCCCTTCTCTATCTTTCTCAATTTTGGGATCCTTCAAAGCTTCCAGGGGAAGGGTATTGACAGTAAACATGCTTTTCTTAGTTACCTTCAGTGCCTCAGTAGTAATTCCGTGGCCCCTGGGGATCTGCAAATCACGGACTGAAAGCAGCTATCTAGATAATAAAAGCTGCAGGATAACTCATTTAAAAGTTACTTTGCAGAAATTATGATTACTGAGTTGTGCAGCAATATACATATGAATTGTCTCTTGACTTCGATGGAGTCAATTAAAGCCACTTAATTAGTGCAGTTAGTAATCATCCGCTAAAATTACAGACTTTCATTTCTGTTATGATTCATCTATTTTAATACCATTTAAAAAATGACCCTGTATAGACAAATTCGGTTAAGCATTTTCTTTAGTTTGCAGTTGCTTTTGCACTGAATGACTATTTTTAAACATTTGGCAGGCCTTTTAATATTTTAGACTTCTTACAGCAACATCATTTCTTGTCCGGGTCTCTATTTTTCTACTTGCTTATGGTTCCTGCTTTGATTTGTTGTTATCACTCACGCTTTAACCTTGTTCTGAACTCTGAGACACGTGCATCCATTTTCCTTGGCACTTTTTAAAAAATTAATTTATTAATCATGAAAGGCCAGCAATCTTCCCTTACGGTACATTGTTTAATGCACTAGACTAGACCCTTGGATTGCACTTTGATTTTGAAATAAATCTGTTCTCTCTTTCAAGCAGTTCCTGTGCAGGGAAACCTGATAATTCTGCATTTAACATATATACCGGGGAAAAAGGCAGTGGAAGAAGCAGACCCCATAAATCCCCACTGCCGGCACCGTGCCGGAGAGGCTTTTAGCTCGGGAGATTGGCCTCACAAAATGGGGTAGGAGGGACCTTGAATATACCAGGAAAGGGAATCATGGTAATAAAGCTTTTTGATATTGATTCCTCTTAACTTCTACAAGCAACAAAAAATGTGTTCACACTTAGCAGGGATTCTGTTATTGTACCCAGTCTGAATGCTTATGTCTAATGTGTCACCTGTAGCATCCCCAAATGGGCAATTTTTCTCTGACTAGGAAACGATTCTCCGGCACACAAAGCACTCCTATTGGATGTGGCTCACGTTTAGTTTCTGGAATTGATTCTGTGATGACAAATCCCTTTAATTTTCACTTGCTCATATTTGTCAAACAAGTGAGAATCCAAAATATTGCAAGAATTATTTTCAAACAAAGCATTTGTTTTGACAGTATTGAAAAAACAGAAAAAAGGAGAGATATTATCCCGTGACAATATATCTTTTTATGCCTGAGAGTCATTGATTCACAGCAGAGGCATTTACAGCTCTTCACATGCAGCACGCACCTCAAAAACTGTTTACAAGAACAAGAAACTTCTGCCAAGCTGACCTGTGAAATTCTGAGGAAATAAGATCACAACAAACAATGCAGCCCATGAGCACAAAGTGCTCGTAGGAAGCAGAAGGTGCTCCAAAGATGTCCATACAGCCAAAACATCTCCTTGTCTCCCTTTGCCTTGGAGTGAGCCAAAGTACCTCCTGGGCACCCGAGTGAGCATTGCACAGCTGCTGAGACACAGGATGGATACGGATTAATAACAGTCCGACGTGTGTCCTTAAGAAGATGCAGTAGTGATTTTATAGGGTAATTCCATCTCTGCCAACTAAACCGAGCTGGAAGGTTTTATTTCTCCTTGGGAGGCTGGGGACACATTCTGGCTACGTGACATACCTTACTACTTTGTGGTATTTCAGAAACTCTTTACTGCTTTGCTGAGCAGCCTGGAAGAGTGTCTTATCTTTCTGAATTTAAGTGAATCTGCTGCATTCTTTTTTTTGTTTTGTTTTCTAGCTTTGTCTGTGTGGTTTTTTGTTTTGTGTTGGGTTTTTTAATGATTTTTTTTTTGCTTTATTTCCCCCCCCCCACATAGATAATAGAAATGTCTATCTTTCACTGAAGAGTTTTGGTTCCCAGAGCTCTCATCATACTTAGTTTCAATTTGTTCAAAGTGGAGACCCTTAAATCTTTCACAAAAAAACTGTGCAGGGAATTGTAGTCAGTTGGGCAAATTCTCTTCTCTGTTGCATGGGTGTATCTAGAGGAGTCAAACTGAAGTCAATAAGATATTTCAGATTTATTTTGGCTGTAAAATTCTAAATCTGAATTTAAATTTAAATTCATAGTATAAACGCAACCCAAATGAAATGTGATTTAAATACGTACATTTGCTCAATAAATATATTCTTTTGTTTTTTAAATGTTTCTCGGATTTGAGTAATATAGAACCATACAGAATGTTCCCCTTATGTTTTATTTTATATCTATGCACGTACATGGCCTTGCCCTTGTGGGAAATGTGTCCAGGCCTGGGCTCCATAAACCATCACAGCAAAGTCAGTAAACGTATATTATATCCATGTGACAGACTGAATTGTAGGAATTGTTACAATACAGAGATCAATAACACATGTTGGAATGCAGTTATTAAATATAGCAGTGCCTCAGTAAATGAAAAAACACATCAACTTTCTATGAGTCAATGTTTTTTAGAGAGAGAGTAAGCCATAGATCAAGCTTTGACAAATTCTGCTACTGTTGAATAGATGGATTTTTTGCTAGCAGCCTCCATTCCACCTATCAGAGAGAAAGGAAAGTAATTCATACTAGAGAGACAAAGTGATTTTAAATGAAGCAAAGGAATGCACAGCTCTGAACAGCAAAGTTTTGATTCAGAAGCAACACTGCTCAAATATTGGTGCGTCATAAATTTTAAAATGTGTTCATTTCCACTTAGGGATAATTCTTGTTCTAAGGGAAAAAAAATACTCTTTTTTATATTTATGACAATCTGGAAAAATAAAAATTAAGTCCTGCTGTCTTCTTGCACACAAAATGGTCATGGAATTACCATTCTATGGAATTTTTTTCTTCACAAGAAGAAAACACAATAGTAAAATTTCAAAATGCATTATAATTGCCATCTTTTTTTTGCAAGCTGTCCTCATTCCATAATTGGCTTGTCAATTGAAAGTTATTACAGATTTAATTTCTCAGGAATTTGTTTTGACTTTCTGATTGTTAATATACGTTGATCTTGAGGCTGAACTCCAGCTTCCATGTCCTTTAATTCCATTAAGTTCAAGTTCAAATGTCCTATTTGTTCCTCAAAAAGCAATTGGTATTGCTTTATAGATGAATTAAAGAAAGGGATTGACTAATTCAATAGTAAAGTGACCACTGTCAATTGAACTTAAGTAATCAAGTGGCGTAACGTGGTTTGTTATATTTATGGACCAGATAAGACTTTTTTGCTTTATTTATGGCTGGTTTTATGCTACCGATATGCTTATGCACTGGTAGTCATCAAAAGCCTTTTGAAGTTACATTCCTTACTGTGCTAATAAGTCCACATTAATAAGGAAGCCATAAATTATTGGATATAATAATCAGTGAAAAAGTTTGTATTTGTGTTAAATGCCATTTGGAAACAAAGTATTGGTACTTTTTAAGACTAAAAAGATTTGTTATAGCAGGGAAAAGAATTACACCAGTAATTTTTAATCAGGGATCTGTTATTCCTCAGGCATTTACAGGCTACTTTTAAAGGACCTTGACAACCCATTGACAGTATGTTTGTACTCCTTCTAGAGTTCTTCCACTGGAAGATATCTAAATAGATACCCACAAGTTAAGCAACGTTGAAAACCACCAAAGGTGAGTGATTGTGAAAATTCTATTTTTTTCTATAAAGATTTCATAACTAAAATTGAGAAAAGCAATAAGAAATGTTAACTTTTTTTTTGTTTGACACTAGTGTTTGTTTGAAATTATGCAGCCTATTTTCAGCATGCTCCAAAATTGTTTATCCAAAACAGGATGCCAAAATCTTTCTGTTTGTAGACGTCAGGAGAGGTCAGATTTTTCTATTAACACATATTACAAAGCTTTGCAGGCATTATTTGTAGGCATCTTCTCAATTAGGGTAACTGCAAGATAAGCTGAAAATAATTTCTTCAAAAAAGTTGGAAATATAATATCCAGGTGAAAAAAAATGGTGTAATGATAGAAGGACATGTGGCTTTTTAATGAAAGACCATATTAAGAAACAATCCAAAAGAGGAAAAAAAAGAGAAGAGGAGATATTAGAAAAGATAAGTAGAATACTTAGGGGGATACTATTAAAATATCTAAAAACATTTTCTGAAATATTGGTATACGCATATATAGTCCTTCATTCCCTGTGTATGTATTCATTGCATGTCCCTATAAATCCCCGTTATCTCTGTTTACTAGTGCTCCATTTTTTCCTGTACTTATGACTGACAAGCAGAAGTAATATAATCTCAGAAGCTATAAAACGTTACTTGATGGTTCAAGAAGTCTCTCCCAATACATCCCACAGAAGACAGCGCAGCTCGATTGCCAGCCTTTTACTCAGTTATCTTCCTTGCCTCCAAATGATGTGAAATCAGTTTAATAAAACCCAATGTGAAATAGATTGGCTTTTGGCATATGTGCATTGTAGCCTAAGACATCAGTGGAGAATTTTTTATCAAAGGATATTCATTCCTCTATTGGTTTGATATCAAAATGAAAACTGATGCTTTCTTTTTATAAATAAGATCAAGAAATGTAGTCTCTTCCTCCATTGATAGGTCTTTATGGATGCAGGATAGTTAACTTCTTGATAGTTACGGATGTAACTGCAAGTGACCTTATCTGCTTTCCCTAGTAAGTTGAATATCGGCAGTGTGATTTATGCAATGACCAAGGAGCACGGGCTGGAACAGAGGCAGGAGCATGGCAATGGAAGTGCTGCCAACCTCCTTCAGCCATGAACGCTCCGCACAGCCCTCGGTGAGCGAGAATTGCTCAGGTCATTTAGTGCAGCTCCCAACCATGGCACTTACCTCCCCACCTTCCCTTGCTTTTATGAATTTGACCCTTGAATGCGATGTAGACTGAGGACCCACTTCTTCTCTGGCTGAGCGTGCTGGGCTCCCGCTCATCCGCAGGGTTCGTTAGCAGTAACAAGGTGTCTGTTTGCGGATGAAGAACCTTAATTCTCTCTCTGAATAAATTCCTCATGCTGGCCCTGTACTATGGGGATGGACCGTGGGACTAATGGCAGTCATCTACCGGCTGAACACTTGGGAAATTGATGAACAAGTACAATTTCAGATTGAATGAGCTTGAAAATTGTCTGAGCCTTCTCCTTCCTCTCGTCTTGCACGTTAAACCCAAGCTACCAAAGCCTGGTGATTCCAGTGTCAGTGCAGATGCTCATCTTCAGTAAGTGGGGGTGCATTGAAGATGGAGGGAGCATGCCACCACCAAGGCCTCTCGCTCAGCTGTGACCCTTCATGGCAACGGGGAGAAAGGAAGAATTTTATAATTAAATATGTTGCTAAGCTTTTCTTCAGGCTGCATTTCAAGTTGTACGGTTCATTTAAACCACTGCAATTTGTTGCTGTAACTACTCTGCCACTAGATGTGCAAAATTAAAGCTTCCCTTAGGTTGTTCTGCATGGTGCCTTCATACCCACTTACAGAAAGACAAAGAAAGGAAGCATTTTTAAGACGTAAACCTATTAACCACAGTAGCTGCATAGTCCCATATCTGCTGAAAATGATCTCACGTCGTAGGACAATACACCCAGAATGATACCTAATCATAAATTACTCATCCATGCCTGTGAAATTCAATGGCTGTATGATGAGAGATCCCATTATAAGTGATGACTTTGGCTGGCCTGCTTATTCCTGCTGCTTCTCTGCTATGTCACTGTGACACTTTCCAAGTGTCTCTAGGTTGCAGGACAGCACCAAGTATTCTCTATATGAGGCAATTTCACTCAACAGTTAAAATAATAAGCCTTTTTCTAGTAGTTTCCACGTCTTTGTAAACAGAGGTGCCCACATCTTCTCAAGTATCGGTGAGTTCGGTTAAAGCTTCTCATATCCTGCCGTCCATCATCAAGGGCTATGGAAAATGTAATTATTTTTGTGTATCTCATTTGAAAGGTTGGTCATCACTCATAGCTGTTTACATGTCAAATACAACATTTGAAGTCCCCAAACTCCGCCAAATAAGCACATGTAGTCAAAATATCTTTCAAAACATGAAATATGCTACTAAGATACCTCTAGATTATGTCAACAAATATAGTACAGAGGATAACTCTTCCTATATAGTAAATGTATTATATAAGCAACCATGAAAAACTTTGAAACACAAGATATTTGAAATCTCATTTGATAGAGACGCTTCTCACTAAAGCAATTTCTCTCAAAGAAACGTGGATCTAATTTGCCAACTGTGATTTAAAAGAAGAAATATATATATTGAGTGGTTTTGGGTTGTGGTTTTTTTTTTTTTCCCATACAGGATAGATTTTACTCCAGAGCAGGGGAGGGGGAGAGGGGACGAAAGTACTCAGTTCTTCTCCCATATTAATACTTCATGGAAGGATCCCTGTAAGCAGAGATGTTTGCCTCCATAGATGCAACAACTCCATACATCACCAAACGGTTTACTTTTAAACACTGTATAATATTGTATGTCATGAAGTATCTCCTAATAAAACCTGATGGTAGCCAAAGGCTTCTGTAATATCCAGTCATTTAGCTTCATTACAGATTCATTTTAGATTTCCTTTTTAAAGGTAGAATTTTAAAAATGAGCTGGTAAGAAAAGAACATCTTGCCAAACGTTTCACTATTTTTCTCCATATAGCGAACATGTTGTAAGAGCCAGCAGCCGTGCTATTCATCTCCATAACGCGTTAACGTGAGAGGAAGATAGCAAATTTTGGTAGGGTGACATGCAATGAAGAGTCCTCTCCTCAGGACCTTTGAGACTTACTTTGAATTAACAAAGGTATTATTTTGAAGCACAATGGAAATACTTGAAAGAAACCATTGATTAACTTTTTCTTAATAATTTTTTCCTGTATTTTCGGTTGCATTGATAATTGGAGACAGCAACACTTTCAGAGTGGTGAGTCCCAAATTTTACTGTGTGAAACCATTAAAATTAAAAGCGCAAGCGTTTGTCACAGGTTCTGTGATTCTCTCCAAAGTCAAAAGAAGTAGCATAACTTAAAGTAAGACTCTTCTTTCATGCTATTTTGAAGAACAGTTCTCAAGCCTGAATTTTTAAGAAACTCTTCCGATCAGATATCATTCGGGACAAGGTGATGCCGAACTTTGTCCTTGTAATCTGTTATTTTAACGATGGTACTTTGGAGCCTCGCAAGCTTTCCGCTGTCACCAAGTCCAAGGAAGATATGAAAAAGCTGGATAGGAATGACAGGGAGATTAATGGACCAAGAAACCCATGGGAAATCTCTAGCTGTTTTACTTCAAGGGCTTAACACTCATTTTGTACTTAGCCTCACGAAAGGAGCTGGTGTCGTCCACACTAGATCACGGTGTTTTCTCTGTAATAATGTATTAATGAGAACGAAAAGAAAAAAAAAAAAAAAAAAAAAAAGGAGTGTTTGTTAACTTTAATAACTCATGTGTACAAAAAAGCACTTAGTATTTATTATCTTTCTTGACTGTAAGTTTTATTTATGATACTCTTGTTTCTTCCCCTTGCAAAGTCTACCATTCTCTGTGTAGTTCAGTGCTAAAGAAACCCAAAATCTTCAGCTTTTCCTAGGAAATTCTCTTTCAAGTTTGAGTATTCTCCCTCAGACTGTCTCTGTTTTTCCAGTGATGTAAACTCTTCGTTTTGCTAATGTTCACCTTGGATATTTAACTCTCAACTTTGATACATACACAAACAGTGGCTTTGTTTGAAAGCAACAATATGAGAGTAGAATACTTCCATTTTGAATCGAAATAAAAGTGTATTTTTTTGCTATTCAAACTCCATGCTGCAGTCTGTAGCTAAAGGAAGATCCTCTTTACAGTGTTTTGCAGATGCCAGTGAAGCCAGAATCAAGCTCTGACTTTGCAGTTGCAACCTCTGTACGTCCCTCTCTGCGTTACGGGCCCGATGAACGCACGCTGGTGGGCCGTTTCCATGCCACTTTAGTCATGGTGGTTCTTTCCTATATTTTGATTCCATAATATGATACATGAAGCAAAGTCAATAATGCTTGCTTTTAAGGTTAAGAACACAGCTGAATAAATAATTCATAAGTCATTTGATCAATGTGACTTCAGAGAATATCCACCAACTGAGAACAATTTTCTCAGATAAACCCATTATTTGAAATTATCTGCCTATTGTCTTGGGTAAATTTTTAAGTCCTTTATATTGACCAGAACTAATTTTAAATAAACACTTGCTATTTGTGCTCTGCTACTTATTTGTGACCTGCCAGCTCTGAGTCACCTTGTGCTGCCTGGCTGATTGGACCAGCAGCACAGCTCTTCCCCTGCAAATACTTGATGAACAAGCATGAATAAGCCTTTTAAAAAAAAAAAAAGTTCTTAGTTCTGGTCACAGGAGGAAAGCAAAGCAGGTTCAAACTTGCCTGAAGTGAACTGATTTCAACAAGAGATTGGGCACTGTTCATCCGGCTCTGGATGAACACTCCAGTGGCTGCTGCGTGGGCGTCCTCCTGTAGTGCTGGTACCATCCCTGGAGCACGGCAGTCTCTCCTGGCCACTCAGTCCGTGGCACCAGGTTAGAGCTGGGTGAAAATAAAGTGTCTGAAACAGCACAGGCTGGATCAGTTCATGGGTTTGCTTCTGTTGCGTTGCAATGCTTCTGACATTTGCATTTCTAAATTTTACTTTCTGGGGCATCTGAGGACAGGTTTGTGCCACCAGCTTAAGGGATGCCTTGACGGTAGGGCAGCATAAATTATGAACAGCTTGTATAATTGTATCTCTGTATTAATCTTGCTTTTGATGGATTGCCACGTCAAGCTGGAGTTTCCTGAGATATTAAATGATTTTTGTGCAAAACAGAAATACATGGATTCCCACTGAACAACGTTGGCTAAAACAGCAGGGTAAGAGCACATGAGCTTTCAGACCAGACTCAAAGGTAGGTTTGAGTTTTTTTCAATTCCTACCTCTGATTGTACCCATAATAGCGTTACTTGGGGCTAATTCCTGCCACAACTGTGGACAGACTGGATGTGTCTGGACAACATGGGGGCTTCCTACACCTCTTGATAAAGCAATTAAGTTTATGTGGGGACCTGATGTTTAATTGAGATAGGAGAACCAATGCTGAATGCTATTTTTAAGATGATTCCAGGCAAGAACTAAGGAGTATTTTTGCATTTCAGACAGATTGTCAGCTGAAGATTCATTATGTGTGTGTCTTGGGTCTGAATGGAATTATTTGAGGAATTTTCATTGTGAATTGTTTTTTCATCTGTAAGCCAACACAAATGTTCTGTGTCAGAACGGCAACACACTGTTTCTCTGAAAACTGAAGTAAAATGAGTACAAAGCATCCTTGCCAGAAGAGCATGAAGTGTAGTATCTTTTGTATCACGGTTTGGAGAAATATGTGTAATCCCACAAAAATAGTTTTCAAAAAAAAGGAAAAAAAACCTCTGACAGCATTGCTGTAATTACCTTGTTTGCTCTGTGAAGAAGGGGTAAACCCCGGCCTGGCTGCAGGGGGGTGGCGGCACTTTGGCTGAGGTAGGATCTTCTTTCTCTGCCTGTGCCGGGCAGGCAATGGGTGGATGAAGGGGTAGAGAAATATTCAATTGTCTACTAAATGCAAATGCATAATGGTAAAGGAGAATGAAGGCCTGTAATCAAAGTGCTAGTAATGGTGCTAATACTTAAATATGCTCCATGTCAAGCACTATATTTTGTCAAGTAGCATACATCACGTTTATGTTAAGAATAGCTGTTTAGGGCATCAGCAAGTGTCTCCTTCTGGGACCTCCAGAGCTTGTATACGCTTTCTTGAAAAGTGTCATATGAATGGAAAAAATATCCGTGTAATTAAGAACAATGCAGCCCTTTTCAAGTGATATATTTTAAGGATATATTGTCTTGAGTAGTAATCTGTTATCCTACTTATTCTTTAATGGCACTGTGGAAACAATAGTTACACATGTATTAATCTTACTGCACTCTCTTTTAAACCATTCATTCTGGAGCATGTAATACATTTATCTTTCAGTCCCATGGGTTTGATCTAAAGACTATTGAAATCAATGGAACAATTCGCAGTGCTTTCAGGGAATAGTGGAAATGCATTAAAAGGATGTTGGGACACATTCAAGTTGAAGATATTTCTTGCAAGGTAAAGTTTAGCTGCTGACAATGACTTTCCTAGTCCATCTCTTGGAGCATGTCATTTATTTCTATGAATTTTTAGCTAGGTTTTCTATTTTAAATTGTTTCAGAAAGAGGTTTCTTCATTTCTAGTGCTATTAAAGCTTATGCATCCCTGAATTTATTATTTCTCATTCAAATTTCCAAGTCTGATTCCTGCCATGATCACACCAGGACAACAGCTCCAATGTACAGCTAATAGATATTTGGCCATGAAATCAAGTCATGCATTTCTCTGCTTATGTGCAAATCTACTTCTTTATCTTCTCCCAAAACTCTTAAAAGCTTTTTACTATAATATTTATATACAAAAGAGCAGCCAGAGTGCTGATGCACTCTGACCACTTGCTTATCCTTCTGACCTTTCTTTTCTTGTTTTGGTGTACTCCTGTCTTGTCTTTTGTCTTCTATTTTGGTGGCAAATTTCTGGGCTGGGGAACTTCCCTTGTAAGAGACCTCATTCCTCCTGTCCCTACTCTATGAACAGAGCTCCAGGCACTGTATTTATACAGATTATAGATGATCTGTCATGTGTCCCTATATAATGCATTCTAATAGACTTAAACTGGGAGAGTATTTTGTAAGTTATGTGTAGGAGCTTCATCATCAAATCCTATTTGTTTTTTGGATTTCTGTTCTAATTCCCATGAATCCCTTTGTAAATGTGCTTTTCTTCACCGAATAATGTCAAACAAATTTTCTGATTACTGAGTTTTGTTTCTCCTGGAACATGATGGATTCCTCTGAGGTAGGATTTGTCAAGTTTTTACATCTGCTTCTCTTATCATGACTGAGAGTATTAGACATATTTGGATTTTTGCATACTTTCTTTGTCTGGAGTTTCCTAAAATCTTTCCTTATGAATAAACTCATGGAGGTTTTGTTAGTGAACTGGGATGCGAGATACCTAATTTTGAGCTCTGACCTTGAGTTCACTGTGATCTCGAATGGCTTGTTCTAACCACAAGAAGGTTTGCCAGGCATCTCAAGAGATAAAATGATTTTTAGGACACAACCATGATGGTCAAACACTACGGCATTCCAATGCAACAGCAAAAAGTTCTTTTGACAGAATAGGTGACTTCCCTGATCAAATGATTACTAGGATAACTATTGGTATAATCAGTTTGTAGCTACACTAGGAAAACTGTGCTGGTACAACCGCACAGACAGAGATCTGCACTGCAAATAAGACACTAGCATTTCTGTATCTCCATTTCCAGTCTGTAAAATAAAGAATTCCTGTGGAGGAATTGCGTAGTTATCAATAGATTCATTTTAAATAACTGGATACTCTGGTGATGCAATAAGAACCGACATAAAATACCAACAAGCCAACAGCTTGATAAACCACATAAGTGATACTGAGGAACAGAAGTAAATTCTGTATCATTTACACTCAAAAAAGGACCTCTGTTGATCTGGTCAGCACTAAGACAGTATGAAATGCTATTATGTAAAGATGATCCAGATGTCCTGTGTTTGAAAATGTTCCCACTGCATTGCTCTGTGGGATAGATTTTTCTCTTGCCTTGATGCAAAGCCACTAAAACTGGTGAAGTTCCACATTGCTGATCTGTGGGACGTGGGAATTAAACCCATGGTAGAGCAGTATTCTTACCTCATTAGTTGAACCAACTTCTTGGGTAGCCAGGATTGCTTTGAATTCAAAGGATGAACTATTCTTTTGGTCTACAGTTTATTACTAGTTCAGGGCTATGTACCTAAACCAGTTTAATCCAAAGAGCACATGCTATACATATACTGGGTTTGCGAAGTCAGGTCTCTGCCAGTGTAGACATCTCCATTGCCTGGTATGGACATGTCCTGTGATTATGGGATTCATCCAGACAATGATATCATCCTTTCTTCTCCAGAGTATGCTGTGCCATAAGCCTTCAGTTTAACTGGTACTTCACATATTTTTAGCTTTTTCTTCAAATGCCCCAGTATTTGTGAGACTGTCATTACATCTTCTGACTCTGTAACTGTGGTGACATTTCGGAGAACAGAACTAACAGCTTACATTTTAGAGTTTATGCTTTTTTCTCTCAGAAAACACAATTAAAACTATGTTCTTGCTGTTCTGAAGGCTTAATTTATTTGTCTTTCACAGATAGATTATTTAAAGTCTCTAATATTCAAATGTAAATATTCAAATATAAGTCCTATTTGCTGTGGATCTTAAAGCAAAATCTTTGTTTCTTAAATCTTTGTTTACAATAGAGGAAAGTATTTTATGCCCCCAAAAAAACCTCAAAAACCATTTGCAGTTCATCTTTTGGATAAGACTGTTACAAAGCTATTTGAAGCAAAAATCCAACATACAAAAATGCATATTGTATTGCCTTAGGTATATAAGAATGAATTACAGGATTTGAGTCTTATTTATTTTCCATAACAGCTTAAGAATGTTAAAGAACAAGTTAAAAAGGAGTCAATTGTTTCTTTGTTCGTGGTTTTGTTGTTGAGGGGCTTGGGGGTTTTATCTGTGTTTTTTTTTTTTTTTCCTTAAACTTTATCAAACCGGAATATGAAAGTAGGTCACTGCAGCAGAGTAAGGGCCTTGTACAGCAGAAGACAACCCTGCAGCTACCAGGATGGAGCTGCCCCAGGCAGGCAGTGTCACGCTGTGGTTTTGGGGCTGGCTCTGCACGAGCAATGCAATTCAACAGCTCTGGAGCCAGAAACATCATCCACCCCATGGTGACCTGCTGCCCAAGGCACACGCTGCTGCTTGGCCATTTCTGCACCCGCTTTGGATATCACCTTCATCCAGTGCCAGAGGGGCAGCACCAACCCGCTTTCTGCTCTGCTGAGCCAGGGGACCAGGGACCAGGTCTTATGCAGGATATGCAGGATGAGATCGTTGGTATCACTTCATGATGAATGATTGTTGAAAGCTGGTCCTTCTACCATATGAAATGTTCTCCTCCACCTTAGACAATTTTGACCTGGGATTTTAGGGGCTGAGTTTGTGAACTTCCATATGGGTCTAGAAATGGCAGGTCTCCATATTGGCCACCATAATGTTTTGGAGAAGACATTGAAGTATAGTGATGAATGTTTGTTTTCTTTCTTGTTATTTCTTCATTTGACAATGTCTGTTATCTACAGAGTGGACGAAAACTCTTGGAGAGGATTAGCACACGGGGGAGTTAGTTAACACCATTTAACCCCAGGACAACACCTCACTTCTGTGCAAAGCTGCCTTGCCTTTGATGTCTGCAGGAGTCTGGAGTCTGGTGAAAAGAGGAGTAGGCGGCCACCGGAGGAGAGCTTCTTCCTTTGGAAGTCTGAATCCATCAAACAAAACCTTAGGACATTGTTTTAAATGCTGAAAATAAAGTGAAACGCTGGCATGGCACACTGCTTTGTAGAGTTAATTTGTGGAGTTTACAGATTCCCCAGAGGGTGAGTGGACTGGGGAACAGAAATGCTTTCTTAAAATATTACTGCGGAGCCAGACACTTCACTTTATATACCCTGCACAGCGGCGGATTCTTGTCACAAAATTTCACATCCAGGATCTCTGATAGAAGCCGGGAAGTTGTGAGTGCCTACAGAAGAGGCAGCTCCCAAACAATTTTTTTTGTGCGTGTAAATACAGAATCCATCATTGCAGAAAGAGGCAAGAAAAGGAAGACAGGCTTTTTCAAATGTAGCTTCAAATCGCAGTGATTAAATTATAGTCCGATCACAGCCTGAATAAGAGGATGTTGGTGAAATAAAAGTAAATGCATGTAACTTTCCAGACTTGTGCAAGGTATTTGTACGTAGAGTCAACGCCCTTCTCGACTGGGCTGGGCTGCTCGTCCAGAGGCCTCACATAGTTACGGGTATGCTATCTGAGGAGTTTCACTTGAAATCTTCACCTAGGATTTTTAACAGTAATGTTAATGGTAGCTATAAACTCAAATGGATTTCACCAAGGCCAAGAAGTTTGGCAGCTCTATTAACTTTCCTTTTATCTAATGTAAAGTATTTTTGGAAATATTTTTAGAAATTCCCTGTCTTAAAGTATTTCCTGGTAAAGATAAAATAAATGTCCAGTTCTGTTACATTTAACAAGCAGAGAAATGCTTTATGCGTAAAAATAAACGATCAGTGAATTTCTTAAGTTTTATTTTAAATGTTAGGAGAAATGAGAGAACAGACTGACACCTTTCTTATCTACATTAAGTTGATATTTATGTTAAGTTTTAAAGATTTATTTTCAAATTGAATTGGCTTTAAAATTATGTTTTCAATTCCCAGAGTATAACTGTTACTTTATGAATATTTGAATTTAATCACATTGAATAAGTTATTGGTAAATTATATCTACTTTTCCATAGATGATCTGTCCTCAGACTCACTTTAGGTTACACACACAGGAGCCATCCTGCATTAGATGTTATTTTTATTAATGCTGAAGAGTGGACGTTTCATTTTACCTCCTTTCTAGTTTAGGTTTAATATTTAGTTTAATCTTAAATTCAGCTTCGATATTTAGTTTAACTTAAAAGCATACCGGTTTTGTTCTACTTGTAGTTCGAAGGATGGGAAAGCAGCAAGGAAAACCCCAGCGTTGTTGTTTTGATTATGTCTCAAGCTTGCTTTTTAATATTTCAGTGCATCTTTTCAAAGCAAGGAAATATTTCAGTCCTCCTGACTTCTTGCTGTCCTTGCTGAGACTGTCAATTATCGTATGGCCACTTGTCCACCAGCCGCTGGACTGACACCACCAATTAATCTAATTTGTGGCCCTAACTAGCCATCAGACTTGGAGACACCACAGACCTGAGTGGAGAAGAGGTGGTGATCTCACTGCAAAAGGCTGCTTGTCCCTTTTGCCTCTCCCCTGGAGAGATCAAGGTCCGAGACAACTGTGATACAGCAGAGGTGACTCTGAAAGAGGAAAACCAGCATAGAAGCTTTAACTTTGCATAGTAATACTCCTTCCTTGCATTGTCGTAAGCCTGTTTCAAATTTAATTTCACAAGTTCAGACAGATTTGCAAGTAATTATTTTCAGTGTCTTGCAGTTGCATTCAAATCTGTCAGTGCAGCCGATTCTCAGTTTCTTTAGAATCAGATCATTTCTGCTTAGAGGTGAAGCCTCATTAACCTTCACAAAACAATATAAAAGGGAAATGTCTGAAATAATACAATTAGAGATGTGTAAAACTACTTGTGGAAACACGGAAACCTGACAAGCCATTAATGAGATCATTTAAAATATTCAAAAATTCAATTTCATCTGAAAATAAGAGATTTGTTGTAAAATGCTTAAAAATATATTAAAAACCTGTAACATAGTTTGAAAATTTACATTGAATTTTACTTCCTAATGCTGGGCATTGACTGACACACTAGTGAAAAAAATATATCAATACTTAAATCAAATTGAATAGCAGGCTGTAACTTCTCCCATCCATGGAAATATTTCATATGTAAATTGTACAAGCATTTGCAATGGACATATACAAAAATCCCGTAGGGATACAGTGGTGCGGAGACTGCAGGTCTGCTCATACCCAAAAGTATGGCAATTGTGAAAACGCAGTCTTGCCAAATGTATTTCTCAGCTGATTTTGTCATGGAATTTTATTCTTAGAAATTAAGAGGAATTTTATCAGGTTTAAACCAGCTGGAGGTTGGAGAGATCTCCTTTTGCAAGGATCAACATTAAAGCTTGTGGCTTTAGACTTATGAATTTCTCTTGCGCCTAGACTGGACAGCGCTGTTTCATCCACGAGGAGCCAGACCGCCTTTGGCCTGTCGAAGGAAGAGTCTTATCAACCTGGATAAAAATCAAACATTTACGAAGGTGCTGGCTCTGCATCAGGTGCCCCACAAGCCTGGTGGGACGAGCTGCCTGCTGTGTTCGCACCCGAGCTGCTCGGCTGGGGAGAACACAGGCGCAGCCCTGGCAGAAACAGTGGCTCCAGCAATGAAATCCTGACGGATGAAACTCATGGAGTAAGCTGTTGACCTGATCAAATGCTGCCTGAATACCCCATGGCGAGCCATGCCTGGGCACTGCAGTTGCTAATCATCGACGTGGCCGTGTCAGATGATGCTCCACGAGCTGCAGAGAGCCGGCGATCGATGGTCCTCGCTGCGGTGCTCCAGTGGAGTGAAAGGTGGGAAATCAGCTCCTGTGCACCTGGTCCCCAACCCAAAGGGCAGTATTCAGTCTCCGAATACATCGGCTATCTGTTTGATGGACGTCTTGTCCATAATCTCTTGGCAGGCTGTTGCAGCTAATCTCTCTATTGATTTTTTGCTTAGAAACACCTAGAGCTATTCAATCACTAATAAAATCTGAAGAGTTCAGTTTTTAAGACATTTAACTCATTTGGAGGCAAGGTTTATTTATTGTCTGATGGGTAATCAAATCGCTCTGCTCGTTTCTAAGTAAAGGCATCATACAGACAACTGACAACCAAGTCAAAATCCGTTCAGCTACACTGAGCTCTAGCCCAGCAACTGGACTCAATTTGGGCTATTAATGTCCTTGCATCTATTTGGTTTTCTTCCTTCTTTTGCTTCTCTTTTGGTCTGTTTTCCCAGTTTAACTGGGGAAAAAACATCCATATATCTTTCCCAACCCATGTTTTCTTAGCAGCAGACACTGCTATCATCAATGCTTCATGGCAAATCTCAATGGACCCAATTTGAAAGCAATCAGAAAGTTTGCCTTTCCTTCCCAAGTGGGTCCAAAAGGCAAACTTTCTGACTGTTTTCCATTTGCTTTTCTTGTCTGCCCTTCTCTTATTTTCTCTGCCCTACTCCGGATCCAGTGTTGTTTTGCCCATGGCTCCTTGCAGATTTGCTGAGAAGCCGTAGGTACAAAGTTTTTTGGGGGGGAGGATCAGGTGTGCAGATAGGGTTGCCCACTGGCATGACATTCGTTCACCCCATGGCAGCTGCCCTGGGAGCCTGCGCAGTTTGGTGTTTACCCCTTCAGGAAAGACAGAAATTACCAAACAACAAAGGCAGAGTCAACAGGAGAAAGAAAAAAAGGTACCTCTGTCTGGGGTAGAAATCATTACTGGCATAGGGAGAAGGCTAAGGTATGTAAACGGCAAGAATATGGGGAGACTTCATGTCTTCAGATATTTTTTTACCTTTAAATAAGGCCAAGTTTTTAGGAAGAAAAAAAAAAAAAGTCTTACTTAATTGTAAGTCCCTCAGGGCCCTTGCAAGAAAGCTGTAATATTTCACTGCATAAATGACATACCTAAATCTATATCAGATAATGTCTCACTTTTCTATTTATTTAAATGATGAAAGATGGGCTTATTATGACTAAAATAATTTTCCGACTTTTTTTCTTTTATGTTTTCTTAACAGGGATGACATTTAGACTAGAAAAAAAAAGTAAGACCAGCAATCAATAAGTGGTTTTATTGGTTAAATTTTAATGTTATTTTTTAGCAAATAATGAATTACTTTGACTAATAACTGTAGAGCCAGACATGATTCATTCTCATAATTGGGTTGACAGTCACCATCAATCCTGTACTTTTAGTTCATCTGATTATAAAATCTTGTCTCCTTTTCCCATAAAACATCTTACCAAACTGCACCCCATGAATACGATGAAATACGATGTGCAGCTGACGGCTTTGCTTGGGGAGTCCCCAGAATAACTTTTGCAATTACAGAGCTACAGCCACGGTGGGTCAGCACCCAGCCCTGAGATTCAGGCTGGAGCCAAAGCTTGGGGAGTATTGACAGTCTGGAATAGCTTTTGGCCTTTGCAGGTCATGGCTATTTTTGTAGAAGAGTTAAACCTGGGGAGCTTCAGATGCAAATCAATCTCTCTCGGAGGAGCTGAGCACAGTCCAAGCACTTGCACTTGTTGACCATATGCCAGTAACCCTCAAGAGGACTGAGGTAATATTACACTTCATTTAATTACTGCACCTACATTCGAAGAGAAGAAATTACCTACTGTGTGGCAAGACGCTTTCACGTGTTCTAGATAAGACAGGTGAGTGATTTCTTAAATGCTGGCCTGCATGACACTGAACCGAAAGAAACATTGCAAAGAAGCTTTCTCCCTTCTTTTCGTGAAGACTATCTACCCAGTAATAATGTTGACTATTTGAGGAGGATACAGGTATTGGTTTATTAGGGAAATTGATTGCAACTCTCTTATTTCGGTAATTTCTTTATTTACTTTTATTTTAGAAAAATATATCCATGTACATTGAGATATTGTTACTTCTATAGCTAAAAATGTATTATCTACCTTTGGTCATGCTCCCAGCAGTAAGACAGACAAGTTATTTGAACCTTCCTGGGTGTTCCCACAATAGCTTGCAAAGTGTTTATCATATTGATGTGTAGGAGAATAAGCGTTTATTTACTACCGATCTGCATAGCTTTAAAAAAAAAAGAAAAGTAAAAACTTTTGGGCATGTCCTAGTAGTATATAAGCATATCACTCAGTCATGAACTGGTGCTGTGGGCTGGCTGGCTGTTAGGCAGCCAACTTACATGGCTCCCATTGCAAGAAGAAACACTCCTCTTATAACAACAGGGTCACCTTCTTAACTGTGTTTTTATACTGTAGTTCACACTTTTACTTGTTGACAGATTTAGAGCACTTTGTGAAAGCAATAATTGGCCTGGGAATATAGCTGGCATGCTTCCCCAGAAAAGAGCTTGAGTTAGATAGCCTTAGGTCTTTGATTAACTGGTAAAACAAATGCAATGTGCTACCGCGACTGCCGTGCCATTTCAGGAGGGCACTGAAACCCTGCTGCAGGAATCGGGAGGGCAGCGTGCGCCGTTCCCCCTCCCCAGCCCTCCCTGGCTGCGCTGGAGCTTTTGGGCAGCTGTTGCAAACGTTAATAATTTTTAGCATTTATATAGTGGTTTCCCTCGTCGGAGCTCCCAAGCATCCCCCAGCTGACACCTCCCGCTGCGCCCTGGGGAGGATCTGTAACTCCTGCTTCGCTCGGGGGGGTGAGGCGGACCCATAGCACCCATAGGTTCATCACCCTGTGGTGCGTAAAAGCAGAAGTGCAGGACCTTTCACTCATCTGGAGATGCAGCCCATCACGATCCCAACCCTTGGACTCTTATAAAGGATCTGAGAAGCCTGAGGTGTCCCATGGGGCAGAGGGGAGGGCAGGAGGGACCCACAGCTGGGTGCTGGGGTGCGAGTGCTGTCACGATGAGCCCAGAGGTGAGCTGATCCCTCCCAATGAAAGGATGCTGAAGATGGGCAGGGAGGTCTCCTGTCCTGCAGCACTGCCCGTTCTTTCTCAGGAAAGAAGGCAGACTTGGCCAGTGGAGAAGTCATTCAGCTGTCTTTGGGGTTTTTATTGGGGGGGGGGTGTTATTCTGGCTTTGGGGGATTGGGTTTTTCGTTGGGTTTTTTTGGTTTTTTTTTCTTTCTCAGACTGGCTCTTTTATCTCCGAAAAAATAAAATCTCTTTTCACGAATTTGTAGAAAGATGTTTCAGGAATTTAATACAATAGGGTCATATTCTGGCTATTAATATTAATGCCTTAATCCTGGATTTGGAGGTGCCTTCTGGAATAAAAGTAGAAAATTGTGCACTTTTTGAAGAGTTGCTAATAATACAGGAAGAGTAAAATGTATCTCATTTGAGTTATATATATCGAAAGCTCCTATCTGAAGAAGTATTTCTAAGATGATTCAAAGATCCTGAAAGAAATTCTGTGTAGGTAATCTTTAGGTTTATTGTTAATTATTATGGAATTGGTACCTAAGAAGCTAAAAAACTTTATCTGTGCAATCATTGTATCTTTTCAAAACAAAGAGAGATTGGATAGAAGGCAGTGGGAAGCTAAAAATAGAATTATTATGTAAAATTGTTCTGGAAAGAAGATAAAGTGCTTTTCCATCTAAGATATTCCAGTTCTGTTCACTGTGATCCTCTTTCCTCTGGAAAAAAAAAAAAAAAGAAGAATCCAACTGATTATATACCTTATGCCTGGTTTCATTCACGGAAGGTAATTTTAGGAAATTAATTTCCTTCATTAGGTTGTATAACTCAATACTAATTTACTGAAATGATCTAGGGAAGGAAAGGTAGACTCATCTTTAGATATTAAGGTATTTCCAGGGTGAGAAACCCTGGAAGTTTATTATTTCTGTCAGTCTGAAGAATTTTGTTAAGATGTCTGATTTGAAGGATGGGCTATGAAGTCCCTAATAAACACCCCTGCCCTGGAACACTTAAACATTTTAAGGCTGCTATAGTATTACTCTCATAGATGTGCTACTGAATGAATCAAAAATAAGCACATGCCCTTAGGTTAGGCCACGTCTCTAACTCATAAAAAAAGTCCTTATTCAGGAAAATCATATATATGAAATATAATTCCTCCTGAAGTGCTTCTGAGACCGATATCCCTGAAACAGCGACAGCAACTAAAGAAAAAACAGAATTAATCCAGAACATCTTTCTGGTTATTTGGTATTTTTCAGAAGGAAATAAAACAGAAGAAGTATGACTTTGACTCTTCACATTTGGGAGTGGATCTATATTGATAGCAGTTTGCTTAGTAAAGTCAGATGTATTAAGTTATAATGTAACCCTTTTAGTCATTGTTCCTGGGAAGAATAGATATTTCTATAGGTGGTTCAGGCAGTAAAACTAAAGTAGTAAATTAAAACAAAAGTAGTCATTTATATTCTATTAAAGTCAGTAATACTGCATATATACCAGTTTTGCTACCAGCCCTCCCTACATAGCATAAATACCTAATACTTATTAAATAATTCGACCCATCAGCACAGAAGTGGAGGCAGTATGTGAAATAAAAAGAAACAATTCAAAATCTTATCTGATATAACAGTTGAGATGACTGCTGCACTTAAGTCCCCAGAAACTTTATACTCATACTTTTAAATATCCTTTAAAAATAATACAAGCAAAAATAAATATTGCTGGCTAGAAAATTATCACAAGTTAGTGTTATCTCCCAGTGTTTTCACTGATATGGAATCTGATCCTGAAACTTATCTACTTGTGCAACAACTTTGATTTTAATAAAAGATTTGCACATGGATGTACATCATTAAAATCTTCCTTAACTCCTTCCTAAAGATTCTCCTGGTGAGGGTTTTCTACTCCAACAGCCCCCGTTGAGACTATCGACAGAGATTAAGAATTATTTTGTTGGGCTTCAGAGAAAGCCATAGTTAGAAGTCCTTCAGAAGATGACATTATGGAAGCCACTGAGATGCGAGGTAAAGTTTCTTTGTGGATTAAAAACTGTCTGAGACATGTGAAAGAGAGGAAAAAATGATCCTCATTGCAAGAGGCAATGACAAGGTTCCAGCATTAACAGTGAGACCATAATATTTGTAGGATACCAATCTCTTAATATTTGACAAAGCTAGCCAATATTAGAGGAACTTAAAAATACATGGCAAAATGGTAGTGCAGAGGCTGATACATCCATTGCTGACAAATACACCTACACATAATTTTGGACATCATCTCAAGATTTTCATTTAATATGCATCAGTTTTCAAACTAGTAATCAAAGTCTTAATGTGCACAAAGTATAAGCACTACAATACAGACTAGGGAATAGATGTTATTCTGCTGATGAAACCTAGATGCTCAACCAGAATATTATGTTAATAGCTAGTCAGTCTGTCAGAAGGAAAAGATACAAAAAAAAAAAAAAAAAAAGAAAGGCGGTATTTCAGAAATACAGAGGCAGGCAATGTGAAGCACTGGATTTCTCGGAAGACTGCTGTAAGAACTGAGGGTCAAAAGATCACGATAAGATGCTCAAGACAAGAAACAAATCAAAGGAGATATGCTTAAGTTACATTTTCCAGTAAATAATTAATGATGTACTGAGAGTAAACTAGCTGCTGCTATTTGCTATTTTAATAATATGATTAGAACAATAAGTTGTCGAGCACACAATTTACTACAGGAGAAACACCTATGTATTAAAAAAAAAAAAAAAGAAATAATAGTAGAAACCATTGCTGTAAGTTTATGTGTATCAAGGCCCAAAGTTTAAGTGGGGCAGAAAGTGGTACCTGGGTGCCTGGATCCAGATCCATCCTCGGCTCTTCTGAAGAAATATGCATCAGCATTCTTCAAGGCATTTTTCATCCTCTAGCATTGGGTTAGAGGCTAATTTCCTCTGAGAGGAAAAAAAAAAATCATTCTTTTGATTGTATTTGCCTATGACAGGGTTTCTTATAATTTTCTATGATGGATTTGTTGCTGCCCACTGGCAGGAATAGACTGAGGTGGCCGAGAGTCTGCTGTAGTAAGGAAATTCTTTTATCCTGTGATATATTTCTTGAAAAGGAACTGTAGATCTGGTTTATACATAGGCCAACACATCATATTCAATCAACTAATAACCAATATAGACTGTAACAGAAAGAACACCGATACTGTGGATAAAGATGTCCATGTATTCAAATATCTTTTATTCCTTCTTTGCATTCACATTTAGAGATAACGGTAAGTGGTAAGCTATCCAAGTATAAAATTGCCTAGAAAATTTGAACTTGGTGTTTTAAACTTGGACTACAGTCAATCCTTGACTGTAAGGACCTTATTTCTATTAATGTGTTACCAGAACTGTGCTGAAGGGCCAGCTGTTAAAACCCTGCCACTAGCTCAGGGAGGAGATGGGAGCAATTTAGATTTCCATGTTCCTGAATATGAATAAATCCCCCTGTTAGCTCCTTTCTGCTAGAGTGACTTCTCACTGGAACTCATAAGCATACTTCACATGAGCAAGGTGGTGGTTTTTTTTTCCTTTGGAGAGAACAGGCTGCTCTCTACAGGGTATTCACCCTTCATCCCAGCTCCAAGTAACATAAGGACCACAATGAGTCATACACAATCTGCACAGGCCAAAAATTTTCATTGTTGGATGCTGAAAGGTAACTACTGAGATCCTAAGGATCCAAAAAGAAAAACCTCAAACCAAACCCCAACCCTCCCCACCTGAAGTATTTTAGTATAAAACCTACTAGTAAAATTCAGATTCTTGATGCACATAGCACTAGATTGCCACAGATATCTGAGAATGCACCCAGTTTTGCAGAGGGCTTGCAGACACTCATCTTGGAGGAAAAAACCCATTCCCTCATTAGCTGATGCCTAAAATCTCAGTAAAGAACCAGTTTTTACATGACAGGAGCATAACAAAAAAAACCCCATAAAAACAGATACTCTCACCAATATAAGGTAGGGGAATGACAGATTTGGACTTGAGGTCTAAAAGTCAATACAGAAGGGGAGAAATGGATTAATGATCTTAAATTACAGTAAATAATGACAGAGCTTCGAGAAAAACAGATTTTGCTGAGTACATTTTTCAGGATAAGAAATGAAACCACAAGTTGAGAGTAGAACATTAAAAATATATAAATGATGAGAACTGGGAATACAAAAAAGTGAAAGACAAGTTAGCGTGTTACATAAATCATGAATGAATGGTTAGCAAGATTTCACAGTTAAAAAGAGGAATTTTGTTTAACTTGTACAGGACATCTATGTCTGTCCCTCTTCATTTTGAAATCTACAGCACGTATGGTCACTAAATTTATGCATTTACCACACACATGTGTACACATGCACACTTGCATATGTACACACACACACCCCCAAATTCAATATGGCAGAGAGGCATAAACAGGACATATTAATCTGGGAAAAGACATAAACACTGACATTTTGGGCTTTTTAAAATCCCTGGCTGACTTTAGTTGGACCATGCTTTTAACCGAAGGTTTTATTAGTTTAGGTACCAAAATTACTTTTAAGCTTCTGATCCTTAAGTCATTTTGAAAATAGGATTTTCATTCTTCAGATAAAATACAAAAATATTACTTGATAGACTACATTTTTTTTCTTCCTCAGTTGTAACATAAAATTTGAGGTATAACTCATCACCAGGATCCCTGTTGTGCTTTGGAAATTGCTTGCGTACCTGAGGCTGCTCTCTGTCCCTTCCTTCTCACAGCCAGATCCAGTCCTACAAGCCAGGACTGCAAATTGCAAGGTCTAGTTCTTTAACAATTGTAATTTATTTTGTTCCTAGCTAATTCATTGGGGACAAAAGCAGCTCAAAGAACAGGAATTTACCATGGAAGACCTCAGGAATATGGCTATGATCATGTCCGTTTGTTCTGATGCTCTGAGGAGTCTCCATGTTTTTGCATCCACCACAGAACAAAAAAAAAGAAAAAGAAAATACTCTTCAGTTGTAAAGTTGGCACAGGAATCTGAAGTCCCCTCTTATGATACTAGTGGAAACAACAGCCTAACCTAACCTCCAAGGACGGAGTTACACACTCTTGGGCATGCTCCTCACTATGGCAGTGTGGGGTTTTAATTTGGAACATGGTGTTCAGCAAATGAACAAATAAATAACTTATTTATTTATTACTAATAACTTATTTATTACTTATTAATAAATACATAAGTAACACCTTGAGATGCTGAAGAACGTCTCATGGTGCTACTGGAACCAAGAGAAAAATGAACGGCATTAAACGCGGTGGAAATTATCCGCGTGCCTCTGCTTGTTATCCGCATTTTCTCTTAGGCCAACATAAGCATCCTGGTGCTAAGTATCTCCTTCCCAGCACGAGCTCTGGTTTGCAGAAAGCTGCTCGGGATGTCACCTGTGTCACTGCTTCACAAACGTGGTGGGCAGTTTGTCCGTCAAGACCTTGCTTCAGTTCTTGGCCCTTCCATGCCAGCTCTTGATTGTAGTTTACAGCACGTTCCCAAAGAGTCGCTTGAAGGAGTGTCATGAAAAAGGTTGGTAAATCTGTTGAGTGTATAATGTGACTGGGAATTTTCCTTTTTTTTCCTCTCATGTTTTCTCATCTCCTTTTTATTCACCAAGAATCCCCAAACAATTGCACGTATTCTGCGTTGTTCTCAGAGTCGTTTAGTGTCCTTATTAAAATTTTGTCACATAAATGAAGACTTTAATGCCCCATATCATATATCAAATGACAAGCTATTCCATCTCCTCAACCTTTAGAGCGTTCTGTAATTGGGTTAACTGGCAATTGTTGTCTCCCCTCGCGCAGGCTCAGCAGCCTGCGAGGAAGGGGAATGGCCAGTCGATGAAAAGACAGCATTTTAAAAGGTTAGTGCGGTTAGTCAGGCTGGGATTTTGTTCTGCCCACTTGCTAAATCAGACACAGAGATTTTATTTTTTTTCTGTTGTTTTATCATCAGGAATCAAACTTGAAAAAGACCAAACTCATGAACAGCACAAATCACTTTGGGTGGTTCTGACTGTAGCAAGAGAGAGCAAAAGTGAGGGGTGCCTTTGTTTTGCTGCTTTACGTTTCAGGTGTGGGAACACTGCTAATTGAAACCCCCCTCCGGGGCTCCAGCTGCTGGTGGCACAAAGGGGAGGAGGGCTCCTTCAGCATGGCAGCTAATGTCTGTCTGAATTTGAAAAGATTTAACCTACCTCCGACACCAGATGAATTCTTTTATAGCATATGATCCATGGGCACACTTAAAAATGAATTTCCACACGCCAGAACGCTCTTTCAGCATATTGAAAGAGGCTGACTAAGGCACTGAGTAAAGCAATCCAGAAAGCCCTGGGCACTCCCACCACTCCAGCCTTGGAGCAGTGCGGAGGAGAGCTGCCTGGCTGCTAAAGCAAATGGGTATGAGACTCTTGCATTTTATCAAACGAGAAGACATACTAACCGTCCTTTAATGTAGCTAACGAACCCTGGTGATTTAAGCTTGGCTGTATCTCTCTGCCCCCCTCAGCCGACGGAAGGAAAGGCAGGTGCCTTCTGAAGTGGGCAGGGCTGGGGAGATGCTCTGGGCGAGACGAGGGACCACTCTCCCCCCAACTGACTTGCCTGTCTTCCAGGGATATGTCCCAGTGCTCCTCTGAGAATAACGTTTCGTGATTCCTATATACTTACAAGTACGCTTGCACACTTACAAGCTCGTGACTAAAGGGTCCTTTAAATAACGACGCATGGAAACAATTAATTAGCTTTATATATGTGTGTTTATATATATATTTTTTACAGCTATGATATACAGGTTGTCTGTTTCTCTCAGATATGTAGCATAAGAACTATTTCAACCCTGATGCAGAGAGTGTTTTCACGGTAAATCGTGGTACCCGGTGTTAGGGTTCTATACGTACTGCTAAACTGATGTCCTCTGGATCTCTCTAAACACTAGCAGCACAAACCCTCAAAGGTATACCCCAAACAAATGTCTGGCTACCATTTCTAAGAACACATTGAAACATTCTGATTTCAGTTCCACAAATATTTCCCTCCTGATCCATACATGGAGTGTATTAGTAACTGTCTGGGAGTAAAATTCTGAATATTTATACATAGCCTGAAGCCCAGTAGTCACATTCAGTGAAATCATCTGTTTAACTGTGCACTGGTTATGGTTGCCTACATAATTGGGAGAGATGGTAAAATACTTAAGTGCTTCTAGTGAGCTTTCTGTCAAAGTTATTTTATAATAAATTTGTCTTCAGTGTTGTGCTATGTGCTGTTACGGACCAGGCTAGAGTCCCTTTTTAGAGCACAGCCTAATTTCATTACAGATGAGGAAATATCCCTGATGCATATCCCTCCAAGAGGAGATTTTTTTCTAATTGGACTAAATGGACAAAGAATGACATTTTGAAAAATTAGAGGTTTTGAACGTTCCAAAAATATTCCTAGTTTATTTTTACTTCCTCCTAACTCAACTGCAGCTTGACCTAAAAAGCGCATAACTTGCTGTGTTGTGCGATGTCATTTCTTTGGGCACATCTAGTGCAGGTGAGTTTGGAGTGCTTTGGGCATCTGATTCCATCAAGCCCTGTCAATGCTCAAGGGGAGGGATATTATTTTCTCTTCCCACACCCACTTCAGTTTAATTAAGAAAAAAAAATCCTACATTTCCAGCATGAAAACCATCAATACTCAAAATAAGTGAAATCTATTCTTTTATTCGTGCTCCATGTGAGACTTTTTGAGTCCTATTGGGGGCTGCGGTGGTACAAAATGATAATATTTCCATTTACTCTGGGGTAATTTAAGAAATAATTCAGTCAGCATATTTTTCTGAACATCCTTTCCAAACACACATCCAAGAATGTGGAATGCGATTTCATAAATATAACTCTCTCTTAGCGAAACATTGTTCAGTGCAAAATGATTCTACTTGGGAGGAATCTTATAGGTGTCTTAGAAATGTTACCATTCCAAGGAGATGTTTACAATTTTTTATCAGGCAGTTTTAATGTCTGGAAGAGGCATGTGACTCTTATTTTTAGGTTCTGTCCTTTTCTTCTGTTCCCTCCAGCTCCCCCAATGCTGGTGTTTCCTTAGAAACCCTGGCTGTCAGATGGCATCATAAAAATATGAAATGACACCGAGCTGTCATTTGGGGGAGGTGATTATTGTGCAAACAATGTGTTTTGTACTGCTGGTAAAAATCTTGGGTTTAGTCCTTTTCCTGAAAACAAAAATTTCAGTCAAGATTTAGGAGAGGGAGGAGCACATCTCTGGTTCCCTTGGCATGCCTTGTTGAGAACAAATACTGCTCTGAGCAAGAGATGATTGCTATGCAGGAATATAACCTTTGTAAGTCCTGGGTTGTGCTCCTGATGCTGAGTAGATTTGTGGTCATGAAGCTGTATACTAGGGTTGCATAACTCTTTTTGAGGTGTTTATGTACAAGCTCTCCAAGGGTGACGTTTAATCAAATCTTATTACAAAACCTCTCCTCTCTGCAAATTATCAAATTCTTAGTGAGTGATTAAAATTCAGTATTGTGCCTGGTCAAGGATAAGCCGAGGCTGTCTTTCATATTCATGTGAGATATAGTACCTAGAAATTTCCAGAAGATTTTACATGAGCCATAGGTATCCTGTGCTGTGGTCACCTACAGGCTCCTGCATTAGGACAGGTTGGAAGGATTTTGTTGTTGTTGTTGTTGTTGTTGTTGTGTTTAGATTTTTTTACTTCTCTGCACTGCTTGTTTGGAAGTGCCTTGATCTACCCCTTTTCTTGTCTCCTTTCCCCTCTGTGTCCCCCAAAAACCCCGCTTCTGCATTACACCTGGACTCCTCGACTCCTTTATCAGACAGTGGAGCTTCTCTAACCGGGTTGGGAAAAGGAATTCGGTTTCAATACTGAAATGTGCCGCTACTACTGATTGGGTTAAAGGCAATGAGTGCTAGGCGGGTTTTGTGGTTGTTATACATTAAAAATCCAAAGCTGGTTTCTTCACTGTGTGGGGTTAGGGAAGGAAGTGCGGAGAGGAGGTTCCTGGCAGAGTATTTTCCACCAGAGACAGACAGCCTCTCTGCTGTCTTCCTCCCCCTCTTCCAGAAGAGATGAAGTTTGGTGTAGCAGCTCCAGCCTCAATATTGACAATCTCTCCCCTCGCACCTACCAGCAGATGGGAGAGTGGTGGGGCAGGCAGAGCAGAAGCGAGTCCTGGATGGACCACTCGTGAAGTCAACCATCACACAGACTCATGGCAGTCTTCTGAACTCACACTGCTGCCCCGTGCTCTCAGCTGGGCCCCGTGTGGATTTTGCCCCAGACTTTGAGGAAGAGAGGAAATGGCCTCAAGTTGCACCAAGGGAAGTTTAGATTGGATATTAGAAAAAATTTCTTTCCTGAAAGAGCGGTCAGGCCGTGGCACAGGCTGCCCAGGGCAGTGGCGGAGTCCCCATCCCTGGAGGGATTTACAAGACGTGTAGATGAGGCGCTTAGGGACAGGGTTTAGTGGGCATGGGGGGGTTGGGTTGACGATTGGACTCGATGACCTTAGAGGTCTTTTCCAACCTTAGTGATTCTATGATTCTGTGTGTGAAGGTGGATTCTGTTTTGTTTGTCTGCAAATATGTAAACTGCTGACATCCTCTGTGTTTGAGGATTATGATCTATGAGATGAGCCAAGGTAAAATCCATGGAAGTGGCTGTTGCTCTGTTGGAGAGTTTATTTTGGTGGGATGTGCCCAGGGAACGTGGGACAAGTGTTGGAGCTCCTACCTAGTTGGGTTTAACCCCAGGAAGCAGCTAATGCATGGTTTACAGGTTACTTAAGATGTGATTTACTGTGCAACGACTGTCTAGGTGCTCAGGAAGGACTTGCACACCGCAATAGTTTGTTCTCTGGGTGAGGACCAGCAGCGCTGCTGCTTGGCCGCCCTGAGCCCGTGGCTTGCCAACCATCAATCCGAGTGATGGGGCAGAACCGAGCTGCCACCGCTGCCTCCCCAGATTTATGGATGCAACTAAGGTGTATCGACTTGTCTTCAAACAGGCAGGCACATGTGTAAGGACACACCAGGCGACCTGTGACTGAAGGAGGGAGCACCAATCCATTTACATTTTCTGAGAGTCTTGGAGCATTGGTCTGTAAACTCTCTATCAAGTGTTGCCTGACAGCATCTAGGAAGGTTGTTCTGCAACATCTGTAAGTATTCCCAGGCAACCTTTACCTTCACAGGTAACACTTCATATAGCCAGTCTAGACTTCTTGCACAACTTGCTTATTTCTCAAGTTTTATTCCTTTTCATTTCGGTCACTTTGCTTCTTGGACTCCATCCATTCAATTTTATCTACAGTGACACAAGGCTACTTTCACAGCATTTAGTATATACACCCTGACTTGTCCTTATTACCATATAACTTGTGTGTAACCTCAGTTACAGCGTCTGGAACGTTGCACTGTAAAAGTGCCTCATAAACCAGACTGACATAACTGCAGGCTTCTTCTGATTTTTTTTTTTTTTTTCCCCTGAGTACTCACCAAAATGAGCCATCGCATTTAAATCAAAACCCGTAACTCCTGCTCTGTCAGCTGAGTTGTACTTATGGAAATTGTTATCAAATGGGAGTGATTACTCTGTTTTGGTACAGGTCTTTCCTTATTCTTTCACTGTTGATCTGTGAATGTCACTTTGAATTTTAAATATACATTAGAAACTTCCTTCCTCTGTTTTTCTGCTGCTGCTTATACTTAATTTTTTAAAGGTTTATATCTGTACCTGTAAGGTACTTTCTCTCTTTCTAGAGACATACGTGTCATTGACAGTGTATACATCATAGGTTTTATTAATTTGTGTATTACCATAATCCATAAAAGGTTGGATTAATAAGGTGTTTTTCAGATTCAAACTCTAAATGAGCCCTCCAAGCCATCAAGCTGATTCTTGAGATTTCCTTGAGAGAATAAAACTCACTGGAAATCATAGTACTGAATAAACCGGGAAATTCAAACAGGCGGGAGATGCTGCTGGATCTGTAGGACAGTGCTCAGGGAAAAAGCATTTCATCACAGCCTGTAGCAGCTGCGAACATGAACCGTGTGAGTGCATGAGAAGGCGTAAGAATTTGTGAAATGAAAATCAGGGAAACTGAGTCATGAGACATAGAATTAAAAGGGGGGTGAATTAAATGTGTGCAACATCTTTCTACTCTATTGCTTGAGCAAGGAAGTGGGTAGCACAGGTAGTCCCAGGGATTTTCTTATTCATGCAAATGTAAGCCAACAACATTATCTGCATGTAAGTGTGAGTTAGGATTTAACAATGTACCCTTATGTGACATAATGGTGTAGCCCTGTCGGTAGGAATTTAAAAATAAATTAACGAACGGAAGCACTTTCTCATTTAATACCTACATATATATATATATTTATATATATACACACACACCAGCAAACCCCATCTATCTAAATCTATCTATCAATTGCACAAGTGGTGAAAGAAAAAAAAAAACCCTTGTCTTTGAAACAGAGGAATTGCCATACTGGACCAGGCTGGAAATGCCCTTATTCTAACCTCTGTTTCTGACAGTCGTTCCTTAGGAAGGTGAGAGAAACCCATCATGGACAACTGGAGAATGATTTTTCTCATAGGGAAATATTTTTTTTCCTTACTCCATCAGTTAGCAGCTGACCTCTGGCCTGAAGCACAAGGCTTCGTATCTTTGAAACAATTATTTTTATCTTAGGTAATACAAAAATCTCAGACCTTCCAAAACCCTAAGAAAACAGATACACCTTGCAATGTTCCTGCAGTACAAAAAGGAAAGAATATTTCTTTCTCTTTTAGTTTTTCCTCTACAGAAAATTCAAATCAGAAAGTATCAGAGAAAAATACTTGAGGAAAGGTCACTCTACTGAGCTTCTTTGAAACTTGGATAAAAGAACGATAACCCCATTGTAGAGTAGCGTTAGATGCTTTAATTCAATCCTATAAAACAGAGTCTCTCCAGGGGACTTCTCAGCCACAGACCACACAAAGACTCACCTGCCCACATGAAGTTTTTGTGCTGGAAGAGAAGATGCTGGTGGCACCTCGAGCTGCCTGCGCTGGGCAGCCGATGCCAACGTGTCAGCACAGGGAAAAGGGATGTGATGGTTTTCTTTGGTGGTGATGGAGGAAAATGGTGTGAACATGGTGATGCTGAGGAAGAACTGTTCTATTCCAGAACTGTGATACAAAACCTTACCTAAAGTAAATTGCAGCTTTTGTAGACTTAAGATTTTCCTTTCCTTTTCTTTTTTTTTTTTTTTTAAAGAAGCAACATGGCACAAATGATTTAAACACTTGTCCACACCCTCCAGACTGGCTAATGAAAGGGCTTATCATAAACCCTTGGCTGCGCAACCCACCCCGTTGGGGTGCTAATTTGGACAGTGATGCTGTGCCAGCCCCATTGCGGGTGGGAAGGGGCACTTGGTGCCTTCTCCTGCTGGTTGAACGCGGCGAGGCCAAATCAGAGATTTTATTTTCCATTTGGGTAGTTAAATTCTGCACTCTCTTCAATTACAAACCTCAATTATTTTAGGAACCACAGCTTCAGTGCCTGCAGCACAAAATCTATGCCAGTGTTACTAGTCAAATCTGATGTCCTCTATTTATATTTATTTTAGAACCGAGCAGTAAGGGTCAATTTTGGTCTGTGACAAAGTTCATTTTTCCATGAGTAGACATTGGTGGAATAAGATACAAAGGGTTGTAAAGTTATCACTTTGGAAATGTCTCTTATTATAGTGCAAATATTATGAATTCTTTCTTTCTTTCTTTTTTTTTTTTTTTTAACTTGAATTAGAAAACACCAAGTGCAGCTACCTTTGGTTCTCTTGTCTGACATGGCTTTGTCACTCAGTACGTTTTCTTTCAAATTAGTAGACCAAGCTTTGTCATCAATGCTTAGCCAGTTACTATCACTCTTTTCAGCTGAGTTAATAGGTTTGTGACAACTAAACTGAATTTTTGTCATAAATTGGGATTTTACTGAGTGTCCTGAGCTCGTTGATATTGGTTTAAACATAAGAGCTGTTTTAGGAGTAGAGGTGGCAGGCACGGCTGAACTTTGTTCTTTGACTTCACAAATTGCACTGGACAATTCAACAAACGCTTGAGTGCATAAAGAATTATTTTCCCCTCATTTTTGTGGGGGATTATATTTTTTGAGAAAAACAATTTAAAGCAAAATAAACGCAAGGCAACATGCACAAGATAGAGATTTTGAAAAATGTGCAGTTTAAATTTATAGTCTATTGGGAATTAATTTAATGCCATCTAAGATGCCATTGAAAGTGCTACTAGTCACATATTTCCATGACCTGTTGATCTATTAATGTACAATACAAAATATAAAGTTTTGATAATGCAGAAATATATGGAACTAAGAAGAAAAAATACACAGACCCCAAGACAGCTAGGCTTCCTTTGCCATGTTTTCTCACTAATATTTGTGGGAAAGGGTCGGATATGGGAAAGAATGCTGTATAGAGATAGATGCAGGCATGTTCCTCTGAAAGACGTTTTCAACTCTTTGATGGCAGTATTTGGCTCCACTAAAGATACTTCACGTCTTTTCCTAGTGCTTCCTGCCAATAAATATTTTGACATTTACCCATCTTGGGGCTTTTGAGATCATAGGAGAGTGATACGTAACACACCAGCCATCTGTGGGGTGCTCAGCAGCTGTGTAACCCATTGCAGTTTGGGATGGTGCCTCTTGTCAAGATGGCTGAGCCAGCTCTTGCCCATTGCATGGGAAGCAAAGACCTTTTTATAGAAGGTAAGAGTTTTACAAAATGTTGCCTTGGAAAAAGAGAAAGTTTGCCTTGTTTGCCTTGTTTAAGAAGAGCACCCTTGTTATGGGACAGTGGGGCAGAAGAAGAAGTGGTGGCTCCTCTTTCTCCTTGCTGGTATTCAATTGTGGGAAGGGGGAGTTGGCAGAGGACATTTTCAGCTGAACGTATATTTATATATAACGTCGGGGGGGTGGTACATGTTTTTCACAGGGTTTTCCAAGCTCCTTGCTCAAAAAGAGCTAAAGCAGCAACGAGACCTCTCACACCCAGTTGCAGCAGCCGGTGATGGGGAGTCACAGCAGAGAGGGGGAAGGGCCCTAAGACCACCTGCCCATCATGTCCTGCCTCTGGCAGTGGCCAGGAGTAGATGCCCAGGGCCAGAGCAGAAGAATTGGGCAAACACCGAGAGATAATTCCTCTGGATATCCTCTCCCAGCTTCCAGTAATATGCTGTTTAAGGGCTTAGCGACCTGGAAGTGGCAGCTACATCACTGCATCTAATAGCCCCCAGTGGACCTTCCCGCTGCAAAGCTTGCCTCATTATGCCCTTGCAAAATGGGATGCAATGACTTAAACAAGCAGCCCTAAATCAGAAATGTCTTCGTTTTTAATGCTGGGTTATGGCACCTCAAAAGCATTTTTCTAATATGATTTAAAATGTTTCACATGTATATGTACTTGTGCAGGTCGTCATGCATGAAAACCTGGCCTCACAACCTCCCTGAAGTTAGCCATTCTAGTTATCAGTGTGGATCAATAAATCAAAATACTCCACAAAATACTTTGGTCCTGGAGTCCAAAGTTGTGTCTGAAAAGTGTTCACGGCCGCAATGCAAAGCACTGGATGAGTTCCCTTAGACAGTGTTTCTGTTGTGAGGCAGTATTGGCTATTGCACCAAGGAGAGGAAAGGGTTAACATTTTAAAGGCCAGTGGAGATTTTTTTCCTTCTTTTTTTTTACAATAAATCTATATGCTTTCTCTCTCTTACGGCATATGAATCATATGTAGATATAAAACATCTGTTTCTTTTGAAAAGAAAAAAAGAATAGTTACTGTGAGGGAGGAGCATGACAATGTGAAGGGACACCTTCGCAGGAATGAGGTACAGCAGATTATATTTTGACATTGCTGTGTTCTCCGCAGATGTTTTTAAGCATAGGTGCATATAGAATCTCATATAGGTTTTGTTGCCATAGTCACAGATATAAAAGAAAATACTGCTTTTCTCCCACACATTAAGCTCTGGTTTTGTTCTCCGCTGTGTACTGAAGAGCGATGGGTTGATCCCAGCTGTGCTGGACTTTGAGGCAACGTGCATTGAAAACCTGAACTCAGAAGTGACTCCAAGGTGTGTTAAGCTGGCTTGCAGATATTAAGCAACATACAGTTGTGACGTGGCTTGTAGGTAGGAAGTGGCCTGCTTTTATGCATGCTAAATCTTGAGGCAAGGCCTCATTGCCTGTTCGAAGAACGTTAGTGAATATACTGATTTCACAAATTGAGGCAATGTTGCAGTCAGACCTACAAACTCCTCATTGCTGGTGTCTTTCTAAATTGGTGTCGTGCTACCAGGGCTCTTAGCCTCCAAAGTATAAGAGGCAATATTTACCATAAAGAAAGATGGTTCAAACTGCTAAAATTACGTTGTTCTGGGGTTTTAAGTTACATTCATGCTTTCAACAGAGAAATTAATTTGGTTGTCACTGACACAGCCTTTGCTCCCTGTGGATGTATCTACAGAACTGTTTCTTCAGGGGACAATTCTGGGTACAGTACCGAGAATAAGGGAGGAGAGTATGGACATAAGGTAATAATAGCAAACAACAGATTGTGCCCCAAATGGTCCTTTCATTCCTTGCTTCTCTTCAGATCTCTTTCTTGGCTTGTCTCTTTATTTGCGTTTGTTTTGCGTCAGCAGGATGACGTCTTTTCATGAATATATTTCCCCAAGTAACGTCAGAAAAAATAACCCACATTTGATCATACAGAACATGTTTTCATGAGAACCAAAATCCAACTGAGTGAAGAACCTTAGATCCAAAGTGTGTGTGTGTGTATATATATGTTTAAAACCAAACCCAAAACAACTAAAACACAACCTTCCCCTGCAATAAACCCGACCCTCAGGAATAAAAGTTTCTGCTGATACTCTATTTCTACCCCTTCTCTCTTCCTTTACTCTTGGTTTCTTCTAAATGCAGGGTAAACAGCAATACAGCTTCAATAAATTCTGGATGAGGCTCCTGCTGTTCCTGTATAACCATCAAGAATATCTGTTTCAAAAATTTCGCAGTGTTGTTCTAGCTTTCTAGCAAGAAAATCTTATTAAATCCTACCAAGTTAATAGAGAGGACATTCTGCAGAGAGGGAATGAAAGATCTGACCCAGCTATGTCTGTGTAGCGGCAGGCAAGCCCCTGCCTCTCAGAGTCCGAGTACATGAGGTTAACAATACGGCACCTCCAAATTGCTTTGAGACCCATGAAAAAACACTGTGTTGTCCACATTCTTCTGGTGTATTATGGGTCTTCGACCGACTTACAAGATATGCATACGAGATTGATATAACTGAAGTGCTTAAATAACATCATCTTCTCCTTCATATGCATACATAATATAGAGGCAATCTAAACCCCATGGTTATCAATAAAACGCGGAAGAAATGTCTTTGGAAACCTGAGAGGCATGGGTGGCCACAGGACACTGGCGGGAGCTACAGCAGGGAGCTGTCAGGCCATGGAGAAGGGATTCCGTCTCCCTCTTTGCCACTGAAACTCTTCAAAAGCCCCACTGTTGTCTTTTTAAATCCTGATTTTAAGCCAGTCACTGTAGCAAGGCCTTGGGTGACCAATTATTAGGGGAAAAAAGAAATCTCTCTAACCTGAGGCACAAGATTTGCACCCTTGTGTGTTCCTCTATGCTTGTCTCCCTTAAAACTGGCACGATTTCCCTTCCTGAGCTTTCTCTGGTCCTAAAGACCACTTTCTGTGCAAGTCTTCATCTCCCATCTCAGCTGAATTAATTCCCAGGGTTTGTCGCACACAAACACCAACCGTTTGGTTGTTCAGGTTGCTCTTCAGAGCTCAGGTTGCTCAGCTCTGGGTCCTTGTCCCTGAGTGGTGTGGTGGCTGTAGGGACTGTTCAGTTATTATTTGTTTGTTGTTTGCATTTATAGGTACAAATGCTTGGTTTTGTATTGGGTTTTCTTCTGGGTTTTTATTGCCAAAATACGATGTCAGTGGCTACATAAAATAAAGCTGACTGAGGCCAGTAAAGTATACTTGGCTTGCTAGCAACTGCCTTTTAATGGGAATATTCAACATGCAGATGGGCTTAGAGAGAGGTTAACTAAGTTCAAGTGAGAATTTAAATGTAGATTCATAGATTTTTAAGGCCAGATGGCACCACTATGATCATCTTGTCTGATCTCCTTCATAACACGGGCCATAGAATTGCACCCACTAATTCCCACGTCAAGCACAATGTAACAGAAACGTGTTTCCTGCAGATGTTTTACTTCTCCTCTGTCGGGCCAAAATTGGAACTGACCTCACATCAGCATCGAAATTAGTGCTGTTAATAACCCAGATTACTGTAATATTAAAGAGGAATGCTTTCAAGGTCTCCACTGGAAACTTGTTGGCTTGGTTGCGATTTTTTTGTTTTTGTTTTTTTTTTTTTTTGTAAGATAGATGAAGCTGTACCGTTGGTTTTAGTAGTATTTAGTAAAAACTCTATAGGGAGGATCTGTCAACCTTGCTCCGTGATGTATTGGCGTGTCAGAACAGCATATGGTGAAAGGAGGAAAAAACAAGAGAGAAACCCAAACCAGAGCATTTTAGAAATGTCCTGAAAATCGGGTTGGCGACTAAACAAAGGTTTCTTGCTACCAAAAGTACAGCAACAATAGCAAAAAATTTGGTTTGAAAATGATTTCCCCTTCTTGCAGAAAATCATTGTCTTTTGCTTGTTCACTTTAGGAACTTTTCATGAATATTGTTAATTTTTCCAGCAGGATTTCTCACTTTCCTGGAAAAACAATGAATCTGTGAAACTTATGCAAAAAGCAAACCCATTTTTGATGAGCCCTAGCCATATCCTAACGTTGCTGTGTCAGCCAGCCAGCGCAAATGTTTCACAAAGTACTGTGAGCCCAGCTCCCTGGTCTTTGTTCGCCAAAATGACATTTGTTCTTTTGAATAATCTTATTTGGTCTGAGAGGAGCGAGGCACGTGAATAAAACATTATGCAACATGAATAATGATTGCAGAATTAAATGTTATGTGTGTGGCTGGTTTTAAGTAGGAATAAAAAACAAAAAAAAAGCACAAGTGTTGTTGATATTATTTTTCAGCATTAGCCGAGTGAGTTATGTTGGATCTGGCTCAGACCTGGGAATTGCAGCCTTTCAAGTATTCCCGCTCGAGATCGGTGTCAGCAGTGCTGCAGGGGACATGGAAATGAGCAACCGTGGGGTGGAAAATGGCAAGGGACAGCAGCTGGGCAGGGAGCAGAGGACAAATATTAGCAGTGGAATGGATGATACATGAAAGGTCTTCTGGAGGCTCAGCCTTCAACGCCTTTCCTCATTTCTCCTCTCTGCGGTGAGAGTTTATGACCGTATGGTAAAAGATGGTGTGGAAGGTGGTAGCGTAACCCAGCCTGCCGTGCCGCAGCCTCTTCCAGCTTCAGCTTAAGAGGGTATAAACCAAATCCTGTTCTAGTATGCATCGTCTCTGAGTGTCCTTCGTATATACACAACAGTTAGTTGTGGGCTGCCTTTGTTTTTGCATGGCTTTCAGAGAACAAGCGCTAAAAGCAACAAATAAATAACCCCCCACAAAGCAAAACCAATCCTCAAACATACAAAATATGGAAGACGTAGTTTGGGACAGTCTGGGAAGGGATAGTCTGTTGGTGGAGATCTCCAGAGACAAACACCAAGACTTACATGACCGTGGCCAGAAATACCTCGGTATTCCTCACTTGCTTCCTGGTCAAAATGAATTTAATTTACAATCCGCTGAATAATCTGCACGGCCTCTAAGCGGTCTGTGGACAGAAAGTACGTGCCATAGGAAGTAGGAAGAAAATCTTCTGGTGTTAGTCCACAGTATTTACAACTCCTGACAGGATGCCTTTTAGAAATGAGGGTTTCAACATGGCTTAGCACACGCACGCTGTAATTTGTCTGTCATTTCTCTGAAAGTTCATTGGCATTGTCAAGTCATGTTTAACTCAGTAGGGAAATATGGATTTCATCCTTGGTGATTCCATGAAGCATTTTGATAGCCTTAAGGTTTCCTGCTAAAACTGCAACCTTCAATCTCTTCCCCACCTCCTCTTGAATTACCATACTTCTTCATACATCTTCATTATGCAAATGATCCAAAATGAATCATAAATGATTTTTCCAAACCATGATTGTTGTTTCAAAGGATTGAATGTCTGGTTGTGCTGGAATACCTACATACCTGGAACTGCTCTGAATATGTGAGTGAGTAGGTGTCCCTGATGCTACAGCCAAATAATGGGCTCTGACAAAAATCAGCTGTTGCGTTGATACAAGACGGCACGTGCCAAACCTAACGGAGAACACCACCTGCTGTGTTGGGACATGGCAAGAGCAGCATGACAGCAGTATTTTGGCACTCTTCTTCCCCCTTTCCACTTTTATGGAAGAGTAGGAAACTCTCTTTGTAACACCGTACCTTATGGGCTCGGTGCAATACCCATCAACAGACGATCTCAATCTCACGCCAACGAGCCAGGGCCAGCAGCGGATCCACCTTCATGCAGCTCTTGTTACAGACTTCAGCTCGAGTCCAATAATCCTTGTGTATCTGGAGAACGTTTAGTTGAACATGTTCAACCGTTTAGTTGAACATGTTTACAGTCTTCATTAACAAAAATAAAAGCTGACAGATTAAAAAGAATTTCATTAATTTAGGAGGTGTGCTCCAAGCTAACAAAATGCTCAGTGCTGATCCCCCAAAGTTCAAGCCTGATTTATGCAAAGCACTGTCTGTGTGGTCTTTGGATGAGTAAATATTCCATCGCCATGTCAAAATAAGAATGTTTATATTGAAACATTCTTTATTATTTATTTTTCACTCTTCTACTATTTTTGGGTTTTTTAAAATCACTTTTTTTTTTAAATTCATGTGCACATACACCGTTTCTATGAAGAACTTCAGAATAATATCATTTTACCTGATAAAACCAAAAGGCAATTTTTATAAACAAAATTATGTGCCTTTGAGAAAACATGCGTTTCTTCATGGTGTAAGTGAGCATAATTGCAGTGAAATACTGCTTTTAAGAATTCTGTCTTCAGTGGCAGTCAGTGTGTCTGACACACAACCATGAAGCAGTGAAGATCTGGTTCCACATTCTGTTCCTGAGAAAAGACAGGAGACGTGTTCTGTGGGTTACAACTTGAAGACAACTTTTAATCATCAGAATCCCACAGGGTACTGTGCTGACACTGTCTTTCAAACTGAAGCTTGGTTACCAAGTTGGAGAGGGAAAGAATGGAGATGATCTTTTCTGCTGACTGTGCAAAATTGACTGTTTGCTAAACTCCACAAGTAGATTATTATCACGTGTTTTTGTCTTTCTGCTTAGACTAAACAGAGCTGGCTGAGCGATATAGGATATAACAGAGCATATTACTCTTAACTTTCAATCTCTGTGTCCTGGTTTCAGCTGGGGTAGAGTTAATTTTCTGTTTAGTAGCTGGTACTGTGCTGTGTCTTGGGTTTGGGATGAGAATAATGTTGATAACACAGGGATGTTTCATTCCTGCTGAGCAGGGCTCACACAACATCAAGGCCTTTTCTGCTCCTCACCCCACCCCACTAGCGAGGAGACTGGGGGTGCACAAGGAGTTGGGAGGGGACATGGCTGGGACAGCTGACCCCAACTGACCAAAGGGATGTTCCATACCATATGACGTCATACCCAGTATATAAACTAGGGAAAAAGCTGGCCAGAGGTCCACTCCTTGGAACTGGCTGGGCATCGATCAGCAGGTGGTGAGCAATTGCATTGTGCTTCACCTGTTTTGTATATTCTTCTATCATTATTATTGTTTTCCTTTCCTTTTCTGTCCTATTAAATTGTCTTCATCTCAACCCACCAGTTTTACCTTTTTTTTTCAGATTCTCTCCCCCATCCCACTATGGGGGGAGTGAGCGAACGGCTGTGTGGTGTTTAGCTGCCTGCCAGGTTAAACCACAACGACCTGGAACACGGAGCGCTCTTTAATAGCAGTGCCTCGTACTTCAGCATTACCTAGTCCTGCCTTGATGCAGATTTGATCAGGATCCCACACTGACATGTTGTCAAAGGATCACTGAAGTGGGAGAAAAAAGGTATGTGTTAGTGTGACAGATAGGAGAAGCAGGACCCCACGTGAAACCATTGTAGGGCAGAACCAGATGCCATGGGTAGAGCATTGTAATTGGATATTTCCTCCTAGACTTCTCCAACACCTCAGCAAAGCATTGCAAGGCTTATTTGGGGGGACGTTTTTTTTGAGAATTGGTATGGTTAAACCTATATTATGTATTAATAAGAAGATCTGGATGTAACACTGTGAAAATATCAATAGATCAAAATTTCTCATTTAATGTGAGGTGTGTCAGCATACTGCAGTTCCGCCTCTGCCGAAGAACTAGCGCTCCTCTGATCAGTAGTAAATCATTGTGGAGAACTCACAAACAGATAGAGAAGAGCCTTCACATCTCCACTTTGTCTTTCTACTTTTATTACCAGCCCCTTCCAGAATTCAAGAGTGGAAAGACAGTATCCCCCCAAGCAACTCATAATAATAATTCCGTAGCTGTGCTGCTAATACCCTGCATAATTAGCATTTGTTCTTATTGATGGAATAACTCCATACAATCCATATATAAGTATTTAATTTCAGGGAGGGACCTGGATTCCAGTGATGAGTGGTGTAAATTTTAATCACATATCAGAAACATATTTCCCTCATAATCCAGTTTTTTTTTTTTTATACACAATTTTTATACACATTTTTATATACATTTCTGCTTATTTTGGATAGATTTTTTTTCTTTGCCTTTGTTTGTTTAAATACAAGAAATGTGAACAAGTAAAGGAAAACCTGTTGACTGAGACAAATTAAATATGTACAGAGTAATTCATACACAAGATTTAATTTTTTCCCTACTTCTCTGTAAAGATATGATAATTTTCTGAATCAAAATCTTAAGCTTCATATTACTATGATCTATTCACGAATACAAATGCTAGCTTCATTTCACAACTATTATTCAACATATTACATATCACAAAGCCATATCTCTCAGTCGTTATTCCAAGCTGACGTTGTTGAGCTTCAGATATTCAAGGAAACATACATATAATTTAATTTAATGTAGGTCTCTGCCAATGGAATACATAGACTCGGTTTTCCAACCAGGATTAACCTATTGATCTCATTTTCCCATGTATGAAACCTAAGCATGCAGCTGAGTATATGCAGAAATGGAGCCTGACAGTCTTATTCTGAAGTTGCATCCACTGTGAGTAGAAACCTCTTGTTAAACTAGGGCTCATTGAGATGCTCCACCCAAAAATTTAGCCATTCAGTTTGGGGGCTATAATCTAAAAGGACAAATCAAGATTTAAAGCAGGAATAGCATGTCATTTCTGAAAATAAACTCAATAACTTTAACAAGTTGCATTTTTTGGTGTTTCCAATTTACAGATCCTTTTTCTCTATATCTATTTATTGAATATTATCTTTCTACTCGGCTCGTCACAATAATACCTGAAGTTTTTTGATACACAGGCTTTGGCAGCATTATTGACTTAAAAAGTTCCTCTCTCCTCCACATTACATTGTATTCAACTCCCAAGATAAGTTCATGGTTATACTATATAGATCTGATCCAATTTATTTCAAGAATAAGATATTGGTTGGAAGAAAATATATCCTGTTATCTCTGTTTAGGAATTATCTAAATGTGTTAAAACTCCAAGTCTAACTGTTTTTAAGAGTTAGACTGCTGAAGCTTGATACCTCTATGAAGGAATCAAATGAGAAATATGCCCAGAATAACAAATGACTGGACTTGATAAGCCAGGAGGACCAATTTTGCTGATAATTTGTTTAATTATGTTTTTGGGGGCTTTTTACCTCTGGGTTACTTGGTTATATTGGTAGTAAAAATAATTCCCCTGTCATAGCTTTGATATACCCAACAGTCAAGTAAGTCTCTTCCATCTATTTCTACTCATCTCCAAGGACCCCGCAGTCAAGCTGCCTGTCAAGGTATAATTAATTTATACTTTGTACCCCAAGGAGAAACAGCCGAATGTTCATCAGCTTGTATGTTCTAACACTTCGATGCCTTACAGGCTGCGATCTTATTAGTGTTTATTTGAATACCCATAATAAACAAAGCTGTATTCTTTACCCTTCATTTCCTTCTTGAATGTAATAAATCAAATTCAGGCACTAATCGTATTACACCCACTTATTATTATGGTAATTCATACTAATAAAGGGCCTGACCTTGCTGCTCCCACTGTAGTTAGTTGGGAGGGGAGATGGGTATCAACTGCAATAGTAAAATACAAAACATAATGCCCAAGAATTGGCTGTGATTTAAAAAGCAAGTCTCAAAACTGAGTTCCAGCTACTGTACTTTAAAGTGCTTAGTGATGTAGAATTTCTGCAAAGGACAACAGAAGCCGAACGATTCTTAGTCCAGCTCCTGAGTACACTTGGGTGTTGGCTTGGGAGCCTGAACTTCAGCTCTTTGTTTGAGAGCTTCAGTCTTTGTGGTCAGTGGCAGAGAAAAAATCCCAAGAGCTCCTGTTATAATGGACAAGAATGAGTCTGCATTATTTTTTAGCAATTTCAGGTAAGTTTTTAAGTAATTTTAATTTTACGGGAAATGAAAGGATGTCTTTTTCCAAAATAGTGAATATTAGTACAATTTTCATCTGAAGATTTTTATTCATTTTATTCCCTTGTAATTTATTTTCTTTTCTAGTTCTAAACCGAGCTGTCAAAAAGCTAGGTTGTAGTTTCTAGGAAGTGTGCAGAGAGAAAAAGAAGAAAAAAACATCTATGTTCTTTTATCTCCTTAACTTACCAGGAGAACTCAGTCTGATTTCAATAGGGGGAAAATACAAGTATAGAAAAAGCACATGAAAAGAAAGAAAATAGTAAATAGCTACTAAATGTGATATTCCGTTGGATTAGCATATGAATAAAGCAGCAATGATTCTTGAATTACATATCTCAACCTTTACATTCCATCAGAAACATTAAGTAGCTGAGTGCCGGTAAACAGCGGCAAGGTCATGAAGGGGTTACAGAAATCCCTAGCCCAAAACCAGGGTGTTACAAGTGTGGGGTGTGAATGTCTCCGAAAACGAATGGATATGTTAGGCAATTATCCTCTTTGAGACCAAAGTCACATGGACTCCATCACTGGCAATAAGGGATTCAGTGGCTTGGCATGTATGTGAAATATTCTGTGAGCTTGTTTGGGAAAATGTTCTATATAGAACAAATTTGCAACACCTTTATAAGGTAACTGGAATTAGAAAAATGAATGGCAGATTATACAATCCCACTTTATCCATGAATTATAAAATTAGTAGCGACTTGTGACGTGGAAGGCTGGATGCATGGATGGTAATAAAGACCATAAATATGGGATATTTCTGCAAACCATTGTTGTCAGGACATCGCAGCTTGGCAGACACGGTGTAGGGAATCGAGGATGCCACCTGAATGCCCAGCTCCTTTGGTGGCTTCTTTCTCCTTCTTTAGCTTCTCCCTCTGGATATCTGTACACCTTGCAAAAGTGAGTACGGTGATGTATCATCCTGTACCCCAATGCGCATAGGCAATTTTTTTAAATTCAGAGAAAATATTCCACTTCTTCTGAGGCAGATAATGACCGGGACGGCAAGGTAAAGGCAGCTCCACGCTCTTCTTTAAGGACTGTCTGGAAGTGCTGGTTTCTTATGACTTCTGACCTTCTTGCCCTTTCCCAGTCATGTTTCTAAATGACAGAACCTTCATGTCCCTAAAACTTTTGAAAATTCCCCTTAAAGAGGACATCTACTGAAGTCATTAGCATAAACGTGATATTTACTTTTCACAATAAAATGTGTTATTTACTTTCTTTTCTGAATATCAGGGAAACATTTTTTTGTTGTTGTTGTTTATAATTAATAATGCTTGGTATGTTTTGCTGCACATTTTATTGCATATATTTTTAGAACTCAATTTAATTCAACATCGCATTAGGAATACATATATATTAAATCCCCAAGTCATGTTTCTTTTCTTTTTTTTTCCCCTCCTCACATGCATTTAGTAAAAGAAACATTTCCAAAATTCCCATCTGTTCTGCATGTAACTTCAGCTAATTATACACTGATTGACAAGGCTATAAAAGGACATTTTTGTGAGATGATAGGTTTAGCGGCCTGCTGCACTAAAAATTAACATGCGTAGGCATTCTGCAATTTTCCCATGGAAACTATATGCAGGAGTCAAGGAGATACAAATACATACAACAAAATGTGCTCTGACTATCACCCGTATAGTATCATAAAGGGTTTGGGGTTGTTTGCATGTATTTATCCATACTAGAGCAAATGTGCAAAGGGATCAATAACCCAACAGTAATGACATAGCTTCAGCAGGGGCAGAAGTCAGTCTTGCCCACCCCTTGCCTGAATCAGCAGGTTATAATTCTTCTGGGCTCTGCTGTTGGCTTGAATGAAAGCTGGAGACGGTCCAGAGCACTGCGGATGGGTACACAGGCACGTAGGAGATGGTCAAAGCAGATGAGCTGAATTTCTAGCCTCGTTGAAATCCTGAAGGCCAACTGGGAGTATTAAACCAGCTGGAAGAGTTTTGTCTTTTGAGAGAACTTGGAAAACTTGGAGTTTTCAACCAAAAAGATGTCGTGCTTTGTTTTCTTAAAATTATGCATACAGTGGTGGTGGTGGTGAGATAAAGAGCAAAGCAGGAAAATACTGTAGAGAAATGTTGGCCTTTATTCCAACATATATTCCCATTGTTAGTGATCATACCTTATCCAAAGGGATGATAGATTTAGCAGTCGAGCACGTTGGGTGCACTGCAGCACAGTACTGATAGCTGCAATAATAAATTTTGGGCATTAGCAAACACCCTGGAATTGAACTTTAAATGCTAGACTTTTGTCTACATACAGCCATAATGCAAGCTGAGCCACTCAGTTACTTGCTAATAAACCACATACATTTTAAAATAATGCATATTATGGTTCTTTGTCCTTTCTGTTCTTTGGCTTTCTTTTTTTTGGATTTGTCATCTATGTAGACCACTTTCACTGTAGGCAAGGAAGAGGAGAGCTTGTATTAGAATATAACCATCCTGGGTATTAAACCTAAAAATACCCCTTGTTCTAGAACAGCAGGGGTGTTTATCTGGGAGAAACAGTATCATTTTTGGACAACAGTATCAAATTTTGACAGAAATGGAAGGAAATTCAATGCAGGAAAGGTCAAACAGAAATCAGACAATTTCTTAATTGTATTCTTAACACGTGTAATTAAGCATTGGAACAGATTAATAATGGATGTGGTTCATGCACCATCAATGAGGATCTTTAAAATAAGATTGAATCTCTTCCTAAAATGTATGATCTAATTTCAGCATGAGTTATTGGGTTAGATGAAGGGACCAGGAAATAATTTTTCAATCTGTGGTGCAGAAGAAATGCTCACAGCATTTCTCTGATGGCCCTGAAATTTCTGACCGTGGAAAAATCCACTAGGAGAAAATTCGATTGTTCTACTAAGGTGAAAGGACAGTATAATACGGTTAGAAAATTAAGACATCATCTATGAAAGTTGTAATCATATCCATGCTAAAAGAATACCATGCAATATTCATTTTTGCTCGTTTTGAGTTACCGGGAGGGGAGGAAGAGCTAATCCTCCCAGGCAGCTCCTCTAGGAGTAGCAGGGGCATTAGCAAGTTAGCATCTCGCAAAAGTGCACCGATCTCGCTGTGAAGAGGACCCAGGTAAGGTGTTTTGTATACGCGGCGTGATTCAGTATTCACAGAGCTACATTCCCGAGCCACTGCCCTCATTAAAGTTTGAAAGTACACCTGGTTTACAAGCCTCCCAATGCCTGTACTCCCATAAATCTTTTTTTGCTAATGTTTTAGCCTAGCCCATAGAATAATACTGGTTTTGTGGGTTTCTTTTTTTTTTTTTTTTTGTTTTAAGATTCTACGTGAAAGGATTCTGATGTATTTTTATCTTTTCTGCTTTGGACACAATGTTAATATAATACTTATTGATCACACCAACAAGTTTTTATTTTCAGGTTGTTTTTTTTTTTTTTATTTTTCAGTTTTTTGATTTAATAAGGTGGGGAAAGGAAGGGGGAAGGAAACAACAGGGTTGAATTGCTCCTTAGATGCTTAGCCACAGAACCACGCCTCTGCTATCCTAACTTTCACCCCCCTTTCCTTTGGTGAAGTCCTTGGGTTGCACAGGATGGAATTCAGGAGCATCATTTAACCCTTACAGTAGCAGCCCTAATGGGAAAAGCTGAATCTGGAAATGCTATGTTTTAATAAATGAAGTGCCTTTTTATGAATCGAATGGTTCATCCCCCACCAGGAGACAACTAAAAACCCTGCTCCAGATGGAGAATGTCAAGCTCTTCATATCGTAGTTAATCTAAACCAGATTTCCAGCTAATTCAATGAGTCGTAGTTCACAGAACAATGTCAATAAGGACCAAAACATTGGCTAAGATCTGTGGGGAAGCTTAAATCAGAGAAAAGTAATACCATTAACAACTTGATAACACTTCTACAGAGAACATCAGCAGTAACAACTTCTGGAAGTCAATCCAAAGCAACTATTATCTTCTCTATCTTGTGATTAACAAGACAGCACATTGTGCTTGCTGTCTACAAACATGTGTTTTGGTGACATGCAGAAGAGTCCAAAGGACTGTGATGCAATGAGAAGAGGGAAAAAAACATTAAATATTTGCAAATAGTGAAACTACTAAGAAGTTTATGATTGATTTTAGAAACAAGCAATCAAAAATTTTGAAATTAAAGATTGATATGAGCTGCTGAAAGGAGTGGTCCCCACATTTGTAAAAACAACTGCTGCCTAATGAATATATTGCCCAACTTCTCTATATAAACTTTTTTTTTTAAGTTTGTACCTTTTAGCTGTTGTATTCCGGTAGCACATAAAAGAGACTTTAACCAAGAAGGAGGTTCCAAGCACTTTCCTATAATGGAAACAACAACCTTTTCAGTGCTGTTTAAAGCTGCAGCACAGAAAAACCATGCACAAAGAAATGATTGGCACAAACAATAGCTGTCTCTTTGGCAACTGTCACTTCTATTTGTTGACAGCAATTCACATCGGTTTGGTGATGGTGATTTACAATGACTTCCCCCTTCACAACTGAATACATCTGTAAAATGGTTCCATGACAAATAAAGTGTAGTGCTTATTTTTCTACAGTAAGCTTGTTAGAATATTGAACCATCCTACCATTAAAGAAGCATCCAAAGTATAGGGCACAGTCAAACCACACATTAGAGGGAAAGCACAAAATATGTAGCAAAACTGTCAAAGAGAGTGCTAGACACTGGGGACTGAGAAATGAGAGAGATGGAGGTAAAAGGATTTTTTTCCTACAAGTTGTTTTCTCTCTATTATTATTATTATTATTATTATTTAAATGTTATTGATTTTAAAATTATTTTTATTTTATTTATATTTTTTTTTAAATGTGATTAGTAGGGGTTCAGCCCTGCTTTCTATTGAGTTGCTTGGCAAGTTTTCACTCTGGAAGGATGGAATCCCTTCCAAGGAAAGTTTGGGTAGGTGAATCCAACATCCCACCCAACACAGGACTAACTTCAAAACTAGCCCACATTGCTCAGCACCTGATCCAAGGAGGGGATGGAGATCATGAGAGTGAGGGTTTTGTGTCCCCTGCCTCTTGTTCTTTCACATCCCAGAGCTGGAGACAGTAGTCCAGATGGGGTCTCATGGCTCCACGTAGAGGGGAATAACTTCACCCCTTGACCTGCTCTTTTTGTGCTGGTTAAAGTGCACTAAGCCTGAACAAATGCTCGTGAACCCGATAATGGCTCTGTGCAGAGACCCGCAGGAGGGGAGGAGCAGGGNCTTTCCTTTGGTGAAGTCCTTGGGTTGCACAGGATGGAATTCAGGAGCATCATTTAACCCTTACAGTAGCAGCCCTAATGGGAAAAGCTGAATCTGGAAATGCTATGTTTTAATAAATGAAGTGCCTTTTTATGAATCGAATGGTTCATCCCCCACCAGGCGACAACTAAAAACCCTCCTCCAGATGGAGAATGTCAAGCTCTTCATATCGTAGTTAATCTAAACCAGATTTCCAGCTAATTCAATGAGTCGTAGTTCACAGAACAATGTCAATAAGGACCAAAACATTGGCTAAGATCTGTGGGGAAGCTTCAATCAGAGAAAAGTAATACCATTAACAACTTGATAACACTTCTACAGAGAACATCAGCAGTAACAACTTCTGGAAGTCAATCCAAAGCAACTATTATCTTCTCTATCTTGTGATTAACAAGACAGCACATTGTGCTTGCTGTCTACAAACATGTGTTTTGGTGACATGCAGAAGAGTCCAAAGGACTGTGATGCAATGAGAAGAGGGAAAAAAACATTAAATATTTGCAAATAGTGAAACTACTAAGAAGTTTATGATTGATTTTAGAAACAAGCAATCAAAAATTTTGAAATTAAAGATTGATATGAGCTGCTGAAAGGAGTGGTCCCCACATTTGTAAAAACAACTGCTGCCTAATGAATATATTGCCCAACTTCTCTATATAAACTTTTTTTTTTTTAGTTTGTACCTTTTAGCTGTTGTATTCCGGTAGCACATAAAAGAGACTTTAACCAAGAAGGAGGTTCCAAGCACTTTCCTATAATGGAAACAACAACCTTTTCAGTGCTGTTTAAAGCTGCAGCACAGAAAAACCATGCACAAAGAAATGATTGGCACAAACAATAGCTGTCTCTTTGGCAACTGTCACTTCTATTTGTTGACAGCAATTCACATCGGTTTGGTGATGGTGATTTACAATGACTTCCCCCTTCACAACTGAATACATCTGTAAAATGGTTCCATGACAAATAAAGTGTAGTGCTTATTTTTCTACAGTAAGCTTGTTAGAATATTGAACCATCCTACCATTAAAGAAGCATCCAAAGTATAGGGCACAGTCAAACCACACATTAGAGGGAAAGCACAAAATATGTAGCAAAACTGTCAAAGAGAGTGCTAGACGCTGGGGACTGAGAAATGAGAGAGATGGAGGTAAAAGGATTTTTTTCCTACAAGTTGTTTTCTCTCTATTATTATTATTATTATTATTATTTAAATGTTATTGATTTTAAAATTATTTTTATTTTATTTATATTTTTTTTTAAATGTGATTAGTAGGGGTTCAGCCCTGCTTTCTATTGAGTTGCTTGGCAAGTTTTCACTCTGGAAGGATGGAATCCCTTCCAAGGAAAGTTTGGGTAGGTGAATCCAACATCCCACCCAACACAGGACTAACTTCAAAACTAGCCCACATTGCTCAGCACCTGATCCAAGGAGGGGATGGAGATCATGAGAGTGAGGGTTTTGTGTCCCCTGCCTCTTGTTCTTTCACATCCCAGAGCTGGAGACAGTAGTCCAGATGGGGTCTCATGGCTCCACGTAGAGGGGAATAACTTCACCCCTTGACCTGCTCTTTTTGTGCTGGTTAAAGTGCACTAAGCTTGAACAAATGCTCGTGAACCCGATAATGGCTCTGTGCAGAGACCCGCAGGAGGGGAGGAGCAGGGACCTTTCTGTCAGCGCACATTTCTGCTTTCCAGCAAACAGAAATGTAGGAGCTTTACTCTCGCTTCCAGGAAATTGCATTTCACTGATTCAGTACTCTTTAAGTTTGTTTCCATTATTTCAGGGAACTATAGTTTCTTAAGTCTTGGGGTTTTGACACTACGAAAGCATGTAACTGGATAATTGCACTTCAACCTGGATGTTTACCAGCCCTGGCTCCATGTCAACAGCCAGTTATTTCCCACTGAATAGCGTGAGGGTCTCAGTGCAATAACAGGAACATGTTTCAAAATAATATAACTTCTGTGTGAATGAGACTCTAATTTTAGTTTGGCTTGCTTGTAATCAGGGGTACAAAAATGTTTGGGTTTTTTCCTTGTTGCTTTTAATTTACATCAGAATCCTTAGTAAACACTGCTTAGTCACCAGGAGGCTAAATTTATTTAAATCAATATCTAATTAGGTTCCTTAATGTATTACCCTTCACTTCAGAAATTTAAGAAATCTAAGCAATTAAGTTTGTGCACTGATATCCTACCGTTTTCTTTTTGTTTCTGCTTGACTAACTTTTGCATGTAATTGATCATTTCTAGACCCCAGCATCACATTGATTTCTTTAGCTAGTTGGTCTACTTGTGTATTTTTAAGGAATGAAATAATTACATTTTGGGGTGGAAGAACCTTTCATGTTAACTTTCATATTTTCCAGAAAGTGGAACATAAAATTAAAGAGTATGAAGCATGATATTATTAAGTCACAAGGCACTACAAAGGTGTGTTTTCCTCTTACTTGTACCTTGAAATTGCTTTGATTAAAAGAAAAAAATTGCTTCCATGAATAGGAATATCTGGAAAGTATGGAAATCCTTATTCATAGGCAAAACAGAACATTTTAGGAACTTCCTACTGTGGTAGGACCAGGTAAACTCACTGTATGTACTTTGTGTAGTAATACATTTGATACAAAATACTTAATGCAACCTCTCTTTTTAATTTTAAAACCATTTAATAAGTTAAAATCTTCTATGTTTTTTACAAGAAGGACCTGGAGAGTAAATATGAGATAAATGAGTGCGCTCCCCATTATCAGATAAATGAATTAATTTGTTAGTATACAGCAACAGCATTCCCCTCGCCACCCCAATGTAATTGCAATTGAGGGAAATTCTAAATATTAAGTATATGACAAATCCGAACTAGGACAGAACACATTTCTCTTGTGTTCCTTTGTAAAGTACCTGAAATGCTTCACAATCACAACCATCCATAAGAAAAGATGATTCTCTGCATGGTAATTTATATGAATTATAATAATTCTTCCAGGAAAAATGGAAGTGTTGGTTTTTAAAAAAATGTATGAAAAAATGAGCAACTATTTTGAGATGAACAGTTGATACATGCCTGCTAGTCTCGTTTCTTTATATAAGTGATTTATTTATATATGTGTGCATGTATGCAAATCCTTGACATTGAAAATACCCTGTAAGCAATGTAATTTAGAGTAAATAAAAGAAGCCCTACAGCTACCAAAGAAACTTACTCTGTAGAAACATATTTGTATTGCATGAAGCTCATGGTTTAGAGTTTTGGGGTTGTTTTAAGAGTTTTCAACTTTTGACATTAAAAATTGAAGAAAAGAAATGAGCACTAATTTAGACTTGCCGAACAAAATGGTTTATCAAAACATCCCAAACTTTTTACCATAAAACTAACCATTATTGTAGCAAACAAATTTCATCTTTTCATATTGCCATCAGCAAACTTTCTGTGATTTGGAGGGGAATAAATTGTTATTAACTATTCTAATCCTACTAAAACCAGCCTGGCCAACCAAAACATTTAGCAGAAGCAGCTTCAAGATCACTCAGTGAGTGAAATGGAGCCTTGGGTAGAGCTGCCATCAGTTTAATGCTATCTCAGACCTGACTGACAGACTTAGGAGTCTTAAGCAGTGCACAGATCTTGTGCCCGCTCCTTCCACTGGCCCGAACCCCAGGTAAGTAGAAGTACAAGGTGTTTAGGCGCCAGCTCAACAAACCTTGACGCATACAGATAACTACTGGAAATGTTCAAGTTAAAGTAAATACGTGCTAAAATATCTTCTTAGAGCAGAAGCAAATGGTATTTCCTAGTTGTTTTTTCTTCTTTTTTTTTTTTTTTTTTCCCCTCATATCCCAAGCATTGTTAAAACAAGGGTGAAACTCTGGTCTCAGGGAACTCAAAGACTCATGACTTTCACCCTAGATAAACCAGTGGTGACCTCAATATTTCAGTCCTGGCTTAGACCCTAAATACCAGAGTGAAAGTGAAACCATCATATATAACATAATTATCTTATGGTAAACCTGTCTCAGTAACATACAAGTTATGTTCTTCTGCACTCTGGATGTATTCTTGTGTGGGACATATATAATATTCAGTATAGGTAGTGCTGTGCACATTTACCTCCCGCTAGTTTTCAGATACTTTTCAGAAACAAGGCCGGTATGGAAATAGTACATTATGGAGGATGAATATCTTTAGATCTAATTTTCACCCTCGACAGGAAAAGTGGCTGGCTGTGGTATTATGGGACAGAGTCTGTTCTAGAGTAGGCAGCCCAGAAGGTATTTCTAGTTATTCCAACGCTGTCAACCTGACATTGAACTTTCTAGTACTTGGAAATCTCATTCACCCAGAGACATATCAATTGTAAGAAATACCGTGTTAACTCATTTTATTCATATTCACCTTATTTAGACATAGTATAAACACCCCCCCCCCCAAAAAAAAAAACCAAAACAACAAACCCCAACAACAAACACTTGCTGAATGTTTCTGGGTATGTATTTGTCATTTATTTCAGTACAAAATTTGCTAGATTTTTCTGTTTTTTTTTTCCCCAAAGACTTGGGAACAACTTTCTGAGCTATCTAAAAGAAAGTTGTATCAGAGATGACGTTTCAAAGATACTACCCGAGAAGTAAGGTTATTGTGCCCGTTTCCCTGCATTTCTAAACAGACTAAGCTTATTCTTAGAAACAACAGCCCAATAATTGTGGGTGCTTATGACATTAATTAAGCAATGCTATATGAAGCTTTGATTTTGTAATCTTTTCTGCATATGAATAGTCTGAAGTTCAATGTAGTCTAATGATTAGGACCCACTTGAAGCGTTTGATTCTGCAAGATGCTGTTTTGCGCTACAGCTTTCAGCTCCCTTTGAGTTACAAGTGGCTGGAACGTTGCGAATCGCCAGTACGAGTGCAGCTAAAAATGGAAAGAGAAGTAAATAGATAAAACATAAAGGAGTATTTGGACTCTCACTCCTGCTATCACAACTCTGTGAACACAATAGCAACACTTGAAGGACTGGAGGGAAAAACGTTGGGGTTTCCAATGAGCTAGTGCTTTTTTTAATGTGGAACAAGTACGATTCAAATGCACACTTGCCAGACACTGGTGGCATGGTTTTTGCATGCTCCATGCTCAGCTCTTTTGGGTGTTTGGTGTAGAGTACGACCCTGGCACCTGCATCCACAGATGCACCCTCTGCTTACACCCCTAATTTTGTAGCTCGTTCAAGTACGGCGAGGTTCAGCTGTGCAGGGCGAGGAGGGGTGGGATGACCTTGAAGAGCAGTGGGAGCATACACAAGTACTTGCTCAGTGCTGATAGAAAAAAAGAGAAAAGTCTGCTAGCGATCGATTCCTCATGCCACAATTTCATATTTCTTTTTCTTTTTTGTCTAGACAAGGAATTTGGGAGTGTGGTTTAATGGCAGTCTGCAGCATAAGCTTATCCTATGAAAGTATTTTTGATAAGGGCGTGATACAGTAAGACAAATCAAATGTAAGCAATTGTTTTTTAGTTTAATCTGCTTTAAGAGAAATGGCAGCTTCATCTCCAACACTAATGAATGAGTCTGTTCCAGCCTTCTCTAAGACAAATAAAGGCTGCAGGTAAATACAGAACTTTAAATATAATACTGCCACTAGATATGACTTTTAAGAAACATTGCTTGTATTTTCTATCCTGTATTGGACTGGAAGATCAAGATTGATCAAATTGGATCCAGTCTCCCGGTCAGGTTGATTTGTCCCAAGTTGCCCAGGCATGGTTAAAGAAACTTAGAGGAATAGAAAGCACAAATATTTCCTGGTGATGGAGCTGCTAGAATTTACTGGGACAGAGACAAAACTTCTCTCTGAACTGTGGGGACACCAAGTTAAGAGTCTCAGGTTATCTGAATGATCTCAGTTTTGAGTTTGGTTGTTGTTGTTTTTTAATAAGGAAAATGTTTAAACATCCCATTTGGATTAGAAAAATACATTATTTCCAAAATGTTCTCCTTCTTGAATATGTTTTCCCCAAAATACTTCTGAAGTGTACCTTTTCCTCTTGATTGTGAGATGAAAATAAATATTAAAGTCTTAGAATTGTCCCACAGGCTGGAAAATCTATTTTTGAACCAGCTTTGTACACAACATCTGCAGAATAAGGGGGAGCAGTACAGAGATCTCATTCCCTGCCTGGAGGATAAAGCCCAGCTGTTGTTCCACGGTTCAGAGCCATGAAGAATATCATAATTAAAAGACAGTGACAGGGACATCTCAGGTGGCACAATAAACTCACCTGTAACTTACCTCTATATTTAGCAAACAGATTTTTGTAAAAAGAATGGTGAAAATTAATGATAATGCAGGTTGCTGCAACTCCAGAAGGAAATATGTCCTATTTGCTGCACAAATTCTCCCCTTTCAGCTTTGTTTCCATTTACAGCTGTGGAAGCCAAGTATAAAATGCAGCTATTTTGACTTTGTAGTATTTTATGTCTAGTTTGAACAGTTGTAAAAGACTGATGCAAGGCAGCCAAGAATTGGACCTTTTCCATCTTCTGCTTGTTCCCTGGTGTTTGGTTTTATGTGGTACCTTTTACACTAAACCAAAGTCCCAGAGGAGGCTAAACAGTAAAATAACAGCCTGACATGCTCTACTAAATCTTATTCCCCAAACGAGAATAATTTTAATGTCTTAAAAGTTTTATCCATTGGGTCCCCATGGGAGGAAAATGTTGGATTCGTAGCAGATTTATTTTCACTTAATTTCTGAATTTCAATCAGGTTTGATCTAATAACTGTCAGCTGACCTGATTAAAGCGTACCTCACTTCTAGTTGATTTAAATCAACTTGGCTGCTACACAGGAAGCTAAAATACGTGTTATTTTAGACGGCCATCTGGTACACTAAATTCATTTATTTTGGAGAACTTTGCTTTAATTCAATTACCAGGACCATATAAACAACAGTTGGGGAGGGGACCATTATTTACAAACATGCTTTGTAAGAACTGAAATAAATTACTGCCTTTACCTTGGCTTTCAGGTTGGGGGGGATTGGTGGTTTTTCATATTCTTATTTTTTGGAGAGAGCAGTGTTTGGTTTGGAGTAGAAGCTGAGCAATGGTTTTAGACTTAAAGGGACTGAAAGGATATGAATCATTTAAAGGAGCAAAATGAAGGCCTTGGCATGTTACTGGCTTAGCAAATTGTCCCATGTATCCTCAACTTCATGAGGAACGGCAGCAATGAATGCCACACAGCACATGGGTACAGCAAATGACAAAGTCCGGAATAAAGAAAAGAGAAAGCAAACAGGTACCCCCATAGGATTATTCAACCTTTAGTCATGTCTGCAAAATGAAACGGCCTGAATTTAATCCTCAGCAGTACATTCTTCAGGAAGTGAAAATTTTCAGAAACCAGAAGAAAATGTGAAGCTGCTCCACAATCTTCGAAGCAATTTTGAGAGAGAAAACCCATGAAAAATGGATTTTCATTTATTTTTTTCCTGTTACTCATAGGAGACAGAACTTCATAAAAATGATGGAAATCATTGATAAAAAGTGCTTATTAGCATACATATACTATTGGCACATCTTTCATAATTCAATATTTAATGCAAATAAAGGAATCTCTCTCTACAAAAGCTACATTAGATCAGGTAGCAACAGCTGCCGTTGCTGTTCCCATCTCATCGTTCTCCAGTGCACCAAGTCCCAGGCAGCCCCTTCTCTACCAGCACCTTTTCGTTGCACCCCTGTGACTCTGTCACACAAACGAGCTCTCCGATGTACATTTGTAGGCTACCCGTTTGATCAAATGAGTGAAAGAGTATAAAAAGCTTGGTATGGAACACGGGCACACTGTAAAAAGAAAATACTGACTTGACACGTCGGTTGGCACAGGACACTTAGAAGTTGGACTGTCTTCCAGATTTGTTGTACTGCAGGTGTAGGAGACAAATCTGTATTTCAGGTTCTTACATGGGATATGGTGTAGGCAACTGAGGAGTGAGAGGAGGGCTTGAATATAAAGAGAGTAAGAAAGGATTTCCCTGAAAGCTTTAATTACAGTTTTAAAGCAAAAAACTGAAACAGGCTTTAGAATAAGAAACATTTTAAAGAAACCTTGTGCAAGTGACCTTGCAAATTACTGCTGCTGTTACACACAATGCAAAATCATGATAGAAATTATATAAATACTGTAACTTGGTTAACAGTTTAAGTATCTGACTCATAAATTATCATGAAAATGGTGCATATTTTAGGATCCAATGAGGTCTTTACCCGTTGCTTGGCTTAGGGTTGTAGATATGAAAGACAGAGCGTCAGAGAGAGCTCATGTCTGGCATTCGTGTGGTGTTCGGAGCCCTCTCATCACATCTGTCAGCTGTTGGGCAGGAGCTTGATAGACATGCTGGCATGAAGATCGACCAACTGTGTGTGGATGCTCTTGTCTAATGGGAAAATGCAGAGTAGTTGTTTAAAAGTACAACAGTTCGTGGTCTGCTGTTGGGTTCACGACAACAATTGTGGCTATTCCTTATGAATAACATAAAGGTCAAATCTGACCCATGTCAAAAAAAAGAAGTAGTAGTGGAAAAATATTAAAATTTATATTAATGAATTTTTGATATGTGTTATATAAAAACTTTAGTTTTCTTAGTTCGAAACAACTTTTTTTTGTTTTGTAATTCAGTTATTTTTTACCAATTAAGACCGTATAAAACCAAAAAGGTCAACACTGAATCAATTTTGAAGATAATGGAAGAAAATATTTTACCAGACTTGGTATAAGTCTGTTTAGTAATTATCATTTTTCAAGAAATTGCCAGATTTTTATTTTTAATCCTAATTGGGAGAGAAAACACGCAAGTCCCAAATATCAGCACAAGAAATCTATTTCTTGCCCAGCTACACTCAAACTGAATATTCATTTATCTATAAACAGGTTACCTGCTACTGAAAGGTCAAAATAGAAACGGTCTTTTATTACTGGCCTTACATTCTTTTAAAAATTATGTGTACGTAGAGGAGTGTTGGTGTGAGAGGGGACAAGAGGGGACAGGGAACCTCTGCCAGCTTCCCCAGCACTCAGCCCGCATCCCATCACTGTCCCTGCATCCTCGGGCATCCTGTACCAGGGCTGAGCTTCTTTCATTGCCACACCATAGTAAGTACTTTGCTCACTTTAGTCCCTGGAAATAAACCTCACACAGTTCTTCCTTACCTTTCCTTTGTAAAAGGTTTGTAGTATTTTTTACAGCCCCTCCATTATTCTGGACTTTCAGATTTAGTCTCTATCGCTTGCGCTGCCGCATCACCCTCCCTGCCACCAATGTCACCGAGGGGCACCCGGCTCTGAAAAGCAGCAGAAGTGGGTCATTACTGCAGCCACCGTGAGAGTTTGCACTGTCTCACTGCGATGGACTGTGTTTTCAACCACCCTTGTTTCATTAAGGCAACGCTATCAGAATTAAAGTAAGTTAGTGCCTACTTTAAGGCCCTATAATCACAATTAATGGTTATCATCTCTTAAAACCATTAGATAATCAGAACATAAGTAGTTAAATAAATGTGGTTGACAAAGATTTACTGTGTTATCAAAATAGAAAAGAAGAAGAAGAGAAAAAAAAGAAAAGAATATTGGTGGGGTTTCATATGTCTGCTACCACTTTAGGGAAAAAAACCCCATAAATCAACCACTGCCATACAGGCAGAGTGGGATTCATTTCTACTGTATTTCTGATCAACTAGCTCATATGCTGGTGAAGAGAGGTTGTGAAATGCATTCATTTTTTTTTCATTCCTCAATTAGATTTACTCAAGGTTTAAATAGATTCGTAGTGGCTGGTCTTTGCCCCCTTTTCATGCCCTGTTTTCTTCATACACTTGTGTGATCAGTTGAAGCTGATGCGACTATTGTGAGGAAGCAAATGTAGAAGCTGTAGAAATGTAAAAATGCATTGATTATATGTTTTTCCAAAAAAACATAATCTGAATAAAACATTGAGACAACCCAGCCCTGCACAAATATGTCCAATATGCTTAATTCAAATTATCTTCTATCCCTCGTGAACGTGTCCATGCAAAAAAAAGTATATCCTTTTGGTAAGAATGATCACATTTTCAACAGAGAGGAAAAATGTGCAGTGCTAAAATAATCTATAGAGAAGTTCGCATCTTAAAACAACATGGCAGCTGTACCGGGCTGAAACTATTGTAATTCCTAGGTTTCCATTTAAACTGTTGCCTAGGGAGAGATGATCATAACAGGTGCAATCCACATGCACTGCAAATGAAAATCCCAAGGTTTACTTTTGAAAAAGTTCAGGAGGTGGTAAACCTTATCTTCATTTTAAACTGGAATAGATGGCTTGGATCTGTAGGGGGATACCCGCAGGTGTCAGTAGATGTCTACGCATGGACTGGAGTGGTTGGATGAAATTTTCATTCCTTCAATTAGCTGCCAACCTACAGCATCTTTAAACTTTGGCCGGTCCATCCCTATTTCACAGAATAACAGTGTTCACTTTACAGGTGATACAAAGCCTCTGCATTGGTAGTTTAAGCAAATTATAATAAAAGGGAAATTTTCTAAAGGTTAAAAGCAATTTTGCTATTGTAAAGTGTTCACAAGCTTCCATTAAATATTTTCTCTTTTTAATTGCAAATGTCAGCTTGGAATGGCTCTGCTTTCAGTGCAGTAAGTAGTATATTAGTTTTTTCCCTCTAGGGGAAAAAATGCATTTCCCCCTCCAATCAAATGCCAATAGAGAGCATTTAAATAATTTATTTAGCAAACACATTTTTCTGTCCTGCTTATGAATGAAAATAGAGATTTATTCTTTGTGCTTGATTTGTAGTTTTTTTCTTCCACAGTTGTGAGCTTATATTTTTAAAATATAAATGAACTGAAGTGATTTCTCAACGCAATTTTTAAATTCCAGTTTTCAGAGCAGTTTTCTGACTAATGTCTATGCATTTGTCTGGAAGGGGGAAATATAGAATGGACTGAGGACATTAGCAGTGATATGTATTCAACTTATTTCTGACTGACTGATATAATTGTAGCTCTCCAAGTCCTATTGTGATTGCAGGATTAGATACATACTTTTTTTTCAGTTTAGTATTTTGGAGCAATGCCTTCTGAGGAAGAAAGAAACTAATAATTTCTTGTCACTAGCAAGCTGTAATTATATGTATTTATATTTAACCTTTCCAGATACTACTCATTAACATTTGCTTGGCACAGGCATAGTTTACATTTTGATATACTGCTTTTGTGTAAAGGTTATAATGACTACGGTAATCTTTGACTTGCTACTGTTCCCTCTCCTGAAAGTGCTGGGGCTGTGTCAAAACATAAACTTGGGAGAACAAGGGTTGGAGTATCGATTTTAGTTTACTCTGCTAAACAATTCTGTTATGGTAGTCATAGTAACACTAATTAAAAAGGAAAAAAAAAAATTAACAAACCTGTTCTAGTCTTAATGCCACGACACTGTGAACTACTCCCAGATACACAGAATAACTTCAGTGGTAAGGGACCTCCGGAGGACATCTGGCCAAACCTTACGCTCAGGCCAGGGCTGGATTTAGTTAGATTTAACTTCAAAGTTGGACCAGGTGGCTCAGGACCTTGGTCACACAAGTTTCGAACATTTTCCAAGTAAAGAGTAAACCCACCGGTGCCCACCAAGGGGCAAGAGAAGACACTGCTCTGAACTACTTTCCTCTTCCATCCTGTGCTCTGGAGGGATACCATTTTTCTTCTTTTTGGTCCCCAGGGATGGGATGGTGCAGCTGGAAATAATATCCTATACTGAATTCTCCACCTTCCGATCTTCCCCAGAGGCATCCATAGAAAATAAAAACGTCATACACAATTTTAGGTAGCAATAAAAATAAATCTATTGTCATGACAATAACTATTCTAATTATGGTTTAATTAGAATAAAAGCAAGAGAGTACTTTGAAAGATGCTGTTTCTCAGAAGCGAGAAGTTTTATTTGCTTGATTTTTCCTTCTTCCCCAACTCCTCCCTTCTCTGTTGTTTGAAGCTGCAAAGAAAAGAAAAAGAGTTTAGGAAAAGGGAATTGATTTAAGTGCATGTTGGCATTTGTTTCTGACTGCTATAAGGCTATTTTAATCTCATCTAGGTGGATTTCTTCAATGACACTAGTTAGTGGAATTGGGTATAATCAATGGTTCACCATGCATTGTACATTTGGAACTGTACATTAGCAGCATGCTCTTTCCCATGGCTTTCTTGTCCAGATTTCCTATTTTTTTTCCTTTTGTTTGAAAAGCAAGGAAGCTACTGTCTTTGAAAATACAGATTTCAGTCTTGCGGACTGATCTTTGCTTCTAACGAAGAGGAGAAATTTTATTCTCCATTTATGCTCCTAGTGGACTCATCCAAAGACTAAGCGCTTTTGGGGCTACCTGGTGTTACAATTTGATGGTTTCAAAGAATTTCTCCTTTGCAGCACACAGAATATGCACTGGACACAATTCACTCAGCTTGTCCAAATAAAGATCTTCATTAAAGCACTAAACAAAGAAAAGGTATGTTGCCCCAAATTATGTTGAACTCTCCTTGGGTGATATTTTAAAAAAAATTCTTATGTGATCAACAGGCATCTCGTTGCAGATGGTTGATATTTCTAATTGGCGTAGGCTTTACTACCAACTAATTCTCTGCTTTAAGCCAGTTGTGTAAACCAGGTGAAGTAATAGCCCATGAGACATTATAGATGATTAGTAAAAATGAAGTTCCTTGAAAGACTGAGGCGTCAACTGACTGAAAGTCATTTCTTCACTAAAATTTCAGCAGTTCAGGAGGACTGGATGATATTATCAAGAAAATTAAAAGTGAAATGGTTAAGCTACTCAGCATATAAAAAAATTAGCATGTATAAAACCCAAAAGAAAACAAAAATCCCTCTAGATTATATTTGATCAAATAAATGGAAAAATTGGCAGTTGAATAGCTGATAGTGAATGAGAGTGAGATGCAGAGTGAATTTTCAGCACTCCAAATAGAATTAATTGCTGAAAAACTGAAGAAGGGAACGTGCCTTAGGCAGTGTTACTGACCTGGGATTTTTCACACATGATCTCAGCAGCTTAGAAATAACCAACATGTCAATAAAACAGTGGTTATAAGGGAAAAAAAAAAAAAAAAAAAGAAGATCACATTAAATCAAAATTGACTTTAGTTCTGGGCAGAGAACAGCTACATGATCATAAATTAACGTTTCATAAAGAAATTTGCTTAAAAGCATATAAATTTGAAGAAGAGTAAGTATAGCATCTGAATCGGAACAGTCTATAAAAATATTATAGTAAAAATATCTCTTAGTGCAAATTTTTAAAAGCATATAGAAATTTTAGAACAATGCAGCTTTTTAATAACTACTTTGTGCCACCATTTTCTACTGAGCCTCAGACCTTTTAAGAGCCAGAACGGACTCTATTTCCAATGAGAATTTAAAATGTCCCCACAGCTTGTGCATACACCCCACGCTGCGCCGGGAAGCCTCCTCCTCACGCAGCTTTCTTAAATCGGTGTGTGTGCATACATGATCTGTGCATTCTTTTGAGAGTTCTTGAAATATCCTACAATAAAATCTAATCTTACATTTTCATTAAAAATGATAGATAGTCATGATCCTATCAAATCTTGCTATGGGGAAACCTAACTTTTAGGTTTTAAATAACTAAATAAAACTAGAGACAAGTCTTAGAAGCGTTAATCCATGTCAGCATCCCCATATTTGCCAACCTCCAACTTTTGGGGAAGTTTGGGTCGGGCTTTGGATTGAAAAGTGATTTTTTTGAGCAAAAATATTGTGTGATATAAACCAGGATGGCTCCAGCCTAGTCTTTTAAATTCTGGAGGGTTCATGTTTAAAGAAATGCTTTGCTGTCAGCAGACAAATACCAAAATAGTTGTTCTCTGGGGTGTGAAAAACACTGGTATAGATGCAGACACACACCCAATTCCTCAATTTTAGAGCATATTAAAAGTTTGATACGCTAGGGACTGGCAAATGGATCAGGGAACCTGTAGGTCGTACAACAAAGCTTTGGCCATTTCTGTGTCTACACAATTTGAAACAAAGCTTTTAGGTGATTATCATTCGATGCTAGAAAGCTTTATGATTCACCCCTATTTTACAACATCATCTTATGCTGAAAAGATTACAACGGGAAAATAGGATGAACCTTTGTGATATTTCCAACTTTAGCTTAGTGCAAGTAACCTCAGGGAGGCTTCTGAGGTTCACAACTGGGGACATGCTGAAGGTTTAATTTTGGATGCTCCCAGTAGACCCTGCTGGGTCGTGCTGGGCAGAGCTGCTGCTCTTGGACGGTTCATGGAGGGAACCTGTCTGCAGTCGCTGGAGGGCTGGCTCTTAATGCTTCAGAACAGTGCTTTGACTCTCAAGGTTCCCATCTGATCCTTGGTGGACAAGACAGATGATGTCATGGGTCCTAGGATGATCTGAATTTTAATTACCTCGAATCCGGGACAGACAGAGTAGAAGTGCGGATACAAAATATTTACATACAATTGCCTGTGCAGTTCTCAGCGTGAAATTTTGCAAAACGTCTTTGAGTCACCATGACCATTGCAAATAGTAAAATTGATGTATCATCCTAATTGTTTAATTCTAAAATTTACAGAACAATGTCCTGGAGGAATGTTTGAAAGTATTTCTGTTGGAATTTTCTTTTATCTGGTCCCTTACTTAAAACCGCTAAACAAATGCCACCTGGCAACCATGAACAACTTCAGATCATTCATATGAATAAACACAATGTTATCACAGACATTATTACACAACGTTATCTGGAACAGGCAAATGTGCTGTGATTAAAACACCGAGGGAAATCTGTTTTGGTTTCATGTGGTATTAAGAGTTACGGGTTTGAAATCATGTCTACCTTGAAGACTGCAAGACTTCAACCAGTTTGCGACCAGTAGGATGCTTTCTGCAATCCAGTTTGTACAGAGAGATTAAATCCTATTTCATGTAAGACTAAGATTATTGCTTATGAGTTCTTATCCCGTAAGGTATTTCATGGTCCTCACCTGATGCCAAATTCACAGCTAAGCCTCAGGTTGGACTGGCTGTGCCGGGGTAGGTGAGACCCTGCTGGGATCTCCTCAGCTTGGCCAACTCACAGCCCTGGAAGTGCAGGCAAGAGCTGCTCGATGCAAGATTCAGAAAAAAAAGTGTGTGTGTGGGTCTCCTTCCTTGCAGCTAACCTATAATTTTAGAAACCTATTTCAGGATTTACCTGAAAACTCTGCTGAAAGAACAACCTGGTTCCTCAAATGAGTCATCTTTTCTTGCAGTGAGATGTTATTGGGCAAAGCAACATACAGAGTAAATCATATGAGTTTCTGTCCCCAGGGGCTTGGAAATCTCAGTCACTAAACTTAGAGTTTTGAAATTGCTTTGTAAGGAGATTTTTGTTGTGGTTATTGTAATGCTCATGTTTGCACACTGTTCTCCCTTCCGCTGTTCTCTGCTGACAAGCTGAAAGACTATTTTTTGAAGTCCCAGTGGGAATGACAAACTCGTTTATCTTCTGAAATGCTCGCAATCAGTAGCAGTCACCATCACGGCCTCAGTCCCGTACCTGCCTTCCTCCGCCATGTCATGGTTTAACCTGGCAGGCAGCCAAACCCCACCCAGCCGCTCGCTCACTCTCCCCCGCCCTGGTGGGATGGGGAGAGAATTGGAAGGGTAAGAGTGAGATAAACTTGTGGGTTGAGATAAAGACAGTTCAATAGAACAGAAAAGGGAAAATAATAATAGTAATAATAATAATAATAATAAAAAAATAATAATGCTAGAATATACAAAATGAGTGATGCACAATGCAATTGCTCACCACCTGTGCTGACCAATAACCAAGTAGCGATCGTTACTTCCTGGANCTGCTCGATGCAAGATTCAGAAAAAAAAGTGTGTGGGGGGGTCTCCTTCCTTGCAGCTAACCTACAATTTTAGAAACCTATTGGATTTACCTGAAAACTCTGGTGAAAGAATAACCTGGTTCCTCAAATGAGTCATCTTTTCTTGCAGTGAGATGTTATTGGGCAAAGCAACATACAGAGTAAATCATATGAGTTTCTGTTCCCAGGGGCTTGGAAATCTCAGTCACTAAACTTAGAGTTTTGAAATTGCTTTGTAAGGAGATTTTTGTTGTGGTTATTGTAATGCTCATGTTTGCACACTGTTCTCCCTTCCGCTGTTCTCTGCTGACAAGCTGAAAGACTATTTTTTGAAGTCCCAGTGGGAATGACAAACTCGTTTATCTTCTGAAATGCTCGCAATCAGTAGCAGTCACCATCACGGCCTCAGTCCCGTACCTGCCTTCNAGGTAGCTCTCCCCCGGCCGGCCAGTTGGGCATGAGGTGCTCCCTCCCAGTGTACACCTTCTAAAGGGAGTCTGGATGTCGGTGTGGGAGAAATCAGTGGTTCCTGAGGGCAGGGGTTTATCTGGGGGTACTTCAGCAGTTACTAACGAAGGTGAGCACAAACCCCAAGGAATGGGCTAGGGAAGAGGGGAGCCTGCAAAGCCCGCGTGGGCATGGGTGCGAAGGGCTCAGCAACGGTGTCAGGGTTGGAGGTGCCCCATGTCCTGATGTGGTTATGATAACAAATTAAGACCAGTGCAGGAGAATCATTGCATGCAGAATCATTGTGCAAAAATAGGCACGAGTTGCATCAAACGAGATGCTGCCTCCGTCTCCCCGGGGCCCACAGCCTGTGGCCCTGCCATGGGCTCCTCCAGACTGTTTTGGTGTATAAATGGCTTTTTTAACACAGCTGAGGTTTCAAAAAATGTAGTAAGAACGATGTCAGCGTGCAAGAAAAGAGATGATATGTGTTTAGGGGGTGCTGGGCTAAAGCAGTCCTGGTGTGGCTTTAAGGGCTAGAGGGGGTGGGCCAGTCATTAGGGCCAGCTGGGGGTTTAGGGTGGGTTTAGGCTTAGGCTTAGGTTTAAGCTTAGGTTTAAGAGGGGCTGGAGATTGGGTTTAGCTTTTTCTTCTGGAGGAGTGAAGGAGGTGTACTTGGTTGGGGTGTTCATGCTGATTAAGGTAATACTTTTTATGGCATTTTTAAAAATTTTTTGTATTTGTGTTAATAAACATTTATCCCACCTCCTGACACAGAGACCTTGGGTAAAAACCTCTGCTTTGGCAATGCATTAGATGTTCTTTAAGGTGTTAAAAATTAGCAGAATTTATGTTTTCAGCAGCATTTTGGCATAAGTGCCTTCAGACAATGAAGAGCTGTTTGCTAGGTACTCTGGTTAATGAAGTGTCCTTTGATAATTAATTTGTCAGATTCAATTTATCATTTCATACAAAAAAAAAAAGAGAAAAATTGAATGTTGAAAGTCTGGCTTAAATGTAAAACTCAGGGAGGAGGGGCAGTTCAGACAAAACTGTTAAGAAAAAACTAATAAAAATTAGTCCCTGTGTGTTGGTGTTAGGGGTTTCAGCTTGAACCTGCTGCAATCAAGGAACGTTTTGGTACTGGATTCAGTGGTGCAGGAGATCTGTGCTGTGTTGTAACCATTTTACATACGTGAGCATGAGACCTCTTTCTCTTTGTGTAAGTTTGTTTTAGGGTAATTCCACCCCAGGACTTGACCTCCCCACCTGCAAAGCCTTAGTAATCGGTGGGCTTTTTTTGTATGGAGAAGGGATTGCATTTTCTTGCCTTAGTCTCAAATATCTTGGAAAATCAGATGCTTTGCAGGGAAACTCCTCTTAGTGAAGGCGAGCATTAACGGGAGAGGTTTGCTCTGCTGTGGGGACTTGGTCTTCTGTGGCCTGGAGCCAATACAAGGGAAAGATAAAAAAATACCAGGGCAGCTAAGCAGCGGTTTCTGGAGTTCATATCTTGGTGATAAAATACTGGTAATCTGTGAATTCTGGTATTTTTTAGGAAAACAAATTCCAAAATGTAGCCAACACAATGGAGCTGTGAGAGCTTGGTGTTCAGAAGGCAAATAACTAAAGCTTCTCCCCTGTGCACACGCTGTTTTGAGGAGTGTTAATTAGATGTTAACCAATGTGGAAGCTTATTTTTTTTTATTTTTTGGGAATTCCCCTCTAAGGCTTCTCTCTGGTGATGTGGGTATTAATAAGTCTCTGTTTGATTGTTAGTTACTATGGTGCTATTAATAATGACAGTCTGTTTCTATGGTAGACATGCAGAATTTCTTACGTGTAAAGATTGTTCAAAGGAAAAAAAAACCAAAAAACCAAAACCAATCCACCATATTTTCTGTTGATAACAATATACATGAGAGTTGTGATTAGAAGCTTCCTAAAGCTTTATGTTTATATTGACCTTGCTGCTTGAGGCTGAAGGCTTTTGGGTTCATGTGGTTTAAGAAATGTTGCCCACCTGTGAAAATTGTCAGCTTGGTTTAGGGCTGTTCCTCAGACTCATCCAGGACACGGTCCCCAGCCGTATGAAAGAGCTAGTCCTTCTTGGTGCACAAGAAAGACCAGAGTAGTTTAGCCTGATGCTGCAGACTAACCTGGACTGTCTGAACTGTTGGTGGGGTTTGTCAGAGATGGGATGGGATTCCATCGCATGGATGCTCCCTTTGGAATACTGCCATTTTCTGCAAAAAAAAATGGGAAGTGCTGGCTACTGTATATGACTTAAGGGAATTGTCAACCATATGAGAATTAAAATGCATATGTGCATATATCTACATCATTTTGATGTCCTCTAGGAGACTTGTTTTCCCACTTACTTCATCTTCCAGCACTCTTCAGGAGTGCCATCACTACTGATGTTGCGCTGGCTGTGTCGTGTTGTGTGCGAAGTACAAAACTTGAGGGTGGCCTCCAGTGTTTTGTTATGTTTTGTCATTAAATTTCATTAGGCTGATATACAAGAAAATAATTGTCATGAGTTTAGTTTTGGTTTGTTTTCTCCCTGCATGCATGTATTTGCCATCCATTTTTAATAACCGCAGTACTTTGCCTGGAGGAGATGCTGCATGTCCTGGGCGTGCTGCTTTTATTTATAGGGTCAATATGTGAGAAAACGACTAAATATTTTCTTGGATCCCTGAATGTTTCCTTTGGAGTCTTTGTGAATAGGAAAGCTGAAACAAAACTGGAAACATTTCAGAGGGATCTGAGACTGTGCTCTCGCTGCTTCCATCACTAGATGGCACGCTGCGTGTAAGAATGTACTTCTGCCTTGGCTGGAGCTTGGGGATGCTGAGCCATGCCAAGCGGCGAGTTAATTTGCGGAGATGCAGAAGTAACTGAGCAATGACAGGCAGTTCACTTGGAGAAAACCTGGGTGAAAGGGACAAAAGCTGAGCAGACAATTAACTCTGAGGAGTCATCCGTGGCACATGCTGAATGGACAGATAGCAGGGAGCAGGCACAGATGACAGGCGTCAGACCGACAGCTCTTGTTTGGGTATATGACACAGGCAGCAGTGGATGTTTGCTCTTAAAATGTGAAAGAATGCTGTGATTCTCTTTTAAAATAATTATTATTTATTTTTCATGTAGATGCTACAGGTAAACAATAGCTATCAAAGAACAGCAAAATTCAATTTTTGTTCAATATTCCAAATGGCTGTTATCAAATATGTTCCCTGAACCACAGTAAAGAGGCATCAGTGGCAGTTTATGCACATATTTAGAATTAAACTTCTAAGCAGAAACAAAACCAGTGCCTGGGGAGTTTCAACTGGCAGCAGCCAGCTCCCCCCCCGTGCCCCCAGTGGCAAGCGCAGAGCTGCTCTGACTTATTTCAAAGGGGAGTTGCTGCTTGTTCAACACGTACATGAAAAAACATCCTACCGCTGTTCTGGGCCCTTAAACTCGAGCAGATGCTCTCACTGACTCTTTTGGGAGTGCTGTTAACCCAGCCCCGTCTCCTTGCATGCCCGGGCTTTGCTGTTGCCGTGCATGCGAGCAGCGCTGGCGATGCCTCCTGTGGGGTGGTACTGCGGCTGCTGTCTCTGGAAGTAGCGTTAGCTTGTCCTTAGTGCTGCTGCATCAGATAGTGTGGGAAGGAAAGAAAAAAACAAACCACCAAAATCACCAAAACCACAAGGGGGGAAAAATCCCCAACCCCAAACAAATCAACCCCCCTCACCCCCAACCCATGCTCATTCACAGAGAGTGCAATATCTTGCTTGATCTTCTGTTTACTACTAAACATGTTATAATTATTCTGAGATCTTCTGCAGGGAGCCAGGGTATAACACTGATGCAACAAGAGCGATGGGACCTCCAGTGAGCCAGGACCTCATCGTTTAAGTCTGGTATATAAAGGCTATCAAAGAGTAATCTCTAACTGCTTTAATGTTATCCACAATACTCCTCCCACCTGTATTTGATGAAATATTGCACCCTCACTGGTACCACTTCTTGTGGTTTGGATTCAAATCCCTCCAAGAGCAAGAGACAACTGCTCTTGGTGTCCCCTAATTGGGATGCTGTTAGGGCAGATGTGGAGATCTTGGCTAATTGCCTTCAAGATGAGCCAATTGGGCAATGAAAGGAGTATTGATCTGTGTACCAGTGAACATTGCTCCTTTGAATTGAGGAGATTGATTCATGATACTCAAGTCTCTTCAGCTTAAAGGTGATAAAGGAGTTGGTGTGTTATTCCAAGGAATGTGACAAATGCCAGTTTTGTCATATGTCTGCAATTCCTCTAATGTGATTCAAAGGCAAAGATAAATCTTTGATGGAGGCTCTATTCCATCGATATTTTATATCTTCCCTCTACTGATTACAGTTTTGGCAACTTAATGACAATCCTAAATTAAATATCGTGGGAAGATCAACCAACTACAGAAGACTTTTGAGTTTTGACTGTTTCTGTGCACACTTGTCATGAAAACAGCATGATATACTCTATTTCAGATGCCATTAAGAGCTCTGAAAAGGCATTGCATATTGTAGGCAGGTGGATCAACAAAATCTTTGAAAAATATGGCTGCAGTATCAGTGGGACTTCTAACAGGCTTCGATAGTTTTATCACCCTTTGAAGAAAACCCTAGCTCTGTAGTTAATAAAGGAACAAGCAAAGCCCCAGATTAACTTAAATGCAACAAGATCCGGTTTCCAATATAAAGAACTAAAATCAGACCCATTTGTATAAACATGATGCTCCTCTGAAGCATTACTTCTTTTAAGATAGCTAGTTAATCAAAATTCCCTGGAAAATAGGGGGATATAGCTTTTGTAGAAGTGCAAAGTGACAAGAAAACAGCAGCAAACTCTTAAAAGAGAGCGCTGAATGAATACCTGCAAATTACTTGCACTTGCAGAGGAACAAACAGTTTCTGCAGGAGGAATCTGAGACTTAACTCTCCTTTCTGCCCAGCAGTTCTTATTAATGTTATAAGTTTTGATTGGGAGTGTTTTTAAAGAAAAAATATTAAAATAATACACATATTCAAACATGCTAACTGTGAATTTATCATTGGGTTTTTTAATAGCATGACATCATCAGACAAAATGACAAGGTAATCCATTCTATGCATGTGGACTGCCCAGCTCAGGTCTATTTATCCTAGAAAGAATTAGGACTTTTGGGGTTTTTTTCCTGTTTCACCTCTAATTTTATCATGCTTTGATCACCTTAGAAGCTATTTTAGAACAGTTATTGTCATGAACAACATAGATTAAAAAAAAAAAAATGTTGCAATAGGGATTGGTCTCTTTGCTTTAGTTTTGGTTCTGATTCTTCCCCATTGAGCATCTACATGTGCATGCACCGAAATACCATCACTCTGCCAGTGATCTCCTCCACTGGGTCTGTACCCAAGGAGACACATCCTTAAACCATTAAGGAAACCTTTCCTTTTTAATGAAATACTTAATTTTAAACGAGGGTCAAGTTCTATTCTTATCCAGTAAGTTTGTTTTTATATTAAAAATAATTTTAAAAGTGTGTGTGTTGGCACAGCAACTCCTTCCTCCTGCTGCTACTCCTGTACCAGGACTGCTGACCTGCAGCAGCCAGGAGAGCATTCCTTAAATGAAAGGAGACTTCATTATATTCCTGGTAATTCAAAAGGCCTGGAAAATTTCAGCTGCAATCAATCACTTTATTACTTTAATCTTACGCAGTTGATTTTTAAATGTTAACATCTAATATGGTTATCAGGCTATTGCTTCCTCTGGTTATGAAACCTCTCAAGTGAGGTCAAGCATGTTTGTTTAATCACCAAGTTTATAACTGGTCGTTGATGTGACAGTGTTGAGTCTGGCTGCTGTGCTAACCCGATATTTTTTTTTTGGCATTCAGCTCATTACATGCGCTCACATCAGTACTGTACTCTTTTACTTCCAGGTCCATAATCCTGGGGCAGTTGGGAGGGGGTGTTGAGAAGAAGGAAATAATGAAAAAGAAAATTAATTAAAAATTTAATTTGTTCAGCAGAGCTTTGGGAAACACAGAAACTTTCACTCCCAATATATTCAGCAGAAGCAGTGCATGTCACTGTAAATATGGCTGCTGCAGTGATGCATGCTGTTATTAGTTAGTCATTACACAGAAAAACTAGAATAAAGACGGTTTAATTAAATGACTTTCCTATTCCATGCCTTTCTCCACAAGATGTGCATTCCAACAGAAAAGAAGCCTCTCTGTGTGCATCCATCACAATACGCAGTATATACCCTGGCTTTCCACCTGTAAAAGTTCTGAAAAATAAGAATTGTTGTTGTTTTCCACACGTGTCTGTTCTAGACTGCGGTGGAATGTGTGGGACAAGCACTGCGTGTTGTTTTCAGCAAGGACTTGGATACTTTATTCTGACCATAAGAGTATAACTTATTATGTTTATTGCAATACATATCTGCATAACTATGCAACAGCGATGCAGTTTTAGTGGTAGATCTTGTACAGAGCATAAATGGCAGTTCTGGTGGTAAAAATCCAGGAGATATTAATTTTCAAGTATTTTTCATAAGGATGCATATTACGAAGTCAGGAGGCTCATCCCTTAAGCACTCATCATAGCTTCTTCTTAAAACCTGAATAGTTATCCCCATAAAGTGGGATCACTGCAGCTGTAAGATATTTCAGTAGACCAAGCTTTGGTTTAAGTAAATAAGTCTAAATGGGATGTAAGATGGTAGCTTAGGCAAGGGTTTTGGTTTAGGTCTGTAATGCAGACAGAAACACTTTCCATGGAAATTATGCATATATTTAAAACAGAAGAATAAAAGGAAAAACAGGTGGTTATTTTAACTTGGAGACTAACATGATGGAGGAAAACCAGCACAAAGATTTAATGCGTGTATGGAACCTAGAAATAACTGAGCAGAAGTATTATCCAGGATTTTTGAAATACGAAGCTGAACAGCATTGATGGCATTGATATTTACAGTAGTCCTGTCTCTAGGAGAAATGAGTGTTAATACTATGTATTATTTCTCAATTTCCAGCCAAGAACAGACTTTCATCTAACGATTGTTGAAGTAAATGGCATGGGGGGGAGGTGGGTAGGGAAGGAGGCAGAAGTGAACTAGGTTTTACTTCAATGAGCAGCCAGTTGGGTCTGGAGTAGGAAAAGCAGGTGAAAGCTTGCTGAAATACCTTCACCTGGTTTAAATCTCCATCTGTGTAAAATCAAGCCATGTGAAAGGCATGTGGTAATAGAATGAGGTTGGAAGAGCCCTGCTGGAAGAGGAAGAAAGTCCCTGTAGTCTTACAAAAAAGAGTTGCTGTGTATATAATTCGAAATTTAATTCTAGCATCTGCTTCTTCATAGCCTTTCTAATAGGAGCAGTAAGCTCTTGCAGGAATCCCACACTGGACCTGTGTGAGACGATGGGCTGTGGTATATTTATACTAAGGTAGTTAATAGTGAAGTTCATTTATTCAAGGAAATATGTTGTAGATTGCAATTAATGACATAATTTCCCAGTAAAAAAAACTTATACTGTGCTTTGCTCTATACTTTAACATTTCCCAAAGAATCAAATGAAATAATGTAACATAGTTTATGTCCTTATTTAAAGCTGTATCATCTAGTATATAATTCCTGTGAGCAGCTCTTTTATTGAGAGGTATTGCTGCTATCAATGCCACTTTTATATTAGAATCTTTTTATATAAGTGTACAATGTAAAGCTGGAAAGAAAAATGTATTTCCTTCAGTCACTCATCCCTGGAAACCCCAACAGCTGAAATTCCTGGGGGTGAGGCAGAAGCATTTATCACTCCAAATTCTGGTACATAAAGCCCAGGAAATCAGACGGGTTTCTGAATGCTGAAAGATCACTGACATTGTACTTCAGGAAAAAAGAGGGGAAGGGTGGCATCTACCTGAGAGCTTTCACAGTGGAAAAACAGGGTGGAAAACATCCTGTTACAGAAATAGAGAAAAGATGAGATTTATCTGGGATTACCTCTTTTAAAATCCTAGGTGAGCTGAAATCTTCCTTAAGAAATGGGTTAGGCCCTGCTACGTTTTATTTAATAACTCTCAGTATAATACCCAGCTCTGATACAGCAGCTCATATATAAGGACCTCAAGGCAATGATATTTTTTTTACCCCTGTTTTATAGATAAGAGACTAAAGTAAGAAAAGGTGAAGACGGGTGGCAGCAAGTGTCAGAAGTGGAGCCCTACGGGCTTTTGGGTGTAGGTCCAAATATCACAAGTCCCTGGCCTTATGTAATTAGGATAGGCCACTATATCTCGTAACTAATAATTTAGTGCATTCTGGAATAACTATTTTTAGTGTAGAATTGCCGAGTGGTGGATGCCGTTCACTCACACGGAAGCCTTCCCAGTCCCTCGGTGCGTGCGCTGGCTTGTGGGATGAATAAATGGTTTGGCAGCTGGGGCAGGCGGAGGTTCAGCCTTTGCGGCTGTTGCTTCACCGGCTCTTCAGGGCGTCCCTGGGGTCCGTGGCACGGAGCAGAGCTGCTGAAGCACGCCTTGGTGGGAGCTATGCGTGCTCACGGGACAGGCGGGATGGTTTAAATAGTCTTATGCCCGCAGCCTGTCCAAATAACAAATCCTTAGATTTTAAACTGCAGGATTGTACAGCTGGATCGGGTATCTTCGGATGCCATCTTCCCTACAGTTCCTGCGCAGCCCAAAGGCATCCCTTAAGCTCTGGAACTTGGAGCACAGTAGGCTCTATTTCTGGCCTTAACTGGAGAAAGATAAAGGAAGCTGCACGGTGTGTTTGTCCTGTTAGAAGTGTAATGGTATTTGTTCATGTCTACATTTCAGATTAAATGTTATATTTATTTTTTTAATGGCAATTTAAGACAAATACCTTTTCAGTTCATTTTGCTTCCTAAAGATATACGAGGACTCTGGGTACTGAGACAACACAGTACATATGCCAAAGCAGATGCTAGAGTGATCAGCATCGTATCTGTCCCTGGTAATTCCTTAATTCAATGCCAGTATTGATTAAAGCAAACTATGCTGGGTTTGTGGTCCGTTAGGGGTCTGTGTTGAACTTCGTTAATGGTGACCTGGAGTATACGTGCTGCTTAGAGATGGGAACGGGACATTCATCTCTCTAACACTACCTACCAGTGAGTGGGTTTGTTTTTAAGTCTCAGACATCAGATTATCTCTCACGCACATACCCATTTCCCCTGGATGTCAAAATCCTGTGGGACTTCAGATATACTCGAGATTCTCACTTTCTTCAACAAATCTTGCCCCCTGCAAGGCATAAGGTAACCATGTCCAGCAGGCCATCGTGTGCTGCTGCCCCGCTGGAGACAAACGTCCTGGGAGATGGACGTATGGATGTATTTCTCTTTCGTTACAGGGGGAGCCCATCTCTGCTGGAAGATCAATTATTACCATTGTGGTCAAACATAATCATTTGGGTTGAGGATAAACGGGATATTTATACACTGGGACAAATGTTCATCTTAACTGTGAAACAATTAGAAAATAAGTGCTTCAGCCAAAAAAGTGTTTTTAACAGCCACAAAAATCTCTAAGAAATTGCTTGTGTGTGTGTCCTTGCTGAAAGGAGTGGCAAATTGTGAAGAGACGTTTAACAGAATAACAAGTCTTCACAGTTATAATTCAGGTGAAAATATGGACAGCTTTTTCTGACAAGAGAGTTTGACTATTCATATTTCTTGGCATATTTGATCGCTGCAGGGAATTTAACTATTTAACTCCAATTAACCTTTGAAAGGTGCACATACATCTCCAGGAAAGCAGAAGCAAACTGAACCTTATTAGATGGGTTTGGACCAGACTTTTCTTACACAGTTTCAGTTCTTGAGTTGATGTGGCCCTTACTGACTCTTTTCCTCTCCACTACCTTGACTCCTTCCGCAGTGCATCTGCCTGGCTGCAGAGCCACCATGTTTCTAGAACTAAATTGTATTAACCCAAAATACAGCGTTGAGATCTTCTATGTTTGGCTCCTCTTTGGGTTAATTGTGAGATCTCACAGCTGATTCTTTATTTTTAAAGCTGTTCTTTTCACTTCTCTGACATGCAGGTAGTGTACTTGAGGAGGATTTTTAGAAACTGCTTTTGTTTCATAATGCAGGTTGTGAATTATTAAGTGCTTTGACCTTCCTGCACCAGTGGACCTTTCTTTGATATGCTTAAACACCTGAGAGGTGAGCCTTGGGGCTTTCCTCACTGTGGGGTGTAAAATACGCATTATTTCTTAAGAAAAAAAAAGAAACGATGTGTCTTTGAAATGTGTTCAGTGAGAAAAGTATGCAAGGTTACTGCAGCCCTAGGGCAACAGTAATGTATGCTCCACAAACTACACAAGTTTGACATTGTGATTTTTAAATAAAAAGCTTCTGCAAAACAGAGCACTGTAGAGCACTTATCAGTGGGCAACTCTTATCAAGATCTCTGAGATACTGTGAACTTCATGAATTAATGCATCAAAATTAATACATCACTAAGGAGTCTGAAGTGTTGTAGTCATTCAGGGGAGAGGAACTTTATTTTCATCTGAGAAGGGGTTGGGAGAATGTTTTTAAGTGATGGGGTTTGCTCCTTCTGCTCAGATATACCACAATGACATTGAAGGTGCAGGGTGGGTTGTGCTTATTTTCGGTGGGGTCCAGTGGAGGTTCCCTGCTTAGCAGTCTGGTCGTGGTTTGTCTTTCCCACGTGGGACCAATGCAATGCCAAACAATTACAAAACAACACCGTATTTTTCATTATTTATATATTATTGATAAAAAGGCTGGATTTGTTTTACTACTGCCAGCCTATTGAGTATGAAATCCTCAACTTGCTCTACTGAAAAACACTAAACATCTTAAAAAATGAAACATGTTACGTTTGTTGCCATGCTGATCTATGCTAGGAGATGAGATGTTTATCCAGGCTAAAGTATAACTGTGTAATGCAACCTCAAGACCACCAAAACTTAGCAAACTGTGTAGCTCTGCTTTGTTAACAACCCAGACAAATCCAGTGACGAGGGATGCTGCAGCCTCCCTTCGGCACGCAGCACAGACAGGCTGTCCTGGGAAGCTGTACCTCTAAAAGGTAAATAAACCCAACTGCCACAGAGCTTTTCCTGACTCTCAAATCTCTGCAGCAATTGAAATCTATCCTGTTGGGTGCTGGAGGGACCCCCACCCCTGTGGGGAGCATTTGTTATGTGGGGTGGGGAAACGACTCCTTTGTGAGAGGTCCTCTCCAAGCTACGTGCTGGGTACCCTGTTAGGAGGAAATGATGCCAAGTAAATCCATTTCTTTATTCTGGAAGATCTGCCTGGTCTCATATTAGGGAAGACAACAGAAGATTGTCCTAAAATCATTTCTGTTCTTCCATGGGAACATGTTGTTTAATCTAGTTAGATTAAATCTACTTAGATCTGCTGAACCTCTCTAGGGGAACAGAGCTCTGTATGTCCTTCCCTTTGTTATTATTTTTAAGCAAAGAATAAAGGTTAAGGTTTAAGTGCTTCCTCTCTTTGCTTCCCTTATTCTCTTTTACCTTGCTGTTTTCTGCCTTGCCAAATTCCTCCTGCTCGGTGGAACAAGGCTGTGTGAGAGAAGGATGTGTTGCTGTGATCAACAGAGTCATTTTTAGTGTCCGTCTCTGTAATAACCCGTACCGCTGTACAGTCCTTCAAAGAATGACTCTTCGCATCTTTGGGGATACCTGGATTTTATCAGTTGAAAATGGCTCTTTTGGAACTGCAGCTTAGTTACAAATCAACCTTCCCTGAACCCTAGTTACCAACAGATTTGGTGTTATTTTTCTGACTTTCATTGCATTTGTAATAACTCCAACTTATTAATGTATAGGGAAACTCTGTATTACTAATAATTTTCTGGCTTTACTCTTAAACTTTGAGCCTCTGCACATCCCAGTGTTAGAAGATGAATCCTCACGACTGATTCCTAAGCAGCTCATCAATGTACTTTACTGACTTGAAGAAAGAGTTTGTGTCCTTGACCTGGATTTCAGTGATGCCTGTGGCCTTTTCATATCCCAGGCCAATATCTGAAGTATGGTACGAGATGTCTGCCCCTACCTTCCTCCCCCATTTCCCAATGTTTTAAGCGTTTTGAGCTTGTCGTAGCTGTGGTTGTGACCCAAAATACCTTCTTTGAGCTCTCTGGACAAAGGGGTACCTTGCCAGGAAAGACCATGGTACTATAAGTTACGCACTAGTACATACACTACGTGTCCTCAGGTCCCAGGGCTGGCTGGGATCACAAGAAAGCCTCTGGAGAACAAGCGTGTATGTGCAGGTGGTTGTGGAGCCAGTTACTGTTGATAAATTAAGTGCCAGATCTTTAATCATAATCTTTAATCACATGTCCAACTTCAGTTTAATTATTCATAGCTGCTGGAAGCAATCTTGAAATGATGTGCACTTTCAGGAAAACACTTAAATGCAGTCCAGGACAATACGTGTGTGCTTAAATACCTTATTAAGCGCTTGTTCTTCTGAAATATTCTGTACACTTGGGATCATGCGCCTAATCGAACGGAGAGGCTGTTAGGAGAGAAACAAGAGAAAAATTTAAGGTATTACTACAAAAGGGAATCTTTTTTCCTAGTCCACTGGTAGTTGGACTGAACAGAACTTGGCCAAAATTTTCGTAGAAATTAAATGTTAAATTTAGTTATTCTAGGCATTCTTGAAAGCGTTCCTTAGTGATGGGGGTGGGTGGTTTGGGTTTTGTAGTTGGTTGTTTATTTATTTGTGTGGGGTGGTAATGTTTTTTCTTGTGGGTGGTTTTGAGTGTTTTGTATGTGTGAATAAATGGTGTTTTGTTCAGAATGAACTGGTTTTGAGTCATTTTAAACAGTCTCCTGCCAGTCCCTGGAGCATTTCTCCCACAGCCAATGGTAAATGGAAACTGCAGTCCAGAGATGTGATTTAAAACTTTTGACACTGAGTGATTTCCCCTCAAAGAACGACCTGAAAAACAAACAACTAAAACCCTACTCTAGATGGATGGTGGAGAGGTTGAAGTACTCTTCCCATAACCATGAAAACCGACAACTCTGTGTGCGCTGTGTCGGAAAAGTAAGTGCATTTCAGTCTGATTATTTTAAGCGGTGTATCCAGGTACATGGATGCTTGTGGGAGTGTTGCATATTGTTTTAACCCCACAGGTATCCAGAGCAGTGCACGTAGTGTTGAGATTCCAGCCCAAGAGTCTCTTTGTGTATGTCGTAGCGCAGGCTAACAAAGAAACAGCAACGTGGGAAAATTTGGTGTCCTCTAATTCTCTAGCAGACCTATGACACTTTATTGATATTTGAATTTGATAACTCTTCTATAGATTTCTATCCTTTTATTTGCTGTTACCTTTGTGGAAAAATCCCAAGGGAATTTATTAAACTGCATTCAGAGAAGAATGTCATCTCTTGCAGAATGTGTTTTTCTGTATTGTCAGAAAACAGGGTTATTTTGACAGTAGAATAATGGAGACAGCTATGATTTAAAGAACTGAAAGAATTCATGACAGAAGTGGAGATCTGTCCTTGTTGGGAGCCTGCACAGGGTACTTGATCATGAGTATTGATTCAGCCCATCAAAATGTGTTGTAGTAAATGTAATTTATGCTCTGACCTTCAGCCAGCTCTCAGCTGGAATGGAAAAACATGGTACAGATACTTACAGATGGGTCTACTTATCACTTGCTCCAAGGAAATGCAGGATAGACGTATGAATTCAAGCAACCGTGCCGTCTGGAGGGTGAGCTGGAGGCAGGAAGGACTTTCCAATGGAAAAAACGTGTGGGAATATCTGTTCTGTAGGCATTGCTGCAGATAAAATTCAGCCATAAAACCCCTCAGATAAAAGAAATATAACTCTCAGAAAACAAACAACCCTTCTCTGCCCCCTTTTCAATTTCATTATGATTTTTTTCATTATTAGATGCTAGGTTTTTTTAATTTTATTTTTGTTTAGGTCAATTCACTGGTCTGGGAACTAGTTAAGTCCTTTGTAGAGTGGTGAGGTACACAGGAACACGGAGTCAGGGTGGTAGTTTATCTATTGCAAGGGTTAAGGATGTACCTAAAGAAGCAGAGCAATGAAAAATACGATTGGGAGAGGGACAAGCATCACTGTAAAGGCAAAGAAAGGAGCAGGCTGTGACAAGGGACTCTTATTTACTATTAGTTCCAGAAAAGTAACCTGTTACCTAACCTTTTAACAGGGTGACCTAAAGCAGGGTGGGGGAAGTCTGTGAAGAGCCTGATCTTTAATTCAGTTAAAATTACAGTATGAAAATATATAAGCAAGCTAACTATATGTTACAGTGCATAATGGCAAGCATAGCTTGTGTGAGTGCTGACAAGATTGTATGTAGTTTTGTGCACAATTGTATTGTATACCAGCATATGTAAATTAATGTCAAGTGTCAATGTATCAGTTGACTATATCATACCCCGATATATGCTATTGGTAAGAATTTCGGATGGCTGGGTGTGTTTGAGGCTGGCGAGACCGTAAATGACTTACGCTTTGTTTTGGATTAAAACCCCTCTTATTCTCTGCTGGCACGCTGGCTGTGAAAACTTAAATATTTCAAAAGAGTATAAACCCCAGAATTTTTATCAAAACTGTTTTTCTACCTTTAAGCCAGGTTCCCCATATCATTAATTCAGTTGCAGATGGATGGAACTGTATTTTGTTAGCATGGTATGGAAACAAAAATAAAAATGCAGTGGTAAGAAATGCCTGCGTGTCCCCGGGGTGGTGCGCTCTGTATGTTATACGTGTCTTTGATGTCGTGGTGCCAGGGGCTGGTGTACAAAATCTTATGTTTTGAGGTGGGGGAAAAAGAGACAGACACCTATCAGAGCGAGTTCTTGACTCAAATGGCTGGGAGGTTCAGCGTGTGCATAAAGTGCGGTGACCTCGGGACACAAATCCATTTACACATCACCCTTAAGCGGTATAAAGAGCAGGTGAAGTGCTGACCTACGGTTTGCCCTGTGTAACTGTGAACATCTATGAGAGTGGTTTGAGATGTCGTATCTGTGGAGGAATAGTTGCAAATCCTGCAGCACATCATAGTAATCATGTTTGTTCTTCTGTAGGAAAGAGTATGGAATAATGTAAAAAGGGGGAGGGTGAGAATATGGAGGGATTGTTATTGTCTTGTAGCCTGCAAATCCTGTGTGCCATTGTGGTGGTTTTCTTTAAGCATCTCAAAAAAAAAAAAAGCCCCCCCAAACAACCCCAAAACCAACCAAACAAAAAAAATAAAACAAACCAAAACCACTAAAAAGCCCAGCTTGTTTGGAAGCAAAAATGCAAATCCAGTCTCATGGCAAGAACAGAAAATGGCACATCAATTATTTGCCCTGACAAAATAACGAGAATAGGGAAAGGTACAATCTCATTACCAACTTAATCTTCTGGCACTTCTTGGATGCAGTACAAGTGATTCTATCAATCTAGAAACAAAAGGATTATTTTTGGGCCAATTATTCAAGCTCAAATACTCTCGACATATGAAGTAGGTTGATCTAAAAACCCACTGCACCAAAGCCATCTAAGGCGGACGCTATTCTGTTGGCAATATGTAATTTGTTTCTTTAATGAGATTATTTGTCATGCAAGTATGCATAGCCTTCTGCCAGCCGCGTCTGCCTTTGCTGCTGCCGTACAGCGTCTGTGCTGTCTCTGCCGGCTCGCCTACTACAGAAACCAGCTGAACCTTAGGTGACCATTCCTATGAATTTACTTTCATAATTAAGCTCTTCTTACATCCTGGTGCTCCAGGTGATGCTGTGGAAAGAAGGGTGCAGTGGATTCCTCCGGCACCCAGCTGCTGCACAGCTGGAATTTCCTCACCCGGCTTGAAAAATACTGCCTGTGCTATTTGCTTTGCTCAGGCTGTAAGTCCTGATGCAAGGAAACTGATTGATTAACAGAGGCAACCGGCATTTAAAGAAGTGATGTTGCTTCTTTCTTTGTGCAGAAAACTTAAGAGTCTTAAAAACCAGCAAACACTTATAGGAAGCCTATAAATAGGTATAGTCTCATTTATCCTGGCAATGGTATGATGTAAACTGCGGTTGAATGTATGAGTAAATTTGAGGCATTTACCCTTTTGGGTGTATTTTGAAAAAGCTAAACAAAACTCTGGGATTTTGGGCTCATCTGTCTCTCCTGAGCTGCACGGCCTGAGAGCAGCTCAAAAAAAAGCGATGCTTTGCTGGCAGACGGCTCGGGTGCTGTGGATCCAGGCAGACACCGTACTGACCAACTTAGATGTCAGGGCATCTCCAGTTCCCATCCCCGGCTGCCGGACTGTCACCTCCTCGGTGGGACGGTGTCTCCTGGCCCCTCTGCCCGCAGCCCTGCCCTTGCTGGAGGATGGGGATAGCCCGCTGGCACAGGTGGCTGTTTCTTTTCATTCAGCACCAATTTATCCCAGATGAGTCCTGTGAAAATCTAGCACTTTTCTATTGATAAAAGGCAGGAGTCTGTGTTTCCTTGGTATCTGTTAGACTTTGTGATAATTACATTTAGAAGTTAATTACATTTAGAAGACTAAAAGGAAGCAGTGTTGGTGTTTTTCATAAGAAAAGAGAAAATTCTAAATTAAGAGTTAAATTCCTTTTCAATAAAGTCTATGTAAACACTTTCTGAAACACAACATTAGCTTTAAAATTTGGTGTATTTGAAGACCTGTGCTGGTTTGGCTGGGACAGAGTTAATTTTCTTCCTAGTAGCTAGTTATAGCACAGGGCTGTGGTTTGGATTTGTGCTGGAAACAGGGTTGATAGCACAGGGATGTTTCGTTCCTGCTGAGCAGGGCTTACACACAGTCAAGGCCTTTTCTGCTCCTCACTCCACCCCACCTCCTCACTCCACCCTGCTCCTCACTCCACCTGGGACAGCTGACCCCAACTGACCAACGGGACATCCCATACCATATGACGTCATGCTCAGCATATAAAACTGCGGGAAGAAGGAGGAAGGGGGGATGGTTGGAGTGATGGTGTTTGTCTTCCCAAGTCACCGTTATGCGTGATGGAGCCCTGCTGTCCTGGGGATGGCTGAACACCTGCCTGCCCATGGGAAGGAGTGAATGAATTCCTTGGTTTGCTTTGCTTGCGTGTGCGGCTCTTGCTTTCCCTATTAAACTGTCTTTATCTCAACCCACGAGTTTTCTCACTTTTACTCTTCTGATTCTCTCTCCCATCCCACTGTGAGCGAGTGAGCGAGCGGCTGGTGGGGCTCAGTTGCTCGCTGGGGTTAAACCACAACAAGATCTTACAGGGTGTAACTTGACCAACTATAAAAATGATTGTTATATTAGTTCCAGGCATAACTATTTTTAAAATTTTCTTCCCTTTTGCCTAAATATTTCTGAAAACTATCAGAAATGTATCTGCTGGGAATACATAGTTTTGACAATCCAAGGTGATTTGGGGGATGGTACAGTCGTATTAGCATAAAATTTGGTTTGGGCTAATTAGCTCTAGTGAGAAGGAGGATTTGTTGTTTACTATGGGCGTTGACATCTGTGCTGGCTCTGGTACCAAGTTAGCTCCTTCAGAGTTACCTTAAATGACTGTGAGGCCATCACTCAGCATCTAAGCCTCCCAAAACTCCTGTTTCTACATTTTTACATATACATATGTGTAAAAAATACTTTCATGTATTTTAGGTACATGTAAGGTTTTATACGTAGAAGGTTTAGGCTTTTTTGACACCTTTGTCCCCTTCTGAATTCACTGGGTGATGTGTGTTATGGGATGTACTCTGGATCAGCCTGTATTTTTTTTTTTTGCAACCACTGAGAGTGTTGCACATGGAGCAAAGTGTAAGTCGCTCTTCTGCTCTGACATACACTGATGCAGACGTGGTAACAGCCCGCTTACAGCTCACATCTCCTTTGCACTTCCACTGAGTTAGGGATCCTTAGTGCTTGAATATTTTGGTATTTGTCAGTGCCTGCTTTAACACCGATGTTACACCCAGGTTTTTTGCTTAAGTTAAATAAGTAATTGTAGCGGTCCCACTGCATATCCAGTCAGTGCTGCATCTCACTGGTCCCATCACTAATCTGATGAAGGAAGAGGGGGAAGATCATGGGAAAGGGAGATCCGTTAATTGCACAAGTGGTCTCATGCTGTTATGGCAATAAAATCCTCTTCCCTGTAATATATTTAGGGATTCCTGACATCTGTCGTAAAGCTAAGATCATACATATTTACTTGCTTATCTGTCTGGAAGGTTGCTGTGAAGAACCACAGGCAGCTCTGCCAGGGACAGACCCTGCAACTGAGTACCTGAAAACCACAGGTGGTAGAAAGAAGTAAGAGTCAAAAGTGACTGCAAAGCCTTAGGCTAGCATGACTTCAGCTTTGGGACCTTTTGAAGGGCTTTTCTGGAGCTCCCGCTAGCCTCCCAGTGAGCTCCTGAGCCAACCTCTAATGCCAAGGGAAACTTTGAATTTAGACCTCACTTGGATCAAATAGATGGATGTGGAATGAGGACTTGTATTCACTTGACTTGAAAGAAAAAGATCAAACCAAATTAGGTGTTTCTCAATATTGATTGAATAATCATATGTTATATTTAATTTTTTAAAAATGCAAAATTTACAGGGTGTAAGTGTCCTGAGAGGTGACATTGCCCAGCTTCTGTCCTCAGAGTGCTACGTGATACCAGATGACTGCAATTTTGAATCTTAAGAGGTAGTAGAAACAACTCCCGGTTTAGTTATTTATTCATTTATTTTTAAACAGGATTTGGCCACATGCCTTTGAAATATTTGGGAAAAATATTTAGATCAAGGTGCTTCATTCTAGTGATTATTCTGTAAAGGCCTTGTCGTCTTGGTTTTGCACTTCTATTTTCTTGTAATTACTGCATGTAATCACGCCAACATAACTTAGCTAAATTCCTGTCGACTTTATTAAAAAAAAAAAAGGCCTTTCTGCAAAGGCTGCTCGGCTGAGATGTGTGACGGACCTGAAAAGTGACTATTTCTGGTTTGGTCAGAGGTTTTTGGGTATCTCCAGGAATGGAAATGGAAATTTCTGTGCTGCTGACTGGGGAGTGCAGCGGGTCAGTGGGAAAGGTCTTCAGGTGGAGCAGGAGAGTTGTATAAGAAAGATCACAATTAAAAAATAAGGAATAACGAGGTCAGTGTGACTCTATTTTCCCTGTCACAGAGTTTCTGAGTGTCTTATAAATACTTTCTGATCTGCACTCTACCCTCCCCAGCAATTTAATTGATAAGGGGAGTTGTGTGTGTTACAGGAGATTTTTTGGGAGCACTTTTCCAGATTGGAACATATTTGTACCCTATCTTACTTTTATTTATTTTTCCTTGTGCATTGTTAAAGCAAACTATTATTGTGCATGTGTGTGAAATTCTTTTCTTTCTTAATGAATAATCATTCTTACTGAAGAAGAGGTAGCAGCGGGCAGGAAGGACAGCTGGAGCATGTCAAATGTGGCGATAATGAATAAGACCACTCGCCTGCTGGGTGACCCGTGTCCACAGGTCACCCTCCCACTTGCATCTCTGTGCCGCTCCACATGGTTTTAGCTGCTGCCAGCTTCTCTGGTTGCTCTCTGCCAAGTTGTTTGAGTTTTCCTTGTGTTGTGTGGAGATTTATGGTGCCAGCTAAGATGGAGTGGGGGGGGCGTGGAACATGGCAAAACTTCAGCTTCACGTGATGGACAAAGTGGAGCAGAGCAATGAAGAACAAGTGATGCTCGGTTTTGCTGTGCAGATTGCAAAAAAACCACCTGCCTGGCTTGTCTTTGTGCGTGGGAGACAAGTAGCATATTCCGCTGCAAAGAAATAGTTTCCTTCTCTTTCATAACCCAACATCGAGAATATGGCCACGCTTAATATCTGATCACTTAAATTTTTTTCCTGGATTGTTTAAACTGCTTTCAAACTAATTGGATTGGGTGCAAATTAACAGCTGGCTAAAATACAGTCCTGAGGCAGAGCATTTTTTTTTTTTCTAGCAAAGCAAATTCTACTGAATAAACATTCATTTTCTACTTGAAAAGCCTTGTCCTGCAGGTCAGGTGGGTTTTTAAGTCCTTAGACAGTCACTTCACTGGGACCAGCATATTAATCACATAGTATACCCATACTGTACAATATCACTGATGAAATCCAGGACAAGTGCAGAGATTTTATCTATTTGCTCACTTTTTTAACAGTATAAGATAGTGCTGAGATCCTGTCCACACTGCTGCCTAAAACATGGACCTGTCACGATTGCAAGGGACCTGTACTCAATAGCAGTGGAATTCAAGCAAATGGCAGAAATCTAATTGCTGGGACTGTCTACAGGGGTGGAAGGTGAAGTACCAAACTATGTTATAATAGATAATATATATAATGGATACAGGAGCATTTGCTTGAATATTGTCGTCAAGCAAATACTATTTGATGTCATGACAGTAGCATCAGTTGGTGCATCTGTAAAGAAAGGTATGCATGAACTGGTGTGGTGATTTAGGTAGCAAATGCGTTACAAGAGTAACGTGGTTTCATGAGGGACAGTGCTCAGTTTTTCATTAAGAAAACTTGTCTGCTTCAAAAAAGCAAAGGAAAGGGACTGAGAATGCAGAAAAAATAAAACAAGATCAAAAAGATCCTCCCTTTCCCCCACACCCTGAAGACCATGAACAAGCAAGGGTACAAACCCAAAACCCTGGGACTCTAATGTCTAAAGTCTGTTGTATGAGACTGATGCAAAATACAAACGCTTCCTCGGGGGAATGCTTACAGCATCCTTTCTAAAGACACTTGAAAAGCACGACGCAGGTAAATGGCTGCGTATCCCTCTTGCGCGGCTGGTGGGATATCAGTGCATCTGCAGTGTGGCCGGGGACTCCCCGGCACGGTACCGGGAGCGTACCAAGGGTGCAAAGGAACAGCCTGTGTTCAAACAAGCTTTCTTGGGATCTCCAGAGCTGCCATAACAGTGTTCTAAACCTAAAATGTGCCCTCCTTGCGAAGAGGGGTAGTTCAGGTAGAAGAAGCTGAGTGTGATCATCTGGCTCTTGCCCGACAGTTGCTGCTGCTCAGGTTTTAGACTTCCCCTCTGTAAGGTTTTTGGTTTTTTACCCTCAACATTACAACTGAGGGAGATTTGCAAAGCTACTGCGAGCAGGGAGAGAGCTAACATTTACTGATGGCGTTTGCTGTACGACTGTTTTAAAGTATCTGCTCTTAAAATCCTGAGCCAAGTTAAGATCCTTGAACAGCTTGTTAAAACTTTAGCTCTCAGAGACTATATGCAGTCAAGAATAACTGTCCCTTCGATGCCTGAGCAGTCAATAATGAGCATGGCTCAGACTCACCTAGCGAGAGAGGTGAAACAGCCTGAAATATTTTGCTATTTTCTGCAATAGCATAACCAAGCACAGGGAGCCAGCCCCATCCTGTGGTCCCTCCATGCCTCTGGAAGTGTGGGTGCTGCAGCAAACCATGTAATCATTATGCTTTACTTCACATGTGTTATGCCTTACCTAGAATACCGTGTCCAGTTTTGGTCCCTCTCTGTTCAAGAGAGTGGAAAAACTAGAGAAGAGCCAGAGGAGGACCACCAAGATGATTAGAGGGTTTGAGAACTTGGCACATGAAGAAAGGTTTAAGGGAAAGATTTAAGGAGTTGGGCTTTTTCAGCCTAGGGGAGAGAAGGCTCAGGTAATCTAGTCTTCCCATACCTAAAGGGTAGTTGTGGGAAGGTGGAGTGTATCCCTTCATAAGGATGCAATGTGGTAGGATCAGAGGCACCAGGTACAAGTTGCTTCAGAGAAAAATCTGTGTGGTTATAAGAGGAGGGAAGAAAGAAAGAAGGAAAAAAAAAAAACCCCCAACCAAAAAACACATTGGATTAAATTGCCCAGAGAAGTGGAGGACTGTCCCTTGCTGGAAATGTTCAACACTTGGCTGGACATGGACCTTGATGATGTTATCTACAGTAGTGCCTTCAGCAGAAAGGTGGACAAAGTGATCTCCGCAGGTCCCTTCAGTTTAGGCTTTTCTGCAGACCCACAGTTCTTTACTCTGGGGCCACCCAGAGCGATGTTTTGCAGCACAGGAGGCTTTTCTCTCCTTTTACCCCTCTTCACAGTCAAGTGTTCTTATAAGCCTCAGGTCAAAAGTGGTTCAGAGTGTGGTAGCCTGTTGGTTGGCAGGTGGTTTTCTGAGCACTAAAATGTTTAAGAAATTTAAAATACAGTGCACACTTTTCCAAAACCAGACACTGTTAGGCTTCTGCTTGAGGAGTGTGATACAAGAATCCTATTTCAAAGTTGCTTCAGCTGCATTATGAACATATCATCAGGAAATGATCCTGCCTGTGTATGGCTGGCTGCCTGCGGTTAACGACAGTCACGTGGACTCGAGCAGTTGAGAGCCTCTAACCTTTGTTGGATTTTGAACAGGCACATTTAAAATCAAGTAAAGTAACTTTTTGTTTTATGTATGAGACCGCGATGCCTGGAAACCCAAGAGTTGTTATTAATTGAGATATTTCTTCCTCTGTTTTTGGTAGGAATATAGATGCTGTTTTCAGTTTTGCTGGAGTTGAAATCCCCTCTTTTTTCCCACAAATGGCATGGGTAATCAGTGTTGTGCATTTGAATTATACTGGAATTAAGTTTCAAGTGGAACAGCATGGTAGTTATTTCATTATCTTTCAATTTATTCCAGAATTATGAAACAACATTTTCAAATTTCATTTTCTTGTGTAGCTTCTTGAGATAGCACTTGTATATGACAGGCTGAGATACAACATGAACTGTTTTAATATATTAATTTGAGGAAGCAAGCATTGAGAGGTTCTGCATTTGGTCATGAATATATATATGTTTGCATACCGTAACTAGAACAAATGGATGTCAGCGCTTAGTCTTGGATTTTCAAAGCACCTCAGGAAGTTACTTTTCTCTTTGAACATCCTAAACTTCAGAGGAAATATCATTTTTTCGCAGTGACTCTGTAGTTTCATAACCATCAAGAAGAAATATTGATTATGTAGTAACTACAGTTCAGTGACTATCTGTCCTTTTAGCCCATCTTGTAGTTATCTTGAAGACTTTGTTCTCCACTATTGTGTCTTAAACTTGTCAATTCTTCTTAAGTAATATTTCTGAAATTCTGCCCTTTCTAAACAAATGGTCAGCATCTTATCTGTTATCTTGACTGTTGTGGCTTCATTCAATCTCTCATCCTTTATCTCTTAGACTGCCTTTTAGTCCTCTTTGAAGCTGCTAAGGTCATTGCCGTTGTCTCTGGCACTGACAGCCCCATCAATTTTGTATCCCTTCACTGGTCCCCTTTCTTCCTACTGCATAAAGATAAACCCTTATTTTTACTTCTGAAGACTTTCTCTTTGTTTTCTGTGTGGTGTTGGCTCTTAATACATTGTCCTCTTGCTGTTGGCTCCAAGTGCTTTAGTATTTTCTTAACATGGATGGTTCCAGATCTGCAGTGCCGGCTCCCATGTCCATCTCTCCCTCGTCGAAAGTACGGGGCTTCCCGCCTTCAGCACTTCCCTGGTCTGCAGGGCCATAGCTTGATTATGTGATCAGAAAAATGCAATAATTAAGTTAGTGCTCATGAAGGTGAGCAGGGTCAGCCGCCCACCTTTTCAGCCAGATGATGTGTGCTGGGGAATTGCAGAGTCCCACCGTGCCTCTTTGACATGTCCTCTGCAAGAGCATGGAAGACACCGGGTGGTGTAGGTAGTCCTGCCTTTGGGGCTGTGGTCCCGGTGAGGTGCCCGTGCCCTCCCTGCTGGGAGGGTGATGTCTGCTTTTGCACTGCAGAAAGCTGGACAAGGAGGCCAATCCATTCAGTGAATCTTCATGATGTGATGTTAAGGTCGATCATCCTATCTCTAGTTTTCTGCTGTTTTTGTTGAAGCACTTCTGTGCACGAGCCTGATTCTTTTATACCTGATGAGTTTGCTGTTGTGATCGCATGCCCGTTAAGGGTTTCTTCAACTTCTCATCTCATTTATTCCAAAAAAGCTATTTATTCCAAAAAAGCCATTAGTTTCATCTCTGCTGCTTGAGAATGATCCCAGCTCTTGTGACTGATGTGGAGTTTGAAAACTTAAGCCTTACAAAACACTGAACTTTTTGCAAGGCGAGCGCTGCTGTCTTTGACTCACTCCCTCTGGCACAATATAAAGCATCTCCAACTCTTATTTTTACTGCTCCCACTAAAGGCACCTATTGCTCTCTCCGGCACAGCATAGAGCCTCTGGACAGCCTGGGGGACATGCTTAGTCAATATGTGCTTACTTTGAACAGACTCCCAATTTCTTAAACTGTTTCCAAGGACAAACAGTTGCTTGCAATATCTGAGTAACACTTAAGTGAGCAATCTGGTTTGTCCAAATAACCACAGTGTATAAATAACCTTTAAAAAGTTGCATGGCATAAAATAAAATGTAGTCATTGCAAGATAATTACCATCACTTGAATATAATGTGCAAATGTGCATTTGATCCCATTCCTATAAAGACCTGATTATATTATGGTAATGAGAGTCTTCTGAGATGCATTGTTGTTATGAGGAAACTTCTTCTGAATTCAGCACAGAAATAATTCACTTCCTTTTGATGGGAAGAAATGTCAATTACTTTCATATTTGAGCTCTGAGATCATATAAACAAGTCTAGTCCTTTCAATAGTGAATGGTTACCACAAAAAAGTAATTAAAGTACTTCAGTAGCATTCATCATAAAGCATATGTAGAGACTAACAACAAAGTACAAAATCTTACCCAGCTTCTCATTATTCTCTAAGTTAATGAAAGATATTCTTATGTCAGCTTGATAGTAGTATGCATACTCAAAACACTTTCCTCCCTGGGATTGTTGGATATTCTTCCTTTTCCACCTTGCCTAAAAGGGGAAAGGCATCTCTGTGGAATTCAACTAGTGGGAAACCTACTAAACCAAATGTCCAGGAAGCTTGAGAGGGCTCCGTGTGAAGACATCTCCTGCGAGTTTCTTCCTACTGAATAAGGAAACTGGGCAGAAAGTTCAACTGGAATGTTATAAAACTGAATGCAAAATAGTAAGAATTTGTCATCAGTTGTATCACATAGCTTCCTGAAAGAAGACCTCAGTAGGAGGACATGGTAATGTTCTCTGCCTGTGGCACAAGGTGGGGCTCTTTGTAACGCCGTTTTAGGGAAACTGAGGTGAGCAGGTTCCTAAAGTTTGTTCTTTTTATCACCTAATAATAAATGGACTAACTCTGGGCTGGGATGCTAATTTAGGGTAAACAGTCTATGTCTGTCCAGACTAGTAAAAAATGGGCTATTAAGAACTTGTCTAATAAAAGATGGGAAGTTTTTACAGCTCTTTATGCTGGCCCATAGCGATGTTCATGTGTAGCTGAAGAACTATCGCTATTATGTGCGCAGAGGAACAGCTTAATTAGGAAAGACAGAAGGCCTGCTTGCTGCTCTGTTCCTCACAAGAGAATGGGCGCAGGAAAGATGGGCTTGGGTTTTCTTTGCTGTGACCTTGGTGAGCAAAGGTCCCCAGCTCCATTCACTAAATCGGTGTTGGTGTCGTAGCAGTGAAAGTGGCTCAGACAGGCATCTCGGCCAGAGGAGCTACTGCGGAAACAAGAGGCAGGAATTACACTGCAGTTGACAGGTACCAAATATATGTACGATGATCTGTAATGTAGTAAGATCACTGAGTAGATTACAAAGGGAAGCCCTTCCTAAAAAGAAGTAATTTAAATGTTAGTAGGTAACTGCTTTTGGGACAAGTGTGTAATTCAGAAGATGTGCATACACTGACTAAAATTTTGTCTCTGACCAAAGCTGAATGTCAAGAAAACAGGGAAAAATATTCACTCTTTTCCCCTCCAAAGCACTATACTTGTGGGTTCAGTGCCAGTCATGCACTTTGCTAAACAATTTTTTATTCAAAAAGGTGTTTTCTAATGCTTACTATGCAAGTACACAGAACTGGCTAACTGGGCTCTAGTGGGAAGCATCCTGGTACAAGATACCCATGGTGCCATGAGGAGAAAAGAGGACTCTTGTTTTTCAGCTGCAATTGTTTTAGTTCTGTGTAACACAGGGTTTGCACAGTGCATCTATCTCAGCAAGCACACGGTGCTTTGTGTCACTGGCCAAAATTTCCACAGTCTGCTTCAACAGACATACTTTCAGAATAATAAACAAGCTTTTTATACGGGTGACTGCAGCAAATACTTGAAGGTAACTGCCGTATTTCTTTCAGAAGTCCTGCCAACTTTAATTAACTCAGGTTTATTCTGAAATGCAGCGAGATTAGGAACTGGTTTGCAATCTGTTTGCATTGTAACATATAAATCAGAACATAGTTCTCCTTGTGTCTTACTGACTGCATAACCCATCATCTGGCTTTCCACAAGTGAATTTGAACTGTGGCCATATTCTCTGCTCCATTTAGCTTCTGCTTTTTTTATCATAGGTTTGGGGACTCTCACAGTTTTTGAACAGTTGGGGAGACGACGATTACTTGCCAGCCTGCATGCACTTGTCAGACCTAAAAGCCATAGAGTTCTCAATATTTCTTTTCAGATATCACATTTTAAAGTTTTTCCATGTCACCTTCTTTTCATGCCTTCTGTCTGTGAACACTTGGTGTCTCTAATTCAAGGACTAAGCTCCAATCTCCTTGAGGTAGAAGTTGCCTCCAACCATCACTGTGCAGTGCTTAGAGCAGGGGGATTGCTCCTGAGGCGCATGTGTGATTGCACGTTGGGTGTGTGGACTCTGGTGTAATTACACAAGAGTTGTATAAACAAATATGTACATGCCTTTGGTACGTCTTCCATAAAGCTCAAAAACCCGTTCTTACAGTATTTTGCTATTTANTTGATTGATCATTTTATCTGCAGGCCTGGCCTGGACTGGGACAGTCGGCAAGGCTTGGGGAGAGTTGCTGCTGCACCTTCTCCTCCTGTTTCAACCCCTACTCGCTTAACTTTTAAGCAGATTGCTGAGAGCAAAGTTTTGGGTTCACAAAACAGAGCTAAGCCCACTGGTGTGGCAGTGCAATTGGCCAAAATGATAGTTCCCACTCTGGCTGGGACAGAGATTGATGCTTTTGTGCTATAGTGGAAAAATGTTATTGTTGTGCTGGGGAGAGAAGGGAAAACACTGTGATAATTGAAATAAAGGATAAGTACTACTACTAAGTTCATTAGATGATTGTGTTGAGTTGTTTTGGATATGGTTTGCTTTTTTTCAGGGGAAGGGAGAAGCAAAGTTCTCCATGCCATTGCCATAAAATGTCTTGTGTAATTTTTATTGTAGTAAAATTGGTTTCTAATGTTGATATATTTTGACTCATCACTTCAGATTTCAGTGCCGTATGTATTACTGAAAACTATAATTATCTTTATGAAAATGTTTTCATAACCACAGGCCAGTGTCTCATAAAGTAGAGAAAAAACCACCACGTGCTGTCGCAACGTCTCCATTGGTATTGAGTGCTGCATTTGCTTGCTCTCTGTGCTCACGTCATGAAAAAAGGGAATTTTACCTTGTGCCCCTTTAATAAAGTCTTTATCTCTCTGCTGACCTCTCGGTGCCTCGCTGCCATTCTCCCACCCCTGGGAAGAGCAGGGCTGCCCTGTGCAATGCGCAGCTTGCCGGGAGGAGGCGAGTCGTGGCCAAAATAGTGCTGGAAAGGTGGCCCTTGGCCCTGGTTTACAGCAGAGCTCTCTTTCATTTCTTCTGCTGCTGCAAGCTGGCCTGGGTCAAGTGAACCACTTAACCAGTGGAGAGCCTCGCCGGCTGAGAGTATGCCTGCAGCCGGAGGACTCGGTCCTGCTGCAGCGATAAAAGCTCTCAGAGTGCAGTTACTCTGTGTAGGTGGAAAGGGAGATCTCGAGATGATTTTAAAAACAAACATTTCTTGCCCAGGAAGGCAAGAGGTAGTAGACTAGCAAAGTAGCCACCCGCTCGTGCTCTTGTTTGAAATATAACTGAGGTGTCCTCTCATGTCACAAAAGTTTTGAGTTACTGCCAGGTATCAAATACTAATATTATTTCATATAACGGGGCCCTCTATGCTCCTCTGAAGGACCAGCAGAGCTATAATCATTGCCTGAAGGGTTTTAAAATTTCAAGAATTTTTGCTCGATAATTCTGTGAGGCTTTTCTTTGAAAGAAGTCCTGCCACAGGGGAGCCTGCTCTCCTCTCGATAAGCAAGAGTACAGTAACTCCTTCTGACACTAATGGGAGCTGTGCCCTCGTGAGGACCCGATAATAGATTCCATATAAAAAAGCTCAGCCTCGAGAATATAAGATGCAATGGGGGAAAAAGATAAAATCACAAAAGGCCTGATTCTGCTCTTACCCAACATCAATTTTGAAGTGATGGAAAGTCATAGTTTCCCCATAGATTCACTCCTGTGAGTGAGCCTCGCATTAAAAGCTTATTGTTTCTTGGGATTCTTTCTATCCTGTAGTCAGTCTTCCTCAGCCTGCGCTCGAAGGCTGTGCGGGTCCTTCTGGTTCATCACCCAAACATGAGTGGAGGGCAGGCTGCCATCACCTCTGTAGCTTCTCTGTCCACTCGTGCTGGGGCACCATCCATCAAGCGAACAGGTTGGAGGAAAGCGCAGTAGCTGTCTGAGCTGCCAACCTGAAATAAATCACAGTGCTGAACAAGACCGGCTTCTAGCTCCCATTTTTTTCTGCCTCGTTGCTAAGTCAAAGCTTGCCATCTATTTGCACGACATTGGAAGAGGTGGGCTTTAGTGCCATGACTTTCTGTGTTGAAGAGGCTGGAAATAGTGAGGACTGCAAGATCTGGGTCTGCTGAAGCCTCAGGAGAAAATGTCCCGTGTTGCTCAGTTATCCCTGGCCTAGGAGGATATCGTTAGAAATTCAGGGTTGGAAGATGCTCATCCACAGGCACCTGGGAAAAGAGGGTTTTGGTTTTATTTATTTTTAATGACTTCCAAGATATAGAGCAGCCTCTACTCCACTGTGTGTGATCCACATCCTGAGATGTATACGGATGTTGTCTTTTTTCCTGAACAAGCAATACCAATGCTTCTCTGTTGTGGTGACACCATTCAGGAATGTTTCATATGGGTTAAAATCTGGATGTCCTAATTTGTAGTTTTTTCACAACTGGGATGCATACTGTAGGGAAAGTTGATTAATGTACTTATGAAAGCTAAAAGACAAAAACATGAAAAAAAATAAAAAGAAGCCAACTTTGTTGGTAGCTCTTCTGCAGTTGTTGGACGTCAGAAAGTCAATGGTACAAGACCTATAGAAAGTAAGGGTGTAAGAGGAACCCTTTCCTTCTTCCCCAAAGAAAAAAAAGTAACAGAAAAAAGACTCTCTTCTTTGAATTTTGAAAATATGCTGTATATGATGAAGCATGACCGATCTATCTTGAGTGACATTAAGTAAAGGTACCAGTGCATTCAAAGTTTAATATATCTAGTTTGAAAAGTGTGTGGACCTTTTCTTGAAGCTGTTCTGCTTCAAGGAGCAGTCAGTGATTCTGGACAAGACAGAATGAAATGATGAATAGTTCTGTAAACATCCCTGATCATACTGCACAAACATGCGAACGCTCATGGGTTGCCGTGATGGAGGATAAACACAAGCTCCTCGGAGCTGAGGCTTAGGAAATGCTGTGTGCAGATTGCATGCCATGGGGAGCAAAGCTCCTGTCAAGAAGACGACAAAGTTAATTAAAAGTACATTTTTTCTAAAATGTTTCGAGTTTCTAACCTTGACTTCTAGACATCCAACTTAAAAACTACTGTGCTTTGGTCCTTTTTCATGTTTTTCTTTGCTTTATGGGAGTTCATGTTCCTCATTCATTTTTACACTGCTTACAGGTGAACTCGTGGTTAATATGGATGCCTTTAATTTTTTTCTTTTTATTTTTATTTTTGATAGCGCATCTTGGGACACTTCTTTGCTACATTTTGCTTAATTTTAATCATGTTTTGAGAACTGCCTTTACATTAGTTAAGCAATCTTGGTGGAATAAAAAATGGAAATTAAGATTTATCCATTAAGGTTCTATTTCCTGTGGAGGCTGTTTGAGATATAAACATTGCAAGCTTCGCTTCCCAGTTTCTAAACCAAGACTTCCAGGTGTGTCAGGATTACACATGGAGTATTAGAACATTTAATATGTTTCTACTGTCAAGACACGAAGCCGCAGTAACATAGGCATTTGATGTAATACACCATACTATGCGTGCTCTAATAGAGGTTGTTATAATGCATGTTTTGAAAGTAGTGTTATTGATGAGCAGCTGCTCCACAGAACCCAGATTGCCTTTCCAGTGTGCTTTCTGCTCATAAGTTGTTTTCTCTGTGGGAAATAAATTGTTTTCACTGTGGGAAATGTTAGTTGTTTACTAATAAGTTTTTTTTTCCTCTGTGGCAATAGATTTTGAATGTTAAGATAGAAGATGGTACTTTTCTTTGTGCCATTGAAGGAAATACAATACGCCTGAAGTTCTCGAGCTATTGGAACTTTTTAAACAGAAGATTTATAATGTCTTGTGTTAATCTTGCACCTGGTATGCTTTTAAGAAGATGTGGGAAACTGTATCTTAACAGCTGCCCAGAACTGGGGTTTGTGTGGTGGTCAAGTCTGAGCAATGCAGACTGCCTGAAGGAGGTCTGCCATTGATGGTAGGTGAGGGTGGCTCTCACTGGAACTTGTACTCATCTGCAGCTTTTCCAGGGTAAATAATCTGTTTGTAGGTGATACCTAGTCCTGAAATAGCCATGCAGTGCAGCTAAATATAGTTTGTATGTGTTTGCTTCCCTCAAAACAAGCCCACCTGGATTCATTAAAAACCAAACAAAATCCCCTCTGTGTGGTGGTGTGAACACTGGATAGACATTTACTTCTGGAGGTGTTTGGCACTGATCGTCAGAGCAAACACTGGCTGAAATATATTCAGTGGAACAAGTGTTTCATAGCTAGAAAAAGGTAATTAAAGTGGAAAATACTCAGAAATTCATTTACTTCCAATGTTTTTCTTTAAACTTTATTTCAGTAGGTCAAAGTAACTTTTTGATGACACTTTTTAATGTAAGACAACACAAAATCATCCCAGAGTTCCTCAGTCTTTAATGAAACAAAATGTTTCAGAAAAGTTTTTCAGAGGATTCTGTGGAAAGAGGTGTCAGTTTTTCTCTTCTCCCACTAAATAAAGCATGCAGCTCACTTGATCAGAAAATCAGAGTAAAACTCAATGGTAATGGACCTGGGGCAGAGCCACCTGCTCAAGAGAAGATGGGCACTGTTGTGGGGATATGAAATGAAGGTCAGCTCTTTTCTGAGGGAGTCCACTCTAGTCCGAAGCATGCTAATTGGATGCACCTCTCCTGTCATCGGTATCCTCTCACCTTATATACTTTAATATTTTAAAAGTTGTGGTGCTGAACTGTAAGGTGGTTCCAACAGCTTTACTTGGTTCTGCAGTAGCAGATTATGGAGAAGTGGTCATTCACGAGACCCTTCTCAGGTGTCTTGGTTTGGGTGCAGGTTGCCTAGATGATGTCCTTCCTCTACTGGTTCAGGAATGAAGGGTTGTAGATGAGTGTACGTACAACCACGACGTGCTGCAGTGGCATATGCCCTATGAAGCAATAAGGGACCGCTCACTTCCCTCTGGATTTGTAGTGCTGTGATTGCACGCCAGGTCCATGCTCTGTCTCTCTATATAGAGTGTTGATACATCTCCAACTCTGGGCAAATCAAAGTGACGGTCCTTTCAAAGGTGGTCCTGCGAGCTTCTATGCATCTACGCTTCTGCAACTCTGTAAGACTTACGAATGCCAGCTGCAGCTTGTGAAGCGATCTGGTGCCTCCTGAAGGGCCTTGGGAGTAGCATCAGATCTCATATTGATCATCCAGGTTTCCCAGACCGTATCTGTCGCAAGCCTAACACTGCAGACAAGAAGCTTCCGAACTTACACTAGTACTTCTGTGATTGGGTCCCTTCACACCCAAATAAAAAGTTGGGTGGCTTGAAACTTGCTCTAGATTGATAAACTAGTTAAACCAAGAGGAGAGCGTATTAAGATTTACTGCTTGCCACATTCTATTACCAAAAAAAAATAGCGATTACACGATATGATCTTTGGAGAGGGTGTAGCAGCATCGTTGGAGTCGGTTGATGTTTGTCCTATCTCCATACAGCTTGCTATGGTAAATACAGGTTGAAAGGAGAGCTGACAGCTTTAGCAAAGCCAAGCCTACAAACCTGCATTGCTGGTGAAATGCAAGAGAAGAGAGTATGGGTGACTTCACTCAAGTAAATTAGCCCAGACTGACGTACGTGGTGAGTGAGCTGAATAAAACTGATCTCATTGAGGCAATTTAGAAATATGTTCCTCTCTAATGTATGAATGGAACAGATGGCATATGAGTGATGAAGAAGACTAAAAAAAAAAAAAAGACGACTAAAGAAAAAAATTTATATGAATGACCTCACTAAGGTTCACATAAAGGAGATATAAGGAAGTCGATCAATGGGGAGTGAGCAAGACAAAGTTTGCAAATAGAAAAGGCTAGTTCATAGACAACCTAATTAGCACAAAAAGGATCCTGTGATTAAAAAATAAATTTAAGGAGTGATTTTAGTTGTGAAGCTAAAAAGATACAGAAACTCAAATTATAGAAGTAACAGTTTTAAAACTTTCCTCTCTTCCTTTGTTGAATAAGCCAGGCTCGAAGGAATAAACCCATAATCCAAGCAGCAAATCAGTGCAGAAAATAACTCATTGCTCTACAGAATGTGAGCCACAGGTTCAGTGAACGTTGCATACATCAAAACCTCAGACAGTGTCTGCGGGCACAGGAGCGTAGGACCTAAAAGCAGAAATGCCATGCAGGTCATGCCGGTAGTCACTAGTTTGGCTGGGGCTATAAATCATGGCTTCGGTAAAAAAAAAAGGTGACAGGCAACAATAAATGAAATCTTGCTATAGTTAGAAGTGAAAGTCATCAATTTAATCTGTTATTAAAAATTGTATTCTATAGTTATGGTGAAAACCCACACCTTTAAACAGTTTATGAATCATATATTGGTCATTTAAGGGAAATTTTGAGAGATAAGAGTGCTGTGGAGTGGCTGTGAAGGAGCAGTAAAGAGGAATTGCTGTCGTTGGGGGCAGTCTGGCTGGTCGGTTCTGCATGTTCCTGGAGCTGGAATTATCAGGAGGATCATGTTGTTTCAACTTTGATTAAATGTGGGGAGACGCCTCTTTTATGAAAAGCTGCTACACTAATTTTCACAACTGTGACTGAATACCTCTAAGAATGGAGATTTTTTTCTACTAACATTTCTAGCAAAACCTCTCAAAATCATTCCCTTTAATGACAAAAATAATAGTAGTCACAGGAGCAATAGAAAAGAAAAAAGTAAGTTATGCCAGCGCTTCACGTGGAAAATCCAGACACAACTCTGCCTTGCGGTTCTATGCAGAATAAACCAGGTTCAGGACAAGCGCTGGATTTCTTGTCTTCCACAGATTCACCCCTACTCCGCGTTTCTGCTGGCCAAGGGAGGTGGTGATCTTGTAATCTTCAGGCATCACCTGATGCCTCTGGATGGAAACCAGATCTCTTCCTCCATATGTGTCTGTGTGCAAGTGCCGTGGATAATTTAAAGCTGATGTGCTGGTCAACTCTTACATATTAAATTTTAAAAAATTACCTCTTGCTGTGCGTTAACTCATTCTTTATTAAGTAGGATGTTTTGCGGCATCCTGGAGGCTCTGGGAGAAGGTGGAAAATGGTCGTTTTGATGGTGGTACATGTCATATAAGACATTGAAGGCTGTCTTGAGTTTTAATGTAGTATTGTGCTCCCACTCACTCTTCAATGCACCTTTGATACCTGCTTCAGAAAACGTGGGGGCTGCACTACAGATTGGAGCAGCATCTTACTCATGTTCTGCAAGCAAATGATGCAACACTTGGAGCCTGCTGGCTGCTTTGGTTTTGCCAGATGATATCTTGGTAAAGAAACCACAATGTTTTTTCTGATGCTGATGTAAATCCAAGATTATTCCCACTAGATTTTGTGGACTGGTGTAATTTATACAAACTACAGGTCTCGTCCAAGACCCTATCCCATTTAGGGAACACATCTTTCTTGTACAAGGGATGCATCATGTTACCTGGAACAAAAAAATGAGAATTTTAAGCCTAACTGTGGTGTTTCAGTAGTTGGAGTACAAATGTTACCCATCTACAAATCATATACTCGTCTTTTTAGGAAGAAGCCACTACCTAAACGGCCTTGTGAAAATTACTGCATCTGAAGGGTTATTGCTCTTATTCTCAACAATCTGTTATTAGCTATACAAAAGTAATCTTCTTTCTGGGGAATTTTAAAAAAAGCTTGGTGTACATTTTCTGTAACACTTCTGTTCAGTAAAATACAAGATTTATGTGCTTTCAGGAGTTTTTGAACCCATTAATCATCTTATGTTGATCAAATAAAATGAAACTACTGGAGAGGAGTTTTCTAAGGGAAAAGTAAACACCTTGGTCTCCTGGTATTCCAGCAAGCAGAACAACTGCGATGTGTAAATACACTTTGTATTTGGAGATGTGTGGCACAAAGATGTTATGGATAGGGAGAGGATGCCAGGTAATTTGACTGGCGAGGAAATTGGATGACTGACTAGAGTACGTACTCCCAACAACAAATGGGGTACATGGTCCCTCTCCCAGCTTGCTTGCTGTAACACTCCCAGGAGACTCAAATAAAAATCTCAAGAATTTGAGATTTTGCATGTAACAGAGAATTTGCATATGATAACTGCAGTTCCTGTGGTAATTCATCGGGTGCTGGGACACCCGGCCTTATGTGAACACAGATGTGAACTGTTGGTACCACCACTAAATTAAAAGAATGACTGAAAAAGGACAAATCTTAAAAAATAAAAATAAAGCAGAGAAAACCAGGGAAAAATCTGTGAGGTGGGGGGAAGAAAGTGTCAGACATTCAGAATAAAGACTGTAGTAATGGAAATAAGCAATCCATAGGTTTCTTGCAATGTACCTGAAAATAAATACTGGAAATTGAAGAAGACAAAAAAAAAAAAGTTTGTGATGAGATTTTGAAGTGAAATTACAGGGTGATTCAGAATGGAAAGAGGGGGGTTTGTACCCAGCTGCCCGCTGTGTCCTGGTGGGCAGGGTCTTGCTTCCAGGCTGGGGGAGAGTTTGCTTGGTGTTAACTCAAGGACTTGCTGGCCCACAGCAAACTCTTCCCAGTTGCTTCAGGAATTTTCTTCCATCAACTTTCAGGTCCGAGAGCTGATGGAGAGGCACTGATCTTCTCCACCACAGCTTTCCAGCCCCTCCAGGCTCCCAAACCCTGGCTCTAGGTGTGCTCGGCACCTCTCCAGGAAAAGGGATGCCCTCCTTTCCCACGCTCCTCCAGCCTCGTCCTCCCAGAGGAAGATGTGAGGGTGGGCAGAGCTTTGGAAGGAAAGAATATTTAAAAGCATTCAGCAACAATACAGATTCATGAATCTGAGAAGTAAAGTTAATGATCTCCATGTGGCAAATTGCATTTTTCACTTGTATAACTCACTTTTACAAAGCCACAGAAAAAAGTCTTCTCTCAACCACAGTGTACAAAGGTCACCTTCTTTCTCCTGTTTTTTACAAGCATTGAGAAAAGCACATTAATGTGGAAAATAGTCCTGAGTGCTATAGGCTGGCTACGTGCGATGCAGTGTGCATGTAGAGAATACTTTTCTGATACACTAACAAGTATGTTTTATCACTAGTCAGTAGCTCAGAATGAAATTTCATTTTCTTTTCCTTTTAAAAATGCAGCTGGCAGAAAAACTTACTGGGACCTCAAAAAAGATTTAAGCTTTTGAATTTCTTATATAATGCCCCAATACTCTGGTGTTTCTGTGTTGTTATCTGTAAGAGAAACATTAGAAAAATCTTTGTTACCTTGAGATGAATTGGTTGCAGCATATATTGAAGTAAAAATAATGTAAAAGCACAAAGTGAAATCTAAGAACAGGTAGATAACTACTTTTGCTGACTTTCCAGATTACTTTCAGTAATCACACCAGGCTTGGTGTGTTTTTTGAGTGTCTTTGTGAAACGTATTCCTTTTTTAGGTCATTTTCCTGTAATATAGTTAAAAACAAACAAAAAAATCCTGATCTAATTTTCAGGTTAGCTGGAAATACATTATGTATGAAAGACGCAGCAGCAAGAGGTGCTTCACAAGGAGCCCAGCTGGGCTTTTGTGGGAGGAGGCTGAGCCTGCAGGTGAGTCGCAAGAGCATTTCTGCCGGGCCAGGCTGAGCGTGGGTGCTCGCCGAATAACCCGGGACACAGTTACCCAGCACCTGTGGGTTTCAACCCTCCTTAGAAAACATCTTTCCGAGTATGCCGGCTCTTATTTTACTTGCAACTTTGTGTTTTGCTCCGGTTCCTTGATCTTCTGAATTGGTCTTTCAGGGTCAGATGGGTGTTCTCAGTTCTGGTCTGCAAGTTGTCTTAAAAGTTAGGTGGGAGTTGCTCTCCTATAGCTAAGGGGGGAAAAAAAAAAAGGAGGGAGGGAGGGAGAAAAAAAAAGGAGGGAGGG